>MU826390.1:115535-557157 GCA_029204205.1 Desmophyllum pertusum | reverse complement strand
GCTGTATAGCAAGAGTAACCAAGAGATACTAATCAGCAGCACGCTATAATATTTTTATACTAGTCCTTACTTTAAGGGTCCAGACCCAGCTGTATAGCAAGAGTAACCAGGAGGTACTAATCAGCAACACGCTATAATATTTTATATTTGTCCTTACTTTTAGGGTCCAGACCCAGCTGTATAGCAAGAGTAACCGAGAGATACTAATCAGCAACACGCTATAATATTTTATACTTGTCCTTACTTTAAGGGTCCAGACCCAGCTGTATAGCAAGAGTAACCAAGAGATACTAATCAGCAACACGCTATAATATTTTATACTAGTCCTTACTTTAAGGGTCCAGACCCAGCTTTATAGATAGATTAACCAGGAGATACTAATCAGCAACACGCTATAATATTTTATATTTGTCCTTACTTTTAGGGTCTAGACCGAGGTGTATAGCTAGAGTAACCAAGAGATACTAATCAGCAACACGCTATAATATTTTATACTTGTCCTTACTTTAAGGGTCCAGACCCAGCTGTATAGCAAGAGTAACCAGGAGATACTAATCAGCAACACGCTATAATATTTTATACTTGTCCTTACTTTAAGGGTCCAGACCCAGCTGTATAGCAAGAGTAACCAGGAGGTACTAATCAGCAACACGCTATAATATCTTTTACTTGTCCTTACTTTAAGTGTCCAGACCCAGCTTTATAGCTAGATTAACCAGGAGATACTAATCAGTAACACGCTATAATATTTTATACTTGTCCTTACTTTAATTATCCATACCCAGCTGTATAGCAAGAGTAACCAAGAGATACTAATCAGTAACACGCTATAATATTTTATACTTGTCCTTACTTTAAGGGTCCAGACCCAGCTGTATAGCAAGAGTAACCAGGAGATACTAATCAGCAACACGCTATAATATTTTATACTTGTCCTTACTTTAAGGGTCCAGACCCAGCTGTATAGCAAGAGTAACCATGAGATACTAATCAGCAACACGCTATAATATTTTATACTTGTCCTTACTTTAAGGGTTCAGACCCAGCTGTATAGCAAGAGTAACCAAGAGATACTAATCAGCAGCACGCTATAATATTTTATATTTGTCCTTACTTTAAGGGTCCAGACCCAGCTGTATAGCAAGAGTAACCAAGATATACTAATCAGTAACACGCTATAATATTTTATACTTGTCCTTACTTTAAGGGTCCAGACCCAGCTGTATAGCAAGAGTAACCATGAGATACTAATCAGCAACACGCTATAATATTTTATACTTGTCCTTACTTTAAGGGTCCAGACCCAGCTGTATAGCAAGAGTAACCAGGAGATACTAATCAGCAACACGCTATAATATTTTATACTTGTCCTTACTTTAAGGGTCCAGACCCAGCTGTATAGCAAGAGTAACCAGGAGATACTAATCAGCAACACGCTATAATATTTTATACTTATCCGTACTTTAAGGGTCCAGACCCAGCTGTATAGCAAGTGTAACCAGGAGGTACTAATCAGCAACACTCTATAATATTTTATACTTATCCTTACTTTGTGGGTCCAGACCCAGCTGTATAGCAAGAGTAACCAGGAGGTACTAATCAGCAACACTCTATAATATTTTATACTTATCCTTACTTTGTGGGTCCAGACCCAGCTGTATAGCAAGAGTAACCAGGAGGTACTAATCAGCAACACGCTATAATATTTTATACTTGTCCTTACTTTAAGGGTCCAGACCCAGCTGTATAGCAAGAGTAACCATGAGATACTAATCAGCAACACGCTATAATATTTTATACTTGTCCTTACTTTAAGGGTTCAGACCCAGCTGTATAGCAAGAGTAACCAAGAGATACTAATCAGCAGCACGCTATAATATTTTATATTTGTCCTTACTTTAAGGGTCCAGACCCAGCTGTATAGCAAGAGTAACCAAGATATACTAATCAGTAACACGCTATAATATTTTATACTTGTCCTTACTTTAAGGGTCCAGACCCAGCTGTATAGCAAGAGTAACCATGAGATACTAATCAGCAACACGCTATAATATTTTATACTTGTCCTTACTTTAAGGGTCCAGACCCAGCTGTATAGCAAGAGTAACCAGGAGATACTAATCAGCAACACGCTATAATATTTTATACTTGTCCTTACTTTAAGGGTCCAGACCCAGCTGTATAGCAAGAGTAACCAGGAGATACTAATCAGCAACACGCTATAATATTTTATACTTATCCGTACTTTAAGGGTCCAGACCCAGCTGTATAGCAAGTGTAACCAGGAGGTACTAATCAGCAACACTCTATAATATTTTATACTTATCCTTACTTTGTGGGTCCAGACCCAGCTGTATAGCAAGAGTAACCAGGAGGTACTAATCAGCAACACTCTATAATATTTTATACTTATCCTTACTTTGTGGGTCCAGACCCAGCTGTATAGCAAGAGTAACCAGGAGGTACTAATCAGCAACACGCTATAATATTTTATACTTGTCCTTACTTTAAGGGTCCAGACCCAGCTGTATAGCTAGAGTAACCAAGAGATACTAATCAGCAACACGCTATAATATTTTATACTTGTACTTACTTTAAGGGTCCAGACCCAGCTGTATAGCTAGAGTAACCAAGATATACTAATCAGCAACACGCTATAATATTTTATACTTGTACTTACTTTAAGGGTCCAGACCCAGCTGTATAGCTAGAGTAACCAAGAGATACTAATCAGCAACACGCTATAATATTTTATACTTGTACTTACTTTAAGGGTCCAGACTCAGCTGTATGTATAGCAAGAGTAACCAAGAGATACTAATCAGAAACACGCTATAATATTTTATACTTGTCCTTACTTTAAGGGTCCAGACCCAGCTGTATAGCTAGAGTAACCAGATGTATGGAGTAACCAAGAGATACTAATCAGCAACACGCTACAATATGCTATGCTTGTCTATACCGTAAGGTTGCACACCCAGCTGTATGAAGTAACTAAGAGATACTCATCAGTAACACGATATAATATGCCATGCCTGTCTATACCGTAAGGTGGCACGTCCAGCTGTATGGAGTAACCAAAAGATAATAATTCTCCATACCTGTTAATCTCCTGTTGTGTAACTGGGATTTTTTTCCAAGTAACTTGTGTTAAATGTCACTCAAGAATATTGTCCTTCTATTACATGTAAGTTTATCATATTCCTTGTTTTCTTTCAAAATGCATAAAAAATGTTTGAAGGTTGCATTTTCCTAACTCCTAGTTGCGTGTTACTAGTAGTCTACAAGGTAGTTTTTTTTTCTGTGCTAAGATGAGTGAGTTGTATCGTTAAACTTAACGAGACAAATCTTATAGCGCGTGCGGTATTTTATTGTTTATTGGTAGTTGCTTGTTCTTCTTTAGTTCCCGGTTTAATTCATGGTTTGTAATCATAGTACCATCAAAATATGACTCGAAATGTTATGGTATTTACGGTCATTCTAATCCAATCTACCCGCTATCCTATCATGGTATGCACCAGGGAAAGCTATACAGTTAAACCCCGTTATCTCGAACACTCAAGGGAAACGAAAAACAGTTTGAGATAGCGGGGAGTTCGAGATAACTGATTTCTGACCAGCTTACAATGCATATTGACACATTATAAGGGATATATCATTAATTGTAGATTGTTAAGCGCTTTTTATTTTGATAGTGAACAGTGATTGTCCACCAGGAAAAGACACAGATGATCCAGGAGGACGCTGTTGTGTTTTTCCATTCAAATATGAAAAGAAGTCTTACAAGTCATGTACTTTGACCAGATATGACAAACTATGGTGTTCATTGGATGCTAAATGCAATGGAGACTGGGCAAACTGCTGTAAGGGAATAACTAAAGTAGAGACCATTTTTGCGAACCTATTATTACGTCTATTACAAGAGCGAAAAACACATCTCGAAAAACAAATTCAAAGGAAATAAACGTTTTATTGTCATTTCATTATTTTTCTAAAAAAGTAAGTTTGTGCTAAACCTTCATACAAAAATAATGCGGATTATTTTGAAGGTTTTCCCAAAACTCTATTGTTGTACTAAGAACAACTCTGGACAAAAGTTGCCTCTGAAAGTGTACAGTAAATGAAGTTATCAGATTATTTTTATTTATTTGCATCGTTATTTTCGTCACATTGATCACTGCCTTCGCTTTCACATTGATTTATTTCCTAGTGTGTAGCGAAAGTGAAGGACACAGAGCAGGCTGTAGGAACGGAGGAACATGCCGACTAATTGATGAAAGCAGGAATGTGGGATGTAGCTGTACAAGTCATTTCACCGGAGACAGGTGTCAAGAACATGTTTCTTTTATCTTAAAACCTCACAAACATGCAAGTTAAAAGTTTACATACTGTAGGCAGTGGTTTTAACAAGCGTCCTATTTTATAATCCAGAAGGACATATACATGTAGGACACACAGTCACATCAAATTAGATATACTGATTCCTTCGCTGAGTTTCTGGATAATAAAAAAGTAAAATGAAATAACTTTGAACTCGACCTAATGCCGGACTGGCAGGCCTCGTTTCGCGTCAACGTCCCTCGTTAAGGCGCCTTTCCAACTGGCGCTCTACTTTGCTTCAGCGCCCGCTACGCAGGGTAGAGTGCCTCTTGGAGAGGCTCTGTGACAGGAGAATTCAACAAAAAAGAGCCCTTTGTTTAACCCATGGGCCTGCATTGTCTGGTTACGTATACTACTATTAGAAAGTTAATTTTCATGCCTATATAGTGTAATGTTGTCTTATCTAGTGGTGCTGGAATTTAACATCTCGAAACAAATTTAAAAAACCTACGAACGCAGACACAATTGACCATTTCCGTGTTGTCTTTTGCCTCTTTTTCAAAACGAGTCCTGGTGCACAATCTTTCATATGGTAATGAGTTCTACTTGCATGTTCATTGTATTGCAATTACAAATCAAACTCATTTCCATATGAAAGGTTGTGCACCAGGGATCGTTTTGAAACAGAGGCAAAATGCAACTTGGAAATGACCTATTCTGGCTGTTGTTTATATAATCAGATCACTTCCTCGTCCTCAGTCATCGCTCCTTAGTCATGCGTGGTGCGCGTGGAGTTGTGGACTATCAAGCACCGCGGCTCTCTGTTTTCCCGCCCTTTACCGACAAAAATGCAATGTCCCTCGTTCTCTTAGTCCATCGAGCGAGTAGAGGAATAAAGCGAGAGGAAATTTCGCGTCATGCTCTATTTCAGAGCTGACCCAAAATGTGATACCTCCATTCCGCCGCTACAATGAGGTTTTCCTTTTGCTTATTCGCTTCGATTCCAGTTTTGCTCTTTTCCTTGTATAGGGGGACTAGCTGTGTCGAGGCCTGGCTACCGTGATCCAATATCATGGCTGTCAATAGTGCAGAACAAAGTGATCAAACGGTGTTTGTTGACTGTGTTGCTTATTTTATGAAAATAAAAAAAGCCGTCGAATTTCTTAGGAAGAAAAATAAATTTCGATGTCGAATAAGCAAGGGCGAGAGAAGCCTACAGAAACTAAAGAACTGCGAAGTTGTGGATTTGCGGTTTCAGCAGTTTTCCGGCCCGAAAGTCTCCCATGTAACCGAAACTGAGCTTCAGTTCTCATAACAAAGCAACGATGGAGGTGCACAGAAGAGCTTTTGTGTTCTTACGCACAGTTTACATTTTTAAGGCTCGCCTATTTTCACGATAGGCGTATTAGCTTGTTCAGGTATTTGATGACCTTTTCTTATTCATGGGCCTAGCTGCATTGCTTGGCTTCGTAATACTATTAGAAATTTAATTTGCATAACTGTAGTATGTGGAATCAGGTTGACTTATGTAGTGGAGTTGGCCAACATGTTCAAACAAATGAAACTGATTACACATTTTTTTGGGGAGCGAAACGATCTTTAGCCGGGAACGCAGACGGAATTCAGGCTGTTTTCTTTGGCTCTATTTACGATTCCAATTAAGATTGTATCGTTGTATCGTTGTATCGTATTTTAAAGTTACTGCATCTAATGCAAGCGAAATATTTAATAATTGAAAATTCATTTGACTATTTTTCTTGTACATACAGTATTTTTCGAATAATAGCCGTCCCTCGATTAATCTACCCCTTTGGCGAAAATATTTGAAATAATCACCTCCCTCGGATAATCGCCCCCCTCGCCTTCCTCAAATAATCGCCCCCTCCAACTCCCTCTTTCCTTCCCCTTCATTTCATTCCTTCCCAGTCATGTTAAACATTTACACCTTGGACAGTATTCCCAAAGCTAAGCCTGTTGACCAATCACAGCCGACTAGTTCTGGTCATGCAAATTATTATGCCGCGCGTTGAAAAACGGGGCACTGTAAGTACGTGTCGCGAAAGACAATGGCATTCTGGGCGATGAAAGCGAATCTTCGGAGGTTATCGTGAACAATTGCTGACATGTAATTCGAAAATATACATTGACGAGAACAGTAGATTGTTTTATATGGTTTTCGTTGTGAAAACTATACTTTTTTTAACAAAGATTGATACTTAAGCAACCATTAGCGACCGAAGAGATTCAGAAAATATAACTGAGTTGTTAGGGGTGTCATTTATAAGGAAAAGGTAGCAGCCGGATTAGACAGAGCATGGTATGGAACTCAGTCAATGCACGATTTAAAATGTTTTCACGAAGCTCAAGAACATATCCCAACAATAATCAGGTTTAATTTTGAGGAACAGCACTCAACAAATTACTGCAGGAACCAATTAGCTAGGAAGCGAGGATGGCTATATAACGATGGCGAAGATGGAAATGAATTACAAAACGGAAAAGTTGAAAACGGCGAGGAATTGGTTGTAATGTCTTGCAAATTTTGCAAATAACATCTTTGTTGCCAGTTCAGTAGAGACCATATAGTTTTTCTTTTTTTAGATATGCTTTAGTAATTAAATTAATTCCTCGCGAAGCGAGGCCGAAGGCCTCGCGTAGCGGGGTTTATAATTCTGTCCCCAAAGAGCTCACGCGAGAGCAATTCTCGTGTGGCCTTTACGATCATATTTATTTATTTATTTATTTGTTTGTTTGTGGAGTTGGGGGATGTCGAGACGTCACACGCGCTCGTGGCCTAATGGCTTAAGGCGCTAACTTTTAAATCTGATCTTCGGGATTGAGGGCGAAAGTTCAAATCCTACTATGGTCCTTCTTTTTTTTTTTTTTTTCTTTTTCGGTTCGAATCCAGGCCGTTGTTTTTTTAACCCCCTTTTCTTTGCTTAATAACATTGATTTCGACGTAATCTTTGTACACGTAAATGTAGAAACAGGAACGGCTGCTGAAAAAAAAAGAATAACAATTTTTACTCCAAGTTTGTTTATCGAACGAATTTATATACGCCGGTCATTTGTGAAAAAAAAACCCGGCTTTATTAAATCCGTTATCAACAACAGGAAAAGGAAAGACGACTCAGGAATGTCTCAAAGTGCGATCAACATATGACTTAGTTTTCATTGTAGACGCGAAGACTTGTGTCTGAAAATAATTCGCCGATCCGATATTGCGAAGAAGATTTTACCTACAAAAGCGAGGTGGTTTCAGATCATTCGGACGGAAAAGTGGGGAAAACAGTACAATTTATTACAGATATCGAGAGACGAGCGAACTCCAGTCGAAACCAAAATCCGGTAGCATAGCAAAAACACGGCGTTCGTCCGGCGATTCTCAGAAACCTTGCAGCGATTCTTGGAAACCTTGCAGATCAAATCGCAGGCGTGCCCGTTACTAGGCAACAAAAGCTTCGCGAGGGCCTGCGAGTCACGTATTACTAGTACTGGGTTAATTATCATTCGTATTGTTTGAATTCGTCGTGGGGATGTGACGCCCGCCTCAGACTAAACTATGGGATTTTCTCTACCCAATTTCACACCTGACCCTTTAAGGCCGAATATTTAAACGAAGTCTGAGTAACGCCGTAGTTTAAGATAATTCCTCGCGAAGCGAGGTTTATAAATTTGTCCTCCATGAGTCAGGCGGGATCAAATCTCATCTGGACTTGACGGTCATATTTATTTGTTTGTTTGTGGAATCGTGGATGGCGGAAATGACGTCACATCGCGCGCTCGTGGCCTTATGGTGCAAAGCGCTAACTTCCAAATGTGATCATCGGGACTGGGGGGCGAGGGTTCGAATTCGCCTGGGTCTTTTTTTTTTTTCCTTTTTCTTTTTTTCTGGATTCGGATCGCTTGTTTTTGCTTTTTTTTTGTTGGGTTTCAAATAAATTGACTACGACATCTTTTAAAAAAAATACATATCGATCGAATTTTAGATGGAGAACGGGGGCTCACACCTTCAGACTACCACGACTTGCGTCTAAAAATAATTCGCCGATATTCTGAGTGACCAGATGCGAATTTGCCACTCGCGGTTAAATGCAAACGAAGAGAACATTTACCTACACGGCGGTCGTCGATTCTCCCTCATTCAATAATAAAACAGCCGAACTGTCGCCGAACTGCAGTATGGGAGGCGATTGTGCTCCTATTATCAATTCGAAGGCGAAGGGCAGGGAAGGATATCGTGTTTGTTTTTCGCCTATTTTTTATCATTTCATAGCAGCATTGAAAGAGCACAGGGCATCAGAAGAAAGGTAAGTGATTAAATATACCGTCTGGGGTGTTTGTTTCGATATTTTGGTGACATAACTAGGAATTTGGGACACTCAAAAAGTGTCCTTAATAGAGGTGCCCTTCAATAGAGGTGGTAAATAAAAAAAAATTATATGAGCGTTTTGCCGGGACCAGAAGAAGTGTCCCCTTAATGGAGGTGTCCCCTTCATAGAGGTGTCCCAAAGTAGAATTTCCACTGCATATGGGTTCTAATCTCGCTGTACTTATGAAAACAGACGCGAAGGGAGAATTTGTTTGTGGACATCAGTGCTTGAGACGATAAAGGCATATTGATAATATTTTTATTGACGCTATTTACATCATGAAAGATGCGTTTATTTTGTACTTTCTTATTTTTCCAGGCTTGATATTACATTGCAATACCACCACCACAAGCAAGAAGCACGCATACCGTGATTTAAACTTTAGAGCAAATATTGTTTCGACGAATTTTTTGATTTTCTGCCATTACAAGTTTTATTTACAATGAAATAAACGCGACGCCGGCAGCGTTCAAGATATCGCTTACTGTCTTTGGTTCCTTTTCCAAATGCCCTCTGAAATTATTATAATAGCGGCGAGGGCTAAAATGAACCTGAGAAGGGCCAAAAACATATTTACGCCCAAAAACATCAACTCTATTGTTATATTTAACGTTAACCCTATTCTGCCTGGGGGGGGGGGGGGGGGCAGAAAGTGCCCGCGCTGACTTCAAATTTATCGTACTTAAAGAGCATTCAAGCAATCATAGCCAAACTTTATGACTTTTCCTAAAAATTATCTGGGAACATTTTGGTGTGCCAATTTTTTGACCACGTGACTTGATGTTTCCATGGCAACCAAGTTTTGACAGGCCGTTTTAGCCAAATTTGGTATTTTCAGTTTAAATGTCCGTTTTTATGAGATTTTCGCTTTTTACGGAGAGTTTCTTCCAAAATCTTTGCAATTTTTGCATCCTTATATTGTTTTTGATTTTTTCAAATCAAATTTGGTGATTTTCTGACATTTCTGAACAATTGAAAAATCCAAGATGGCGGATCCAAGATGGCGGACAGGTTTAAAGTATGACGTTATTTCGGCGTGATATGATATCATAATTGATTCGTAACTGCCACTAAAATAAACATGTTTGAATGCTTTATTCACCACATAAGTTTCATTTTTATAGCACAAATACTTTTCGAGATACAGATCGTTTTACCCAAATTTGTTGATTTCTTAGCTTAATTTTCAGTTTTCATAAAATGTTTGCTTTTTACGATGAAATCCTTCCAAAATCTTTGCCGTTTTAGCATCTTTATATTTTTCTTGATTTTTGCAAGGCAAATTTGGAGATTTTCTGACATTTCTGAACAATTTAGAAATCCAAGATTTAGATCCAAGATGGCGGATTTTTTTTAACGTATGACGCCATTATGGCGTGTATGACGTCATAATTGACACGTGACTGCCACTAAAATAAAGATTTTCGGATGCTTTACACACCATGTAAGTTTCATTTTCATAGCGTCAATACTTTTCGAGATACATAGGGGGGGTGGGGGGGGCACTATCTGCCCCCCCCCCCCCCCCAGGCTCAGGAACGAAAAAAAAGCCCAGGCAGAATAGGGTTAAAACGACGTTCCGAAACCTACAGGAAAATGTTGTCGTTTGGTACCCCTGACATGTTACAAGCGTCCAAGTTTCTTAAGACTGCAGTTATGGTTTGGACGTTATCTGAATGCGTCTAGTATAAAAACGGGACGCCCTTAACTGGTAACCGGTAAGTGGATTTGTTCGTATATTCGCGGGCTTGAAATTTATTTTGCGCCGTGTTCAGCCGTGTCCAGTCTCTTTCGAGAATAGAGCCCAGTCTTTTTCAGAAAAATCATGTTTGGCCGTCTACTTTTATGCGTCTTGTTTTTATATCAGACGAATCTAACGTCTGAGACGTTACATGAGTCTAGACGACTTTAACGTCTCTAGCATAAGAACGGCCAATAACTTCACGACCAAATTGTTTAAAGCTACAAATTGTTTATGCAGTTATTCGTACCTTGCTCTTCAAGGACGGATTTCCACTTTTTTGCGATGGAATTTCGAAAAAATGTTTCCCGGCATCATCACTATTGCTGTAGTAGTAAAATATCTGGCAAATAATAGGCGTTTCGTCGGCCTAGCTAATACACGACTTCTTAAAACTATTCTTAATATTTCAGTAAGTTACCTTCTTATTACATTTTCTATATATTACAACTATGTTATTGCATAACTGACAAATATTTAAAATGAAGCGTGTTGAAATTAAACTTAATTTTATACAGCAAACTGTGTCAGATAAGTCAGAGAGGTTGATGTGACTTTAAGCATACCACACAAACACATCAACACAAGTGTTCCCGTCATTGCCTTCTTCAGAACAGTCAATCAAATCCTGTCCGTACCATATCTGCAACTCCTGGTTGCGCAACACAGATAAGTGATTGGAAAGGTCGCGGAAAACGAGCTCTGGAGATGTGAGGCTGGTTCCATCAAGACTGTAAAAATGTTTTTTGGTGCCACATTCGTGTATTCCCGGCTTAAATGCTTCCAAGTCTCCAACAGGTGGCAGGATAGCTTCTTTGTTGGCATTTGTTATGATTGTCATTAACTTACCATTGGCCATAGTTCGTAGGATGTATGCAGCCCCAGTAGGATGCACCGTACGTTGGGTTGCATTCAATCGACCCCGATTTGTGGATGAGCTTCATTGTCTTGATGGGTCCACTCTTTGTGATGTTGAAAACACCAGGCTTGTTATTTCGCGCTCCCAAGCAAACAGGTTCTGTGTTTATCTTCTGCCAGTTCTCTAAAACATAAGTTTTGGTCACGTGAATTGTTGACGGCCATTAAGGGACCGTTCATTTTTATGAGATAGGGGGGGCTGGTGGGATTTTGGGGGTGTCATTTGGAAATTGTATGACCCCTCAGCTATCCAATTTTTTTCGCATGACCCCCCTCTTATATAGTATTTTTTGGGATGACCCTCCCCCCTACCCCTCCAAAAAAAAATACACCTGTTGTTTTAAACATTATATATTTCGTATTTCAAAACATACGAGAAAGCTTTTTTCCCAAATTAAAGAATGAAAAGTCAATTTCATATCTCCTTGAGATCGCACGTCCTGAGTGGGTTGTAGATCGTCGCTCATCAGTGATTTCCTCGTCTGCAGCGATGAATGCGAGAAGAAGGAGGAAGAAGAGGAAGAAGAGAATGACGAAGAGGAAGAAGAAGAAGAAGAGAATATCGAAGAAGAAGACAAAGAAGGAGATGCCTTGTCTCAGTGATTTTGGATGTGCACAATTATAAACTAGCACTGTTATATCAACAGAGTTTTCCAATATATTTTTTACTGTAAACGTTGTTAAGAAGTTTTGTTGTTGGTTTGGAACTGTTTTACAATAAGAAAGATATTTATCAGGAGGGAGGGGGCGACTCTATTGTTTTCCATAATTTCCCGTGACCGACTCATCACTACCAGTGTGACGTCACATAGCAACAAGTCAGCGCTTCGCTTGGCTTGCTCAGTTTAGCTTCGGGACGCCATTGAAGTGGTACAAAAAGAGACAAAAAGCCAAGACTTATACAGCTATTATTCACTAATTGATCGTAAGTGTGCAAGCTTTGTTGTAAATATTGTCTGTGTGTTCAATCTGTTTATTGTTTTGTGGCTGCGTTTGTTTGTAATTTTGTTAAATTTTCTTCGGGACAAGTAGCGGGACCGCCATCTTGACATCGGGACTAGTGAAGTCCACCCAAAACATCTTCCGTTTTCTCTTAAAGTTTTCTACCGATTGTCTTCATAAAAGGAGGTTTTATTCCTTGATAATATACGTTTAAACCTGTGGCTAGTTTGTGTCAATTGAATTAGCCATTCTGCTCATCAATCCTTTTGAGTTCGAAGGTCCTGTTGACTTCAATTTCTTTCAGTCATTTTTAACCAAAAACTGTCCTGAAAATCATAGTTGTGCAGTGTTTATAAAGTACATCTGATTGGATTAGTTTGATTCAATTTGTAGGAGATCGTGTGATGTAGTCTTTTTGTTTTTCTAGCTCTGTTGGCTTGTTGACTAGCCTGTATTTGAAATTTGCTGGCTTGAAGACTGCTTGTGTAAAATCTGTGGGCTTGCTGGCTTGTTTACTGCCCGAGTGTTAATCTGTTGGCTTGTTGACTGCCTGAGTGTTAAATTTGCTGGCTTGTTCACTGCCTGAGTGTTAAATCTGTTGACTGCCTGAGTGTTAAATTTGCTGGCTTGTTTACTGCCTGAATGTTAAATCTGTTGACTGCCTGTGTGTTAAATTTGCTGGCTTTTTGACTGCCTGTGTGTTAAATTCGCTGGCTGTTGGCTTGCTGGCTGTGTGCTGGCTGTTGGCTTGCTGGCTGTGTTTAAAATGTATTGGCTTGTTTGTCTGTGTTTAAAATGTGTTCTTGTTGACTGCCTGTATTTGTTGGCTTGTCACTCAATTTTCAGGTTATATAATTTATTAAATAATTTTAATTAGTGAAACAAACTTAATTAAATAAGATTACAAATTAGTGTAAATAAATATTATATAATATTAATTTTAGTATAATTATTGAAAGTGCAAGAATTATAATGATTAATAAAAATATAATTTGTATATATGTGGTAACAGCATTGTTGCTCTATGATTTACTTTTTGATAATATTATTACTTGGCTTTTCAGCCCACGCCGTCATTGCATTGTCCATATTGTGATGGCTGTCATGCGCACCCACGTTGTAATGGCAGTCATATCCTTAACTTTCCCAAAGCTTTCCAAACTCCCGTGTTCTCTTTATATCCCTTCAAGATCTTTTGAGAAGCAAATGAGTATAACTCATTCCCCTGGAACATTACATGTGTTCAACAGTCAAATAATGGAAACTATGGATGGTCTAAAAGTGTTAGTGTCTTTTTTATTGTCCTTTTTTAATACAGTTCAAAATAAGGCTTTTTCAAAACATTGATATGTCAAACCTTTTTGCTTCTATTCTAGTCCTAACATGTGTTGTTGTCACACTCATTTCCCTGCTTTTCTGGAAAGTAGTGTACATAACTGTTTTAAGGCTTGCATTAATGTACAATACAACATTAGATGCTCTTATTTCCTGCTGTTATTATTTTGAAGTTATTTTTATCCCTGCTTGATCCAGTTTACAACATTTTATTACGCATCAGACCACAAATCAAATTTTCATTGGTAAATCACTTTTGGAGCATAACATCAAAGTTCTTTATTCCCAGTCTCGTGAATGTATGCCTTTTTGTTTTTCATGGCATTTTCTTAAACCTTGACACAATGCATAATTTGGACTGT
Source organism: Desmophyllum pertusum (assembly GCA_029204205.1). Classification (NCBI taxonomy): domain Eukaryota; kingdom Metazoa; phylum Cnidaria; class Anthozoa; order Scleractinia; family Caryophylliidae; genus Desmophyllum; species Desmophyllum pertusum. Next base: position 543,166 of record MU826390.1, on the reverse strand, counting down.
GAGATTTATTCTGCTTCAGTGTACTTAGGATTTGTTGCATTTATTCTGACCATATCAGCCCTATCATATCCATTCCTTGTGGGCTCATATGTAGCTATAGTCATGACAATGGGGGAAAACTTTGATGCTAGCTCCAGGCACTGTTCAGAATACCACTGTTTTCCCAATGTTGTATCTTTTCTTCGGTGTACTGTTGAGCTACCCTCGTGTGCAAATGGTTGAATTACACCACCCAGGCTTTTTGTTCAGTATGTTGATTAGATCAAAAAGGTTTGTTTCAACCATTTTAATAATTGACATAACAGGCAAAGCACACACATTCTCTTTTGCACCATATGCCACTATAAAGGATTTGAGATCTCAATTAAACACCAAATTCAATCTAAACAAGTGATTTATACTGGCTGTCATGCTGTGGCAAGCCTTTACATGATTTTGTACCATTGGAAGAAATAATTGGAACAGTTATTATGAATGGACGGTTGATCGGAGGTATACAATGCTGTTTGAAGGGTTGCGAGAATGAGGCAGGTTTTCGTAAATTTGATAGCATGATTGGCAGTATGAAATGAAATGTACCCCTCATATGATATAACATCTGATTTTGAAAGTCTTAAAAATTGTAGTGTGTGATGAACATTACAGCAGTTTATCATCCAGAGGGCACAAGCCTGCAAAAGGAAAAAGTTCTTCAAAATCACGCAGTGATGCCCAGCGAGGTATTCTTAAGACCACACCAATGATCCATTGTTACATGTTCACAATGCAACAATAAGGTCTGCCTTACCAGTGACATCCCCTGCAAAAAACATAACATAAGTATTTTCAACAACCTGTTTTCATTGGCTTGCAACTTTTGGATGAAATACATGTAAATGATACTGAAGTACATGTAGATTTACACAATGACGTGTATACATGTATAGCTCCTAGTATAGACTACATATGTATGTCATGCCAACCATTCTTTTTAAAATCAATCAAATTAGAGAATGACTACAAAAAAATTATGTCCTCTATGCTCTCCTCACTGACACATTGACATCATTAAAGAGACAGGAGGAGGAATTTGCAAGGCATGGGAAACTTACAAAAAATAAAAAAAAGCCACATCCTAAAGGGATGAGGTACAACCCTCTTGTAATTAAGCTGAGCTGCATGATAGCGAGCAAATGCCACAAAAAGGGTTATGAAGTAGTAAGAAGCATTCTACCCATTCCAACGTGGGAAACAGTAAAACAATACAGACAGGCAGCAAGCACAACAAGCCCTATATCACAGGAGAATCTAAACCTCATGGTTTCAGGAAATGAAATGAAGGGGTTGTAAAGGGATTGGGGGTATTCACCGGGATGAAATGGAAAGGGATCGTGCTATGCAAACGTACGAACAAACTACATGTGTACGCTGTAACTTTTATAAATGATTCAATGATAAATTTAGTGAAAACACAGGAAACAATGAAGGATGACTGCTATTTCGAAACTGAAAGCTTCTAGCGGTCTGATTTAACTCCACATAAGCAAGGATATACACCAGAAAGGCATCCAACAAAGAAACAAAAAGCTTGGAAATCAATAACAAGTCTTGAAGCGAATGATTCACGTACAAGCTGGGCAGATGAAAGCCTTTAGCTTTCTATTAAGGAACCAAAAAGCAAATCCTTTAAAGAAATTGTTGATGCTATCCATAAAACCACTATTGACTCTAGTGACAGTGATGATGATTTTGATGAAGCATTCAAACCATTAGACAATACAGATTTGTACTTTAGTACACTTGATGAACCAACAGAAAATGAAAAACAATCTATGCAGGCTAAATATTTTGTCTGATTTATTTGATGACTCGCACGACTTTCAAATGGTACGAACAGTAGATCTTTGGGAATATAAAGAATTTGACAGGTCACTAACACCAAATCTGGAAATAACCATGATCATCTTGAACAAGTCAGGCGTTTTATTTTGAAAAATGGTTTTCAGGAACCCATAATTATCACATGTGATCTCCAAACTGGAAAAGCCTATGTCACTGAAGGAAACCATCGTCTATGGGTGGCTCTCAAGGAAGGAATACCATTTATACCATGTCGTGTAATTCATCACTGGTTGCCACCCTAAGGCTCGTACAAAAAGCTTGATATTGACTTTTCCACTTTAGAGTCTAAGGAAATAATTCTTCCAGAACATTTGGGATTAACTGTTGCACAAACAGGGTTCAATAACTAATATTATTAGTACAGTGTACAAGTGCATGCCCCAAAGCACTTGTCTTACACACTATACCTACAGGTGTGTGTATATACATGTATATAGCTTACATGTGCATGAAATATTAATTATTAACTGAAATGTAGTTGACATCTAATAAAATTTAGATCGTTCATCAACCACACCAGCCAAAACTGTTTAATGTTGGCATCATTTAGAAGGGAGAAAGTAAACCTAACAGTCTAATCCTATTATAGACCTGTATCAGAACCAAAACTATAAACAGACTGATTTCAATTTATAAAATTCTCAAGAGTGCACAATGACGGTAATTCTGAAACAAATCTTGTATACTACATATGTTGGACAAAAATTGCCAAAACTTACCGCTGATGCCAATCTTGCAACGATGTTTTAGCTTGACTCAAGCATGAGTATTTGTGGTAGTTTCTTCTCCACGGCCGCTCCATTGACTTTGAAGGGATTGATGAGACGAACCACCAGCACTGAAGGATTGAAACTCGGCATACAGGAAGTTCAATATATCATATGCCAAACCTCCTATTCTCGGATAAAAATATCCCCGCTTCACTGCTCGAACCATCCGACAAAGTTCACATGCGAACGAACTCTGTCCACATATCAGCCACTCGGTAGTATGTTTTCATACGAGATTTGACGCTTTTGAATATATTAAGCGTCCGAAAATTATCGCAACAAGTCTATCATATTTTTCCAAATCCTGATTTATATAGCATGTAGGAAATAGATCAGCCAAACCGTTGGAAATTCCATATTTCTGAGAAGACAACGTACAACGAACTTGCGCGCCATTTTGAAAATCACTGATGTATGACGTGACGTCACACTGGCAGTGATGAGTCTCCCATCGTTTTGTCTGGAGACGCCCCCTCCCTCCTGATATTTATATTTTGTGATTAAAGCCTGGTAATTTCTCATCAATATGTAAAAGTTTCATACCTCTTTTTCATCTCATTATTTCCTCCGAACCTCCCCCCCCCCCCTTTCTTTCATATTTTTGTGATAGCCCCCCCCCCTTTAAAGCCATTTTTTCGCCTGCCCCCCCCCCCCCCCAAATCCCACCAGCCCCCCCCCCCCCTATCTCATAAAAAATGAACGGTTCCTACCGATTGAAAATTTGAGAGAACTCAGAGACTCGAAGGATAGAGCAGTGTACAGCAATTACATCCAGCCACACATATCAGTCAGCAGTCAGCCCTCTTATCCAACACAGGAGTACAAAACCCTACCTCCAATACGCGATTGCTACCCTAAGCTACTGGACGTTTCTTAGAAACAACTGCCGACAAGTATGCGTGACAACTGCAATGAACTCAGGACAAGGGTCGACGATCAAGTTTTCAAACATTCAACATTTTGATTCTGCTCACCAAGAAAAGGTTGTAGTGGCCTTGACATGGAAACGAAAACTAATTAACGTAAATGAATAAATGATCCTTGCAGTTATATTTTCAATTAATGCCGAATTGCAAAGAAGAGTGGAAAAAATTCAGGGCTTCCGTCAACACTATCATAATAGTCTCTGCTGGGGATCATTTAGTTGCTTGTGAATATTCTACCAATTAACTAATTAAAATGCCTTACCTTCACAGCGAGCCAGGATTGTCTGACCATTCCCATCAGAGTATATCCAGTAATCCCCGTTCACCATCTCTTTTCCTTCGCTTGCCTTGATCTCGCTGCATGATTCGGCAGGAAGCTCTTTAATGGAACCAAGAGGGGCTTCGTGATAAAAATAATAAAAAAAGAAGTTAAAACTAGATTCTTACAAAGTCATGCCGGAATACGCATACGTAATTGTGACTCAAATGCTTACAAGAGCAATGTAACTTATAACAAGTATGTAGTTCAATGAACAGTTAATAGTCACTAACAATTTATATTCATGTTATTATCGAACGAAATGTCACGCCTTTGTAGGGTGTGCTGTTAGTACCCATATTTATTTCTTGGATGCATGGATGTCGGTTGAATGCTTGTATATTACTAATTGCATAAAATACATGGACTGCCAATTGGTGTCAAAAAGGAGCTGTACTTTTAAAAACTGGCGGCGCTGCCACGTTGGAAAAGAGAAACAAACAAGGAACATTGGAGTGTACCTCTGTTAGTCAGCCGTTTCATGTAGAACCTTTTCCGATCCGGCAAAAAATCTTCCGGTCTTGCTTCCTTTGTACGATTGTTTCAGTTCGCAGACGTTTTGACCAATGACGAAGTTGTAGCTCTGACACGTGACTTCTTCCTCGCACTTGAAATAGCACTCTTCAGGCAATCCAACCTGACATGTTTTAAACGTGTGGCCTTTGAGAAACATTCTTCCAATGGAATATTCCGCTGTATTACATTGGCCAGCAGCCTCGCATATACCAATCCGGGACATCAGAAACGTAACTGACAGCCAGAACTTTGGGGTCATATTGATCATATTGAATTGGGATGCGTATCTATATCTCTGCCACAAGCCAAATAAAGGACCTAACAACAGGGTTTAAAATCGCATGTTAGTAATATGTTTGTATTAAAACTGCTATCGTAACTGTAATGAGGACTTCCAACCATCTTTTCCAAGGGTCTTGCAACACAAAGCATCAGAAAGAATTAAGACAGATAATTACGCAATTATACAATTCGGAACTCGGCTAATCATGTCCGACATGTTACAAGCGTCCAAGTTTCGTTTGACCGAAATTATGGTTGTAACGTACGCTGCACACAAAAACAAATTAACTTCAAGACCAAATGCAATTTTTAAAAAGCTGCAAACTATATATGCAGTTATTCGTACCTTACTCTTGAAGGACGGATTAGTTGTAAGTCATTTCCATCTTTTTGCCGTGATCGAATTTCCAAATTTTTCCCGACTTCATTCTTAATGGTCATACATAACTTTAATGAAGACCACCCCAGGCAGTTTTTCTTTCAATACAACAGGTTACTCAATTGGAGCCTTTCATTTTCCATAAGTTCGTCTTCCTTTGTGATCCATCATTGCATTGTTTTGGTAATTACTGATGCATCGTGAGAAAAAAACCCCAAGAGAAACAAAAACAAACCGAACATTGCGCTCGCACGATTTATACGCTATTACAAGATGGCGCGCCGCCCGAGGAATTCCACACATATCGCAATCAATGATCGATTCCTTACCAGATTTGGTCCTTGCGCTAATATTAATTGCTGCACACGTCGGCTTTTGTAAAACGTTGTTTAGTGAACTACGGCCAGGATATATATATGTAACGCCGAGATATGAGTATCAAGTTTTGCTTTAAGCACTAAAATACCTGTCATTTTACACTTGATCGAGATCAATTTTTTGACGAAATATATCGTGGAGAATGCTGAAAATACGATTTCGAGCCTGTAGATTTCAACATTTTCTACGCCGCTGACTACATGATTTATTAATAGCCTTTCTACCCCGGCTTTCTACAGGAGTTATTTTCGTCTTCTCGTACGCAATGTTTCGCAAACACGCTTCTGAAATAAGAGAACTATGCTAATATTACAGTCACAAGCTTGAGATGTGTTCGGCATTGGTTTCTATTTCATCATAAAAAAGTGTAATTTGTGTTAGGAAGCCTTCCTTGATAATATCTCATCAGTTATTAATGGCGTTGAAAGGAATCCGTTTCGTCTTCCGTCACAGAATAGAAAAGCTGACAAACCAGTGGCCCTCATAAAAAAATACGTACATATAAAAGCTAAATTTGATTTAATTTTTCGAAAATAGAAAAAACTGACTCCTAAATATATCCAACCATATTATACAATTTTCCGCTGAATAACCTCTTACGATTTAAAACTCTGACAAATACACTGAGTAGAACGCGGTTGTCTTAAAAATGTCGTGTAAACAATGTTTTATACTTTCCTCTACTAGGAACACAGGAAAGCAATCTAACGTGCATGCCTGTATTCTCTAGAATGGACTATGTCCATTGTTACAAAAACATCTACTTTGTATGTAACTTTTAATTAAGATGTTTCAGCTTTTCAGAATAGAAACCAAGTTTATCAGTTACCCACATGCATGCAATATGATACCGAATGCTTTTATATCGCATTTCTTATAGCTTGGTTTCTTTGTCTTCTTTCAGACCAACCGGAAAGGCGATCATTTATAAAATTATAAAAGGATATATACCATTTCTTACGTTATTTCAGAAGCAGGAAGGCCACAATTCTCTGGTATCCGAGGTTCTCTCTATGTTGAAGTCTGAAATATTTGTTAATAAACGGAACTCATAATTAGTGCATGTCTGCTACTGACGTGCTGTTTTAACATCAGTCTACTCTTAATGGCTTTCTTTAGCCATTAAATATTCTGTCAAGCAATCAATTCAGTACTTGAATATTAAAATGGTGACGTTTTCATTACTTCCATTCTTGGCAGCTATCAATGAAGTATAATAAACATGTATTTTATTTTCTGAAGTTACTTCATTTTATTTTTGCTGTTTTAAGGAGTCAGCCATTAGTTCAAATTAAAGGCCACGCAGTGATTTTTCGTTTATATTGAAAATGTGGCTATAAGTTGACAGCAATGACCAAAGTAGTCCGAGCTTTGAGAATGTATTTTCGAATAAAGGTAAAAAAACTCCAGCAAGGTGAATTTAGTGAACCCATTATTGTTTACATTTTTGTATACATTACATGTTGGGCAAATTTCCAGTTGTGAATCACCTCGTGCTTACTGAAATATTGTATACGCCCCAAAGCTGATGTCGTCCTTCTCTTATCTTAATAATAACTTTAAGTTATTTATCACAATTTGCCATAACTTGTATAAACCGTTGAAAAGCAGATATAAATTTCAGAGAAAAAAGGAGTTAGTAAAACGGATATACAAAGTAAAACGCTATATGAAAAAAATAAATATATCACCGAAAAGCTGGTTCTATTGTCTATAGTATATAATTAGTTGCTAACCTTATAATAAAGTAATGCTTTTAAATGAAAAAGCTATGTCCATTGTTACAGATTTCTCAAAACATCTACTTTGTATGTAACTTTTAATTAAGATTTTTCAGCTTTGGGGAAAATAATTTTTGAAATAAGCATTCAGGTACATGTATTCGTACCTTCTTTCCTTAAAGAATTGTGTTCAATTAATGTCCACGTCCTTCAAATAAAACCAACAACTTTATGCCAAGGAGTCGAAGAGAGAACGAAAGAAATATATGATGCTGCGACGTGATGCGAGAACTCTGCTTTTTGTCAGCTAACATTGAAGTATTGTATTTAAATATTGTTACTGTAGAGAAGGCGTTTGTAAACTCTATCTTTCGATTTTGTTTTATATAAATCTTTGGATCATTGATACACACTTTAATCTTTCGACTTTTTAGAATAAAGAGTACGTTGTACTTAAGCTTGAAACAGACTAAATTCGAAGAGACAGGAAAATAAAATAAACATGTTATTTACATTTTAAACTATAACTTTCCTTTTCTAGTCTCGCGTGTTTCACGGCTTCTTGCCGCCGTCAAGCTGACTTGACAGGTTTCAGTTAACACAAGTGTAATCGTTTTTTGCCGGATAAAAAATTAACTCTCCTTTTTGTATCTCGGTTTTTCGAAAGTGGTGCTATTATTATTATTATTTTGTTTTTTCTTTCATTTCATAGAATAGAAACCAACTATCAGTTACCCGCGTGGAGTATGGTACCGAACGTATAAGCTTTTATATCGCATTTCTTAGCTTGGTTTCTTTGTCTTCTTTTGTACAAACGGAAAGGCGACCATTTGTAAAATTATATAAAAGCATAATATGCCTGGTATCTGGGAATCTCTCTACGTTGAAATCTTAGATATTTGTTAATAAACGGAACTCATAACTACCTATAGTGTCTGCTACCGACCTGCTGTTTGGCATCACTCTTAGTGTCTTTCTTTAGTCATTACATATTCTGTCAAGGAATCAAGTCAGTAGTTAATTATTCAAAAGGTAGGTAGAAACAACATGTCTTTTATTTTCTCTAGCTGTTTCATTTTATTTTTGCTTGTAAATTAAGAGCCGTTGTCAGTAACTTTAAGAATCCGGCGACAGAAGCAAAAAAATGTATTTTTTTTTATTTGCCCCAAAATACACTTTTAGTAAACCATTTTCGAAAATAATATTCAAAAGTTCCAGCGAGTTTTTATTTTGGCGAAAAATAGGAAAGTTCGAAATCGGTGGAAATTATGCAAATTAGGCACGTTTAGACCGGTTATTCGGTGCATTTTCAAAACGCTCGTACAAGACAACGGTAACTTGTCTAGGATTCATTTTTACATAATATGTTGTTTCATCCCTTGGAATAGCTTTTCAACTATATTTCATCTCCATCTAAACTTTATTTCCTCTCTATCCACCCGCGTAAAGAATACAATATTTGCTATTCCGTTTGTACGCTAACTTTTGCCATATTTCAGAAGACCATAACATCGGGGGTATACGTATATCCAGGAAATAGATCTTATGAACGGGCAACTCTTCTTATTTTTCATGTAAAAATATTTACTTTGGCCCGTGAAAAGCGAGCGCGCTAGACGAAAATATATGGCGTGCACTTTGACAGAGTTCGCCATTTTCTTTCTTGCACTCCTATTCAAATCACACATACTATTTGGACAAAACTCAACGTTTTTGGTATCTACTCCTGTTTTAATTCATTTAAACATATACACTTTAACTAAAGCACTCCCTACCTTTATTTAAAAGTCACCAAACGACCATTTTACTTGAAGTTTTTGAGTTTATTTTTCGCGAGTTCTAAATAAACAAATCGCTTACATGAACAATGGGCGATGAAAGATTCTTTCTTCTGTCGACGTGTTTTGATCTGTTTTCGTAGCCTGAAATTGCTCTGTCGCCTATATTCTACTTTTCCAATTTATCATACTGCCATAACTTTAGAGCAAATAAAATATAAATGTTGCTGTAAATACGTGAACTTTATAAATGAAAGCCTTAATATAAATAAATATTCGACAGTTGCCGGCGCGCGAAAATTACTCGCTTGTATTGTGAACGGCGTGCACACTGTGTGTAGCTTTTATAGACTTAAATCACCACTGTCGCTGGATTTAAAATAGCTTGATTTTGCAGTCCACCAGTTCAAATACATTTGCAAATCGAGCTTAGCTTTGATTTATGACAACAGACTTTCCCTCTACCTCCGCCGCAATTTTCCCTTTCGTAAACGGTCGCTGCCATTTCTAACGGTCGTTGCCATCCCTGGTAACGGTCGATGCCTTTTGTAATGGTCGATGCCATTACACTCGATCTCTTTGCATCGTGGGTAATAACGCGAAATCGCGTGATTTTTTACTCAAGTTTGCCTTGTAATGTTAAATCCGACCCAATAACTCAAACCCTCGATAACTCGAACCTCCCACTAACTCAAACGTTTTCGATTCCTCTTCAGGTCATTTTCTTACTAATTTCACCCTCGATAACTCGAACCTCCCGATAACTCGAACCTTTTCGATTCCCCTTCAATGTTTTAGTTATCGGGATTCAACTGTATTATAAAAGCTGGTAATTCAGTGTGCGCAAGGTTTGTCGTTGAAATAACTGATATAATGTATTTGTCCTGGTCCAGAGCAACTGAAGCTTTTACAAGGCTACGAAATGTGCTTAGCAGAGATGCCGTGCGAAGGCTATCTTTCTAGTTCGATGTCAGTTATTCCATGCTGAGCCGATCCGAATTCAATCAGCCGTTCCAAATTGATTCAGACGCCGTACTTTACATGAAGTTAATTCATCGAATTCGATTTCGATTGAATTCGTGTGAAGTACGGCGTCTGAACTGGGCCTTAATAAATCAATAAATAAATACATTTAACCTCTCACTTCTTTAAACTCGTTAGTTTTTCTCAATATTTCGCGTTGTTTATCTTTGTAATTAGTGCATTTATTGTACTGCGCATGCTACCGCACTTTCTATGGGTTTACGGTGTGATAACACTCGAAAAGCTTGTAAATCACGAGCCGTTAGGCGAGTGATTTACAAGCTTTTCGAGTGTTCTCCCAACATCCCGCGTGGGTTTATCACACCGTAAACACATAGAAAGTGCGGTCTGTTGCTTAATTAGAAAATAGCTGTCATATAAACGTCATGAAATCTGACCATGCTCTATTTCTTATAGAGCTCGCCCAAAGTTATAGAGCACGCATGTCCCAGATGTTCACTACACTCAATTTAATCTTGATTTTCAAAGTTGAGCCTGTAGCTTTTCTTGACTGTTTTATTCGAATAATTAAGTTGAATACGAGTTTGACCAGTAATACTTTACCTGTCTTGAAAACGAAGTAAAACTGTATCATGTCTATCATCGGGGCCGACGGATCATGCAAAAATAAAATAATTTCGTTCTCGCGGAGAGTGGCACGGTCTAACCGGCCGACAGCATTTTGTAAACAATAGCGATCAAAGTGATTTAGCAAAACAACTTGGACCTACCAAAACGTTTAGATGTAAGAATTTTTTTGTTTTCGTCATAACAAAAGCCAAAACACTCTAGTTTTTACATAAAAGCGAAATAGTAGCGAATTTGTTTTGTTTTGAACGTCAAATGTCAATGAATAATATGCAGAAATCCTGGAAAGAAGCCGAAAAATTACGACCGGCAAAGTTCAAAATAGATTTGTCAAACTCTAAAGAGACTTTCTAAAATCTTAGGAAAACCATAAAATGGACATTTTCGTTGAAGCAAGTGTTTATTCATTCAAGAAATGTTAAAAAATCATACGACGCTGGATTAGTTCTTTCTTGCGCTAAGTTCGCGACTTTGTAAGTTCAGCCCGGTGTTCTGCCGCGCCACGCAAGGGTACGAAGTTTTTTATTTCAAGTTCCTGCCATTTTCTAAACCAAATAGAATATGGTTTTCCTATGTCCTATAAGAAATGATGCACTTTTGAGGTCTAGAAAAGCGGCTGAATGCACTCGCCGCAGCGGCTCGTGCATCCACTAGCTGCTTTTCTAGACCTCAAGCGTGCATCATTTTCTTATAGAACATAGAAAGCCATCTTCTATTAGGTAAAAAAAGACATAGCCGAGAGGTTTTATTCCTTAATTAATGCTCCCACCCCATGAAATCAAACAGGACAACAAAAATTATGTGGGAGAAAGGTAATGATAAAAATCATATAGGATCACACATGTCAGGTGCTTGGCAACGAGAGGACCTAATGCGTCAGTCAATTCCAGCAGTGCCCATCCCCCCCCGGGCCATTTACACATGTTGCAATCCCGGGGTGGGGCATTAGTGATTTTATCTCGGCCCGGGGGGCGGGCATTAGTCCACCCCGGGTAATTTAATAGCCAAGTGGCTTCGGTCTTGCAGTTTTGGACAACTCAAACATGACATCGTTGGCTGACTTTATTGACAAGAACGAAGAGTTTGTTATGTAATGGCTTGTCCAGCAAGGGCTTGAAAAGCTTGTGAATATTTTAAGGGTGTTTTTGCCTGTTTTATGTCTGTTCACTGGCTATAAAAGACAAATATTTATATTTATCTGTGTCTTGAATCTTTGCATTGATTTTAAACTTGAGAACTGATGAGCCCGGGGGTGGGGCATTTGCCTTCTTTTTGACCTGACCGTGGGGAATTTGGACGGCCTGTTTGTCCCCACCGTGGGGTTTTGCCCGGGGGGGGATGGGCACTGCTGGAATTGACTGACGCATAATCCTCTCACTCCTTTCCATGGGGTCCTAATCCCAGGCCACTGAGAGGTCCTAATCCTCTCACTTCATTTCCATGGGGTCCTAATCCCCAGGCCACTGAGAGGTCCCAATCCTCTCCCTCCTTTCCATGGGTCCTAATCCTCAGGCCACTGAGAGGTCCTAATCCTCTCACTCATTTCCATGGGGTCCTAATCCCCAGGCCACTGAGAGGTCATAATCCTCTCCAGGGGTCCGATCGTCAACATTGTTTGCACCCATTGTTACCATGGTAAGTTACCATGGTAATTAGGCTATCCTATCCTCTACCAAGATAGCTGACCATGTGAGTCTATGGGGCAAAGGGCGACCTGTATGGAGCACTTCATCCCCTCCCGAGGTTTTACTTACTTCATAAACATCTGATCTGAAAAAACATACAATGATGTAAACCTGATAAAACTAGCAGATGAATAATGATGTACAAACTACAGAATAACACCGGTAGGCGTTAAGTTAATGACTGTAACATTTGAAACTAATTATCAATGTGGAGACATGCTCCATGAGTCCAAAACAGCACTTGGCTGAATACTACTAACTGTATAACAATATAATAATGTGTCTCAATGGGAGGACATGCTGCACCAGTCCAAAACAGCACTGGGCTGAATACTACTAACTGTATAACAATATAATAATGTGTCTCAATGGGAGGACATGCTGCACCAGTCCAAAACAGCACTGGGCTGAATACTACTAACTGTATAACAATATAATAATGTGTCTCAATGGGAGGACATGCTGCACCAGTCCAAAACAGCACTGGGCCGAATACTACTAACTGTATAACAATATAATAATGTATCAATGGGCAGACATGCTGCACCAGTCCAAACAGCACTGGGCTGAATACTACTAACTGTATAACAATATAATAATGTATCAATGGGCAGACATGCTGCACCAGTCCAAAACAGCACTTGGCTGAATACTACTAACTGTATAACAATATAATAATGTCTCAATGGGCAGACATGCTGCACTAGTCCAAAACAGCACTTGGCTGAATACTACTAACTGTATAACAATATAATAATGTATCAATGGGCAGACATGCTGCACAGTCCAAAACAGCACTTGGCTGAATACTACTAACTGTATAACAATATAATAATGTCTCAATGGGCAGACATGCTGCACTAGTCCAAAACAGCACTTGGCTGAATACTACTAACTGTATAACAATATAATAATGTATCAATGGGCAGACATGCTGCACCAGTCCAAAACAGCACTTGGCTGAATACTACTAACTGTATAACAATATAATAATGTCTCAATGGGCAGACATGCTGCACTAGTCCAAAACAGCACTGGGCTGAATACTACTAACTGTATAACAATATAATAATGTATCAATGGGCAGACATGCTGCACCAGTCCAAAACAGCACTTGGCTGAATACTACTAACTGTATAACAATATAATAATGTATCAATGGGCAGACATGCTGCACCAGTCCAAAACAGCACTTGGCTGAATACTACTAACTGTATAACAATATAATAATGTATCAATGGGCAGACATGCTGCACCAGTCCAAAACAGCACTGGGCTGAATACTAACGGTAACAATTATTATAATAATGTCTCAATGAGCAGACATGCTGCAACCAATCCAAAACAGCACTGGGCTGAATACTAACGGTAACAATTATTATAATAATGTCTCAATGAGCAGACATGCTGCACCAGTCCAAAACAGCACTGGGCTGAATACTAACGGTAACAATTATTATAATAATGTCTCAATGAGCAGACATGCTGTACAAGTCCAAGCGCTAGGCTGGACAACTATAACCTTTGTAACAAAGTCCCTCTGCATCGGGGATAATGCAGTACAAATAAATGCAAATATAAACTACAGTTTATAGGACTAGAAGTCCATAGAGAAGAAAGCACAGTATAGTTACATGCACAGTATGCTAAATAGTAAAAACTAAACAAAGAAAATAATGCAATTAGTGTCTAATAGTATCTAAGAGTGTAGTAACTATTTCACGGGTCAAGTAAAATCACTCTATGAATGGTTTTAATAATACTATGTTGGAATTAACAAAATAAAACTTTTGACTTATACTTGAACAGAATCTGTAAACAGTCTATTACAATCATGCTAACAAAACAAAGGGGGTGGGTGGGTGGTAATTTTGTGACGAACGCTTACACAGATCAGAGAATTATGGCGTTAGTGAAGCAACGACATGTAGATGAAACCGCATGGTCTTGATTGACACATCGGAAAAGCTGCAATGTGATTAGCTTAGAAATAATGTGACATGCCTGGCGCATGGTGTGAATTTGACCTTTGGCCGTAACAAAAGAGAGCATTTGCCCTGCTAGCCTATTGTGTGACAGATCTGTTTGTTTTAGTAGTAGCTTGTATAACGTCCTGTAATCTCCTTTTTTCATGATGTCTCATTAACTTAAGGTTATTCCTTCGAAATAAAAGTTACACTGAAAAGTTTCTGAAACTTTCCCTAGTTGAACAATGCGATGTAATATTTCAAAATATTGAATAAAAGAATAGGTCACCAGCCTCGCGATTATTAATTTTTCTGCACTGAGAATTGGTTTTATACTCCTTGTATAGAAAGAAGATGATTACTAGACTTAAATTTGCGAAAAAAATGATAGGTCCCCACGCTCGTTTACGAGAAAACGATGATTCACCTCTCTGGCGAGCATAGCCATAATGAAAAAGCCGCCATGTTTTTAATGTGCGCGCGCTAATTACGCGCGAAATTATGCGCAGAAAGGATGCGCAGTGCAATACTAAGGAATGACCTTAAATTTATAATACTTATAAATTGGCTATACAAAACATACATCATCCACATCACAGCAACATTTCGTTGAGACGATAAGAGACTACACTGTTAATGTTCGTGATTCGGGAATGGAATATGCCAGAACTCCTTTTACTCGTACTGTTAAGTAGTTATTTTACAACAGTTGCATATCAACTTATTCCCCTCTGTGTTGAACATTTGCTCAGATACTTAGATTTCAGCCGAAAGAAGGAAAGTTCTGCCTTTTAAACCAAACACAATTATTTTCTAAGAGAGATAACCCATCCAGAGAGGCCCAAAACAAAGGAAGAAGTGTTTTGGAAGGTTACAGAAGTGAATTCGAGAAACAGTGCCGGAGGTCAGTCAAGGTCAACGAACAAGATTCTTGGACATAATGATCTAAATACATGACTACAGAGGATTTGAGATCTTTATAGTTTTAATGAAGCAACGCGAAATACAATTTGCACAACCGCCGATTCACTTACTTGATAAACAATTCCTTTTCGCACCGCTTTCCGTCTCCGAATTCGTTCTTCTGGTTCACAGCACCACGCCAAGTGTCAGGAGGCAAATAAATACCAGTCCGTTAACTTCGAAGCTCAAAACCCGAACCCAAACAAACACAAACCCTAATGTATTATACATCAAATTGTTCCAAAGTTTGTCTTCTTCTAAGATTTTGCGGTAACCGCCAAGTCTGAGCAGGCGCTTTAGAGTTCTAGCCCAGACTCTACGGTCGGTCTTTGAATGTGATACAAAAGCCTCTTAGCGAGGGCTCGATCGCCAACAAAGAGTGTAAAAAACCCGAACGAAATATTTTAATAATCGCCTTCAAATACGGTGGAATAAAAACCTTATAAGACTTTGTATAAGGTTTTTATTCCACCGTATTTGAAGGCGATTATTAAAATATTTCGTTCGGGTTTTTTACACTCTTTGTTGGCGATCGAGCCCTCGCTAAGAGGCTTTTGTATCACATTCAAAGACCGACCGTAGAGTCTGGGCCTAGAACTCTAAAGCGCCTGCTCAGACTTGGCGGTTACCGCAAAATCTTAGAAGAAGACAAACTTTGGAACAATTTGATGTATAATACATTAGGGTTTGTGTTTGTTTGGGTTCGGGTTTTGAGCTTCGAAGTTAACGGACTGGTATTTATTTGCCTCCTGACACTTGGCGTGGTGCTGTGAACCAGAAGAACGAATTCGGAGACGGAAAGCGGTGCGAAAAGGAATTGTTTATCAAGTAAGTGAATCGGCGGTTGTGCAAATTGTATTTCGCGTTGCTTCATTAAAACTATAAAGATCTCAAATCCTCTGTAGTCATGTATTTAGATCATTATGTCCAAGAATCTTGTTCGTTGACCTTGACTGACCTCCCGGCACTGTTTCTCGAATTCACTTCTGTAACCTTCCAAAACACTTCTTCCTTTGTTTTGGGCCTCTCTGGATGGGTTATCTCTCTTAGAAAATAATTGTGTTTGGTTTAAAAGGCAGAACTTTCCTTCTTTCGGCTGAAATCTAAGTATCTGAGCAAATGTTCAACACAGAGGGGAATAAGTTTGATATGCAACTGTTGTAAAATAACTACTTAACAGTACGAGTAAAAGGAGTTCTGGCATATTCCATTCCCGAATCACGAACATTAACAGTTGTAGTCTCTTATCGTCTCAACGAAATGTTGCTGTGATGTGGATGATGTATGTTTTGTATAGCCAATTTATAAGTATTATAAATTTAAGGTCATTCCTTAGTATTGCACTGCGCATCCTTTCTGCGCATAATTTCGCGCGTAATTAGCGCGCGCACATTAAAAACATGGCGGCTTTTTCATTATGGCTATGCTCGCCAGAGAGGTGAATCATCGTTTTCTCGTAAACGAGCGTGGGGACCTATCATTTTTTTTCGCAAATTTAAGTCTAGTAATCATCTTCTTTCTATACAAGGAGTATAAACCAATTCTCAGTGCAGAAAAATTAATAATCGCGAGGCTGGTGACCTATTCTTTTTATTCAATATTTTGAAATATTACATCGCATTGTTCAACTAGGGAAAGTTTCAGAAACTTTTCAGTGTAACTTTTATTTCGAAGGAATAACCTTAAGTTAATGAGACATCCATGAAAAAGGAGATTACAGACGTTATACAAGCTACTACTAAAACAAACAGATCTGTCACACAATAGGCTAGCAGGGCAAATGCTCTCTTTTGTTACGGCCAAAGGTCAAATTCACACCATGCGCCAGGCATGTCACATTATTTCTAAGCTAATCACATTGCAGCTTTTCCGATGTGTCAATCAAGACCATGCGGTTTCATCTACATGTCGTTGCTTCACTAACGCCATAATTCTCTGATCTGTGTAAGCGTTCGTCACAAAATTACCACCCACCCACCCCCTTTGTTTTGTTAGCATGATTGTAATAGACTGTTTACAGATTCTGTTCAAGTATAAGTCAAAAGTTTTATTTTTGTTAATTCCAACATAGTATTATTAAAACCATTCATAGAGTGATTTTACTTGACCCGTGAAATAGTTACTACACTCTTAGATACTATTAGACACTAATTGCATTATTTTCTTTGTTTAGTTTTTACTATTTAGCATACTGTGCATGTAACTATACTGTGCTTTCTTCTCTATGGACTTCTAGTCCTATAAACTGTAGTTTATATTTTGCATTTTATTTGTACTGCATTTATCCCCGATGCAGAGGGACTTTGTTACAAAGGTTATAGTTGTCCAGCCTAGCGCTTGGACTTGTACAGCATGTCTGCTCATTGAGACATTATTATAATAATTGTTACCGTTAGTATTCAGCCCAGTGCTGTTTTGGACTGGTGCAGCATGTCTGCTCATTGAGACATTATTATAATAATTGTTACCGTTAGTATTCAGCCCAGTGCTGTTTTGGATTGGTGCAGCATGTCTGCTCATTGAGACATTATTATAATAATTGTTACCGTTAGTATTCAGCCCAGTGCTGTTTTGGACTGGTGCAGCATGTCTGCCCATTGATACATTATTATATTGTTATACAGTTAGTAGTATTCAGCCAAGTGCTGTTTTGGACTGGTGCAGCATGTCTGCCCATTGATACATTATTATATTGTTATACAGTTAGTAGTATTCAGCCAAGTGCTGTTTTGGACTGGTGCAGCATGTCTGCCCATTGATACATTATTATATTGTTATACAGTTAGTAGTATTCAGCCCAGTGCTGTTTTGGACTAGTGCAGCATGTCTGCCCATTGAGACATTATTATATTGTTATACAGTTAGTAGTATTCAGCCAAGTGCTGTTTTGGACTGGTGCAGCATGTCTGCCCATTGATACATTATTATATTGTTATACAGTTAGTAGTATTCAGCCAAGTGCTGTTTTGGACTAGTGCAGCATGTCTGCCCATTGAGACATTATTATATTGTTATACAGTTAGTAGTATTCAGCCAAGTGCTGTTTTGGACTGGTGCAGCATGTCTGCCCATTGATACATTATTATATTGTTATACAGTTAGTAGTATTCAGCCAAGTGCTGTTTTGGACTAGTGCAGCATGTCTGCCCATTGAGACATTATTATATTGTTATACAGTTAGTAGTATTCAGCCAAGTGCTGTTTTGGACTGGTGCAGCATGTCTGCCCATTGATACATTATTATATTGTTATACAGTTAGTAGTATTCAGCCAGTGCTGTTTTGGACTGGTGCAGCATGTCTGCCCATTGATACATTATTATATTGTTATACAGTTAGTAGTATTCGGCCCAGTGCTGTTTTGGACTGGTGCAGCATGTCCTCCCATTGAGACACATTATTATATTGTTATACAGTTAGTAGTATTCAGCCCAGTGCTGTTTTGGACTGGTGCAGCATGTCCTCCCATTGAGACACATTATTATATTGTTATACAGTTAGTAGTATTCAGCCCAGTGCTGTTTTGGACTGGTGCAGCATGTCCTCCCATTGAGACACATTATTATATTGTTATACAGTTAGTAGTATTCAGCCAAGTGCTGTTTTGGACTCATGGAGCATGTCTCCACATTGATAATTAGTTTCAAATGTTACAGTCATTAACTTAACGCCTACCGGTGTTATTCTGTAGTTTGTACATCATTATTCATCTGCTAGTTTTATCAGGTTTACATCATTGTATGTTTTTTCAGATCAGATGTTTATGAAGTAAGTAAACCTCGGGAGGGGATGAAGTGCTCCATACAGGTCGCCCTTTGCCCCATAGACTCACATGGTCAGCTATCTTGGTAGAGGATAGGATAGCCTAATTACCATGGTAACTTACCATGGTAACAATGGGTGCAAACAATGTTGACGATCGGACCCCTGGAGAGGATTATGACCTCTCAGTGGCCTGGGGATTAGGACCCCATGGAAATGAGTGAGAGGATTAGGACCTCTCAGTGGCCTGAGGATTAGGACCCATGGAAAGGAGGGAGAGGATTGGGACCTCTCAGTGGCCTGGGGATTAGGACCCCATGGAAATGAGTGAGAGGATTAGGACCTCTCAGTGGCCTGGGGATTAGGACCCCATGGAAAGGAGTGAGAGGATTATGCGTCAGTCAATTCCAGCAGTGCCCATCCCCCCCGGGCAAAACCCCACGGTGGGGACAAACAGGCCGTCCAAATTCCCCACGGTCAGGTCAAAAAAGAAGGCAAATGCCCCACCCCCGGGCTCATCAGTTCTCAAGTTTAAAATCAATGCAAAGATTCAAGACACAGATAAATATAAATATTTGTCTTTTATAGCCAGTGAACAGACATAAAACAGGCAAAAACACCCTTAAAATATTCACAAGCTTTTCAAGCCCTTGCTGGACAAGCCATTACATAACAAACTCTTCGTTCTTGTCAATAAAGTCAGCCAACGATGTCATGTTTGAGTTGTCCAAAACTGCAAGACCGAAGCCACTTGGCTATTAAATTACCCGGGTGGACTAATGCCCGCCCCCCGGGCCGAGATAAAATCACTAATGCCCCACCCCCGGGATTGCAACATGTGTAAATGGCCCGGGGGGGGATGGGCACTGCTGGAATTGACTGACGCATTAGGTCCTCTCGTTGCCAAGCACCTGACATGTGTGATCCTATATGATTTTTATCATTACCTTTCTCCCACATAATTTTTTGTTGTCCTGTTTGATTTCATGGGGTGGGAGCATTAATTAAGGAATAAAACCTCTCGGCTATGTCTTTTTTTACCTAATAGAAGATGGCTTTCTATGTTCTATAAGAAAATGATGCACGCTTGAGGTCTAGAAAAGCAGCTAGTGGATGCACGAGCCGCTGCGGCGAGTGCATTCAGCCGCTTTTCTAGACCTCAAAAGTGCATCATTTTCTTATAGGACATAGGAAAACCATATTCTATTTGGTTTAGAAAATGGCAGGAACTTGAAATAAAAAACTTCGTACCCTTGCGTGGCGCGGCAGAACACCGGGCTGAACTTACAAAGTCGCGAACTTAGCGCAAGAAAGAACTAATCCAGCGTCGTATGATTTTTTAACATTTCTTGAATGAATAAACACTTGCTTCAACGAAAATGTCCATTTTATGGTTTTCCTAAGATTTTTAGAAAGTCTCTTTAGAGTTTGACAAATCTATTTTGAACTTTGCCGGTCGTAATTTTTTCGGCTTCTTTCCAGGATTTCTGCATATTATTCATTGACATTTGACGTTCAAAACAAAACAAATTCGCTACTATTTCGCTTTTATGTAAAACTAGAGTGTTTTGGCTTTTGTTATGACGAAAACAAAAAAATTCTTACATCTAAACGTTTTGGTAGGTCCAAGTTGTTTTGCTAAATCACTTTGATCGCTATTGTTTACAAAATGCTGTCGGCCGGTTAGACCGTGCCACTCTCCGCGAGAACGAAATTATTTTATTTTTGCATGATCCGTCGGCCCCGATGATAGACATGATACAGTTTTACTTCGTTTTCAAGACAGGTAAAGTATTACTGGTCAAACTCGTATTCAACTTAATTATTCGAATAAAACAGTCAAGAAAAGCTACAGGCTCAACTTTGAAAATCAAGATTAAATTGAGTGTAGTGAACATCTGGGACATGCGTGCTCTATAACTTTGGGCGAGCTCTATAAGAAATAGAGCATGGTCAGATTTCATGACGTTTATATGACAGCTATTTTCTAATTAAGCAACAGACCGCACTTTCTATGTGTTTACGGTGTGATAAACCCACGCGGGATGTTGGGAGAACACTCGAAAAGCTTGTAAATCACTCGCCTAACGGCTCGTGATTTACAAGCTTTTCGAGTGTTATCACACCGTAAACCCATAGAAAGTGCGGTAGCATGCGCAGTACAATAAATGCACTAATTACAAAGATAACAACGCGAAATATTGAGAAAAACTAACGAGTTTAAAGAAGTGAGAGGTTAAATGTATTTATTTATTGATTTATTAAGGCCCAGTTCAGACGCCGTACTTCACACGAATTCAATCGAAATCGAATTCGATGAATTAACTTCATGTAAAGTACGGCGTCTGAATCAATTTGGAACGGCTGATTGAATTCGGATCGGCTCAGCATGGAATAACTGACATCGAACTAGAAAGATAGCCTTCGCACGGCATCTCTGCTAAGCACATTTCGTAGCCTTGTAAAAGCTTCAGTTGCTCTGGACCAGGACAAATACATTATATCAGTTATTTCAACGACAAACCTTGCGCACACTGAATTACCAGCTTTTATAATACAGTTGAATCCCGATAACTAAAACATTGAAGGGGAATCGAAAAGGTTCGAGTTATCGGGAGGTTCGAGTTATCGAGGGTGAAATTAGTAAGAAAATGACCTGAAGAGGAATCGAAAAACGTTTGAGTTAGTGGGAGGTTCGAGTTATCGAGGGTTTGAGTTATTGGGTCGGATTTAACATTACAAGGCAAACTTGAGTAAAAAATCACGCGATTTCGCGTTATTACCCACGATGCAAAGAGATCGAGTGTAATGGCATCGACCATTACAAAAGGCATCGACCGTTACCAGGGATGGCAACGACCGTTAGAAATGGCAGCGACCGTTTACGAAAGGGAAAATTGCGGCGGAGGTAGAGGGAAAGTCTGTTGTCATAAATCAAAGCTAAGCTCGATTTGCAAATGTATTTGAACTGGTGGACTGCAAAATCAAGCTATTTTAAATCCAGCGACAGTGGTGATTTAAGTCTATAAAAGCTACACACAGTGTGCACGCCGTTCACAATACAAGCGAGTAATTTTCGCGCGCCGGCAACTGTCGAATATTTATTTATATTAAGGCTTTCATTTATAAAGTTCACGTATTTACAGCAACATTTTATATTTTATTTGCTCTAAAGTTATGGCAGTATGATAAATTGGAAAAGTAGAATATAGGCGACAGAGCAATTTCAGGCTACGAAAACAGATCAAAACACGTCGACAGAAGAAAGAATCTTTCATCGCCCATTGTTCATGTAAGCGATTTGTTTATTTAGAACTCGCGAAAAATAAACTCAAAAACTTCAAGTAAAATGGTCGTTTGGTGACTTTTAAATAAAGGTAGGGAGTGCTTTAGTTAAAGTGTATATGTTTAAATGAATTAAAACAGGAGTAGATACCAAAAACGTTGAGTTTTGTCCAAATAGTATGTGTGATTTGAATAGGAGTGCAAGAAAGAAAATGGCGAACTCTGTCAAAGTGCACGCCATATATTTTCGTCTAGCGCGCTCGCTTTTCACGGGCCAAAGTAAATATTTTTACATGAAAAATAAGAAGAGTTGCCCGTTCATAAGATCTATTTCCTGGATATACGTATACCCCCGATGTTATGGTCTTCTGAAATATGGCAAAAGTTAGCGTACAAACGGAATAGCAAATATTGTATTCTTTACGCGGGTGGATAGAGAGGAAATAAAGTTTAGATGGAGATGAAATATAGTTGAAAAGCTATTCCAAGGGATGAACAACATATTATGTAAAAATGAATCCTAGACAAGTTACCGTTGTCTTGTACGAGCGTTTTGAAAATGCACCGAATAACCGGTCTAAACGTGCCTAATTTGCATAATTTCCACCGATTTCGAACTTTCCTATTTTTCGCCAAAATAAAAACTCGCTGGAACTTTTGAATATTATTTTCGAAAATGGTTTACTAAAAGTGTATTTTGGGGCAAATAAAAAAAAATACATTTTTTTGCTTCTGTCGCCGGATTCTTAAAGTTACTGACAACGGCTCTTAATTTACAAGCAAAATAAAATGAAACAGCTAGAGAAAATAAAAGACATGTTGTTTCTACCTACCTTTTGAATAATTAACTACTGACTTGATTCCTTGACAGAATATGTAATGACTAAAGAAAGACACTAAGAGTGATGCCAAACAGCAGGTCGGTAGCAGACACTATAGGTAGTTATGAGTTCCGTTTATTAACAAATATCTAAGATTTCAACGTAGAGAGATTCCCAGATACCAGGCATATTATGCTTTTATATAATTTTACAAATGGTCGCCTTTCCGTTTGTACAAAAGAAGACAAAGAAACCAAGCTAAGAAATGCGATATAAAAGCTTATACGTTCGGTACCATACTCCACGCGGGTAACTGATAGTTGGTTTCTATTCTATGAAATGAAAGAAAAAACAAAATAATAATAATAATAGCACCACTTTCGAAAACCGAGATACAAAAAGGAGAGTTAATTTTTTATCCGGCAAAAACGATTACACTTGTGTTAACTGAAACCTGTCAAGTCAGCTTGACGGCGGCAAGAAGCCGTGAAACACGCGAGACTAGAAAAGGAAAGTTATAGTTTAAAATGTAAATAACATGTTTATTTTATTTTCCTGTCTCTTCGAATTTAGTCTGTTTCAAGCTTAAGTACAACGTACTCTTTATTCTAAAAAGTCGAAAGATTAAAGTGTGTATCAATGATCCAAAGATTTATATAAAAACAAAATCGAAAGATAGAGTTTACAAACGCCTTCTCTACAGTAACAATATTTAAATACAATACTTCAATGTTAGCTGACAAAAAGCAGAGTTCTCGCATCACGTCGCAGCATCATATATTTCTTTCGTTCTCTCTTCGACTCCTTGGCATAAAGTTGTTGGTTTTATTTGAAGGACGTGGACATTAATTGAACACAATTCTTTAAGGAAAGAAGGTACGAATACATGTACCTGAATGCTTATTTCAAAAATTATTTTCCCCAAAGCTGAAAAATCTTAATTAAAAGTTACATACAAAGTAGATGTTTTTGAGAAATCTGTAACAATGGACATAGCTTTTTCATTTAAAAGCATTACTTTATTATAAGGTTAGCAACTAATTATATACTATAGACAATAGAACCAGCTTTTCGGTGATATATTTATTTTTTTCATATAGCGTTTTACTTTGTATATCCGTTTTACTAACTCCTTTTTTCTCTGAAATTTATATCTGCTTTTCAACGGTTTATACAAGTTATGGCAAATTGTGATAAATAACTTAAAGTTATTATTAAGATAAGAGAAGGACGACATCAGCTTTGGGGCGTATACAATATTTCAGTAAGCACGAGGTGATTCACAACTGGAAATTTGCCCAACATGTAATGTATACAAAAATGTAAACAATAATGGGTTCACTAAATTCACCTTGCTGGAGTTTTTTTACCTTTATTCGAAAATACATTCTCAAAGCTCGGACTACTTTGGTCATTGCTGTCAACTTATAGCCACATTTTCAATATAAACGAAAAATCACTGCGTGGCCTTTAATTTGAACTAATGGCTGACTCCTTAAAACAGCAAAAATAAAATGAAGTAACTTCAGAAAATAAAATACATGTTTATTATACTTCATTGATAGCTGCCAAGAATGGAAGTAATGAAAACGTCACCATTTTAATATTCAAGTACTGAATTGATTGCTTGACAGAATATTTAATGGCTAAAGAAAGCCATTAAGAGTAGACTGATGTTAAAACAGCACGTCAGTAGCAGACATGCACTAATTATGAGTTCCGTTTATTAACAAATATTTCAGACTTCAACATAGAGAGAACCTCGGATACCAGAGAATTGTGGCCTTCCTGCTTCTGAAATAACGTAAGAAATGGTATATATCCTTTTATAATTTTATAAATGATCGCCTTTCCGGTTGGTCTGAAAGAAGACAAAGAAACCAAGCTATAAGAAATGCGATATAAAAGCATTCGGTATCATATTGCATGCATGTGGGTAACTGATAAACTTGGTTTCTATTCTGAAAAGCTGAAACATCTTAATTAAAAGTTACATACAAAGTAGATGTTTTTGTAACAATGGACATAGTCCATTCTAGAGAATACAGGCATGCACGTTAGATTGCTTTCCTGTGTTCCTAGTAGAGGAAAGTATAAACATTGTTTACACGACATTTTTTAAGACAACCCGCGTTCTACTCAGTGTATTTGTCAGAGTTTTAAATCGTAAGAGGTTATTCAGCGGAAAATTGTATAATATGGTTGGATATATTTAGGAGTCAGTTTTTTCTATTTTCGAAAAATTAAATCAAATTTAGCTTTTATATGTACGTATTTTTTTATGAGGGCCACTGGTTTGTCAGCTTTTCTATTCTGTGACGGGAAGACGAAACGGATTCCTTTCAACGCCATTAATAACTGATGAGATATTATCAAGGAAGGCTTCCTAACACAAATTACACTTTTTTATGATGAAATAGAAACCAATGCCGAAACACATCTCAAGCTTGTGACTGTAATATTAGCATAGTTCTCTTATTTCAGAAGCGTGTTTGCGAAACATTGCGTACGAGAAGACGAAAATAACTCCTGTAGAAAGCCGGGGTAGAAAGGCTATTAATAAATCATGTAGTCAGCGGCGTAGAAAATGTTGAAATCTACAGGCTCGAAATCGTATTTTCAGCATTCTCCACGATATATTTCGTCAAAAAATTGATCTCGATCAAGTGTAAAATGACAGGTATTTTAAGTGCTTAAAGCAAAACTTGATACTCATATCTCGGCGTTACATATATATATCCTGGCCGTAGTTCACTAAACAACGTTTTACAAAAGCCGACGTGTGCAGCAATTAATATTAGCGCAAGGACCAAATCTGGTAAGGAATCGATCATTGATTGCGATATGTGTGGAATTCCTCGGGCGGCGCGCCATCTTGTAATAGCGTATAAATCGTGCGAGCGCAATGTTCGGTTTGTTTTTTGTTTCTCTTGGGGTTTTTTTTCTCACGATGCATCAGTAATTACCAAAACAATGCAATGATGGATCACAAAGGAAGACGAAACTTATGGAAAATGAAAGGCTCCAATTGAGTAACCTGTTGTATTGAAAGAAAAACTGCCTGGGGTGGTCTTCATTAAAGTTATGTATGGACCATTAAGAATGAAGTCGGGAAAAATTTGGAAATTCGATCACGGCAAAAAGATGGAAATGACTTACAACTAATCCGTCCTTCAAGAGTAAGGTACGAATAACTGCATATATAGTTTGCAGCTTTTTAAAAATTGCATTTGGTCTTGAAGTTAATTTGTTTTTGTGTGCAGCGTACGTTACAACCATAATTTCGGTCAAACGAAACTTGGACGCTTGTAACATGTCGGACATGATTAGCCGAGTTCCGAATTGTATAATTGCGTAATTATCTGTCTTAATTCTTTCTGATGCTTTGTGTTGCAAGACCCTTGGAAAAAGATGGTTGGAAGTCCTCATTACAGTTACGATAGCAGTGTTTAATACAAACATATTACTAACATGCGATTTTAAACCCTGTTGTTAGGTCCTTTATTTGGCTTGTGGCAGAGATATAGATACGCATCCCAATTCAATATGATCAATATGACCCCAAAGTTCTGGCTGTCAGTTACGTTTCTGATGTCCCGGATTGGTATATGCGAGGCTGCTGGCCAATGTAATACAGCGGAATATTCCATTGGAAGAATGTTTCTCAAAGGCCACACGTTTAAAACATGTCAGGTTGGATTGCCTGAAGAGTGCTATTTCAAGTGCGAGGAAGAAGTCACGTGTCAGAGCTACAACTTCGTCATTGGTCAAAACGTCTGCGAACTGAACAATCGTACAAAGGAAGCAAGACCGGAAGATTTTTTGCCGGATCGGAAAAGGTTCTACATGAAACGGCTGACTAACAGAGGTACACTCCAATGTTCCTTGTTTGTTTCTCTTTTCCAACGTGGCAGCGCCGCCAGTTTTTAAAAGTACAGCTCCTTTTTGACACCAATTGGCAGTCCATGTATTTTATGCAATTAGTAATATACAAGCATTCAACCGACATCCATGCATCCAAGAAATAAATATGGGTACTAACAGGCACACCCTACAAAGGCGTGACATTTCGTTCGATAATAACATGAATATAAATTGTTAGTGACTATTAACTGTTCATTGAACTACATACTTGTTATAAGTTACATTGCTCTTGTAAGCATTTGAGTCACAATTACGTATGCGTATTCCGGCATGACTTTGTAAGAATCTAGTTTTAACTTCTTTTTTTATTATTTTTATCACGAAGCCCCTCTTGGTTCCATTAAAGAGCTTCCTGCCGAATCATGCAGCGAGATCAAGGCAAGCGAAGGAAAAGAGATGGTGAACGGGGATTACTGGATATACTCTGATGGGAATGGTCAGACAATCCTGGCTCGCTGTGAAGGTAAGGCATTTTAATTAGTTAATTGGTAGAATATTCACAAGCAACTAAATGATCCCCAGCAGAGACTATTATGATAGTGTTGACGGAAGCCCTGAATTTTTTCCACTCTTCTTTGCAATTCGGCATTAATTGAAAATATAACTGCAAGGATCATTTATTCATTTACGTTAATTAGTTTTCGTTTCCATGTCAAGGCCACTACAACCTTTTCTTGGTGAGCAGAATCAAAATGTTGAATGTTTGAAAACTTGATCGTCGACCTTTGTCCTGAGTTCATTGCAGTTGTCACGCATACTTGTCGGCAGTTGTTTCTAAGAAACGTCCAGTAGCTTAGGGTAGCAATCGCGTATTGGAGGTAGGGTTTTGTACTCCTGTGTTGGATAAGAGGGCTGACTGCTGACTGATATGTGTGGCTGGATGTAATTGCTGTACACTGCTCTATCCTTCGAGTCTCTGAGTTCTCTCAAATTTTCAATCGGTAGGAACCGTTCATTTTTTATGAGATAGGGGGGGGGGGGGCTGGTGGGATTTGGGGGGGGGGGGGGGCAGGCGAAAAAAATGGCTTTAAAGGGGGGGGGGCTATCACAAAAATATGAAAGAAAGGGGGGGGGGGGAGGTTCGGAGGAAATAATGAGATGAAAAAGAGGTATGAAACTTTTACATATTGATGAGAAATTACCAGGCTTTAATCACAAAATATAAATATCAGGAGGGAGGGGGCGTCTCCAGACAAAACGATGGGAGACTCATCACTGCCAGTGTGACGTCACGTCATACATCAGTGATTTTCAAAATGGCGCGCAAGTTCGTTGTACGTTGTCTTCTCAGAAATATGGAATTTCCAACGGTTTGGCTGATCTATTTCCTACATGCTATATAAATCAGGATTTGGAAAAATATGATAGACTTGTTGCGATAATTTTCGGACGCTTAATATATTCAAAAGCGTCAAATCTCGTATGAAAACATACTACCGAGTGGCTGATATGTGGACAGAGTTCGTTCGCATGTGAACTTTGTCGGATGGTTCGAGCAGTGAAGCGGGGATATTTTTATCCGAGAATAGGAGGTTTGGCATATGATATATTGAACTTCCTGTATGCCGAGTTTCAATCCTTCAGTGCTGGTGGTTCGTCTCATCAATCCCTTCAAAGTCAATGGAGCGGCCGTGGAGAAGAAACTACCACAAATACTCATGCTTGAGTCAAGCTAAAACATCGTTGCAAGATTGGCATCAGCGGTAAGTTTTGGCAATTTTTGTCCAACATATGTAGTATACAAGATTTGTTTCAGAATTACCGTCATTGTGCACTCTTGAGAATTTTTATAAATTGAAATCAGTCTGTTTATAGTTTTGGTTCTGATACAGGTCTATAATAGGATTAGACTGTTAGGTTTTACTTTCTCCCTTCTAAATGATGCCAACATTAAACAGTTTTGGCTGGTGTGGTTGATGAACGATCTAAATTTTATTAGATGTCAACTACATTTCAGTTAATAATTAATATTTCATGCACATGTAAGCTATATACATGTATATATACACACACCTGTAGGTATAGTGTGTAAGACAAGTGCTTTGGGGCATGCACTTGTACACTGTACTAATAATATTAGTTATTGAACCCTGTTTGTGCAACAGTTAATCCCAAATGTTCTGGAAGAATTATTTCCTTAGACTCTAAAGTGGAAAAGTCAATATCAAGCTTTTTGTACGAGCCTTAGGGTGGCAACCAGTGATGAATTACACGACATGGTATAAATGGTATTCCTTCCTTGAGAGCCACCCATAGACGATGGTTTCCTTCAGTGACATAGGCTTTTCCAGTTTGGAGATCACATGTGATAATTATGGGTTCCTGAAAACCATTTTTCAAAATAAAAACGCCTGACTTGTTCAAGATGATCATGGTTATTTCCAGATTTGGTGTTAGTGACCTGTCAAATTCTTTATATTCCCAAAGATCTACTGTTCGTACCATTTGAAAGTCGTGCGAGTCATCAAATAAATCAGACAAAATATTTAGCCTGCATAGATTGTTTTTCATTTTCTGTTGGTTCATCAAGTGTACTAAAGTACAAATCTGTATTGTCTAATGGTTTGAATGCTTCATCAAAATCATCATCACTGTCACTAGAGTCAATAGTGGTTTTATGGATAGCATCAACAATTTCTTTAAAGGATTTGCTTTTTGGTTCCTTAATAGAAAGCTAAAGGCTTTCATCTGCCCAGCTTGTACGTGAATCATTCGCTTCAAGACTTGTTATTGATTTCCAAGCTTTTTGTTTCTTTGTTGGATGCCTTTTCTGGTGTATATCCTTGCTTATGTGGAGTTAAATCAGACCGCTAGAAGCTTTCAGTTTCGAAATAGCAGTCATCCTTCATTGTTTCCTGTGTTTTCACTAAATTTATCATTGAATCATTTATAAAAGTTACAGGTACACATGTAGTTTGTTCGTACGTTTGCATAGCACGATCCCTTTCCATTTCATCCCGGTGAATACCCCCAATCCCTTTACAACCCCTTCATTTCATTTCCTGAACCATGAGGTTTAGATTCTCCTGTGATATAGGGCTTGTTGTGCTTGCTGCCTGTCTGTATTGTTTTACTGTTTCCCACGTTGGAATGGGTAGAATGCTTCTTACTACTTCATAACCCTTTTTGTGGCATTTGCTCGCTATCATGCAGCTCAGCTTAATTACAAGAGGGTTGTACCTCATCCCTTTAGGATGTGGCTTTTTTTTATTTTTTGTAAGTTTCCCATGCCTTGCAAATTCCTCCTCCTGTCTCTTTAATGATGTCAATGTGTCAGTGAGGAGAGCATAGAGGACATAATTTTTTTGTAGTCATTCTCTAATTTGATTGATTTTAAAAAGAATGGTTGGCATGACATACATATGTAGTCTATACTAGGAGCTATACATGTATACACGTCATTGTGTAAATCTACATGTACTTCAGTATCATTTACATGTATTTCATCCAAAAAGTTGCAAGCCAATGAAAACAGGTTGTTGAAAATACTTATGTTATGTTTTTTGCAGGGGATGTCACTGGTAAGGCAGACCTTATTGTTGCATTGTGAACATGTAACAATGGATCATTGGTGTGGTCTTAAGAATACCTCGCTGGGCATCACTGCGTGATTTTGAAGAACTTTTTCCTTTTGCAGGCTTGTGCCCTCTGGATGATAAACTGCTGTAATGTTCATCACACACTACAATTTTTAAGACTTTCAAAATCAGATGTTATATCATATGAGGGGTACATTTCATTTCATACTGCCCAATCATGCTATCAAAATTTACGAAAACCTGCCTCATTCTCGCAACCCTTCAAACAGCATTGTATACCTCCGATCAACCGTCCATTCATAATAACTGTTCCAATTATTTCTTCCAATGGTACAAAATCATGTAAAGGCTTGCCACAGCATGACAGCCAGTATAAATCACTTGTTAGATTGAATTTGGTGTTTAATTGAGATCTCAAATCCTTTATAGTGGCATATGGTGCAAAAGAGAATGTGTGTGCTTTGCCTGTTATGTCAATTATTAAAATGGTTGAAACAAACCTTTTTGATCTAATCAACATACTGAACAAAAAGCCTGGGTGGTGTAATTCAACCATTTGCACACGAGGGTAGCTCAACAGTACACCGAAGAAAAGATACAACATTGGGAAAACCAGTGGTATTTCTGAAAACGTGCCTGGAGCTAGCATCAAAGTTTTCCCCCATTGTCATGACTATAGCTACATATGAGCCACACAAGGAATGGATATGATAGGGCTGATATGGTCAGAATAAATGCAACAAATCCTAAGTACACTGAAGCAGAATAAATCTCACAGTCCAAATTATGCATTGTGTCAAGGTTTAAGAAAAATGCCATGAAAAACAAAAAGGCATACATTCACGAGACTGGGAATAAAGAACTTTGATGTTATGCTCCAAAAGTGATTTACCAATGAAAATTTGATTTGTGGTCTGATGCGTAATAAAAATGTTGTAAACTGGATCCAAGCAGGGATAAAAATAACTTCAAAAATAATAACAGCAGGAAATAAGAGCATCTAATGTTGTATTGTACATTAATGCAAGCCTTAAAACAGTTATGTACACTACTTTCCAGAAAAGCAGGGAAATGAGTGTGACAACAACACATGTTAGGACTAGAATAGAAGCAAAAAGGTTTGACATATCAATGTTTTGAAAAAGCCTTATTTTGAACTGTATTAAAAAAGGACAATAAAAAAGACACTAACACTTTTAGACCATCCATAGTTTCCATTATTTGACTGTTGAACACATGTAATGTTCCAGGGGAATGAGTTATACTCATTTGCTTCTCAAAAGATCTTGAAGGGATATAAAGAGAACACGGGAGTTTGGAAAGCTTTGGGAAAGTTAAGGATATGACTGCCATTACAACGTGGGTGCGCATGACAGCCATCACAATATGGACAATGCAATGACGGCGTGGGCTGAAAAGCCAAGTAATAATATTATCAAAAAGTAAATCATAGAGCAACAATGCTGTTACCACATATATACAAATTATATTTTTATTAATCATTATAATTCTTGCACTTTCAATAATTATACTAAAATTAATATTATATAATATTTATTTACACTAATTTGTAATCTTATTTAATTAAGTTTGTTTCACTAATTAAAATTATTTAATAAATTATATAACCTGAAAATTGAGTGACAAGCCAACAAATACAGGCAGTCAACAAGAACACATTTTAAACACAGACAAACAAGCCAATACATTTTAAACACAGCCAGCAAGCCAACAGCCAGCACACAGCCAGCAAGCCAACAGCCAGCGAATTTAACACACAGGCAGTCAAAAAGCCAGCAAATTTAACACACAGGCAGTCAACAGATTTAACATTCAGGCAGTAAACAAGCCAGCAAATTTAACACTCAGGCAGTCAACAGATTTAACACTCAGGCAGTGAACAAGCCAGCAAATTTAACACTCAGGCAGTCAACAAGCCAACAGATTTAACACTCGGGCAGTAAACAAGCCAGCAAGCCCACAGATTTTACACAAGCAGTCTTCAAGCCAGCAAATTTCAAATACAGGCTAGTCAACAAGCCAACAGAGCTAGAAAAACAAAAAGACTACATCACACGATCTCCTACAAATTGAATCAACTAATCCAATCAGATGTACTTTATAAACACTGCACAACTATGATTTTCAGGACAGTTTTTGGTTAAAAATGACTGAAAGAAATTGAAGTCAACAGGACCTTCGAACTCAAAAGGATTGATGAGCAGAATGGCTAATTCAATTGACACAAACTAGCCACAGGTTTAAACGTATATTATCAAGGAATAAAACCTCCTTTTATGAAGACAATCGGTAGAAAACTTTAAGAGAAAACGGAAGATGTTTTGGGTGGACTTCACTAGTCCCGATGTCAAGATGGCGGTCCCGCTACTTGTCCCGAAGAAAATTTAACAAAATTACAAACAAACGCAGCCACAAAACAATAAACAGATTGAACACACAGACAATATTTACAACAAAGCTTGCACACTTACGATCAATTAGTGAATAATAGCTGTATAAGTCTTGGCTTTTTGTCTCTTTTTGTACCACTTCAATGCGTCCCGAAGCTAAACTGAGCAAGCCAAGCGAAGCGCTGACTTGTTGCTATGTGACGTCACACTGGTAGTGATGAGTCGGTCACGGGAAATTATGGAAAACAATAGAGTCGCCCCCTCCCTCCTGATAAATATCTTTCTTATTGTAAAAACAGTTCCAAACCAACAACAAAACTTCTTAACAACGTTTACAGTAAAAAATATATTGGAAAACTCTGTTGATATAACAGTGCTAGTTTATAATTGTGCACATCCAAAATCACTGAGACAAGGCATCTCCTTCTTTGTCTTCTTCTTCGATATTCTCTTCTTCTTCTTCTTCCTCTTCGTCATTCTCTTCTTCCTCTTCTTCCTCCTTCTTCTCGCATTCATCGCTGCAGACGAGGAAATCACTGATGAGCGACGATCTACAACCCACTCAGGACGTGCGATCTCAAGGAGATATGAAATTGACTTTTCATTCTTTAATTTGGGAAAAAAGCTTTCTCGTATGTTTTGAAATACGAAATATATAATGTTTAAAACAACAGGTGTATTTTTTTTTGGAGGGGTAGGGGGGAGGGTCATCCCAAAAAATACTATATAAGAGGGGGGTCATGCGAAAAAAATTGGATAGCTGAGGGGGTCATACAATTTCCAAATGACACCCCCAAAATCCCACCAGCCCCCCCTATCTCATAAAAATGAACGGTCCCTTAATGGCCGTCAACAATTCACGTGACCAAAACTTATGTTTTAGAGAACTGGCAGAAGATAAACACAGAACCTGTTTGCTTTGGAGCGCGAAATAACAAGCCTGGTGTTTTCAACATCACAAAGAGTGGACCCATCAAGACAATGAAGCTCATCCACAAATCGGGGTCGATTGAATGCAACCCAACGTACGGTGCATCCTACTGGGGCTGCATACATCCTACGAACTATGGCAATGGTAAGTTAATGACAATCATAACAAATGCCAACAAAGAAGCTATCCTGCCACCTGTTGGAGACTTGGAAGCATTTAAGCGGGGAATACACGAATGTGGCACCAAAAAACATTTTTACAGTCTTGATGGAACCAGCCTCACATCTCCAGAGCTCGTTTTCCGCGACCTTTCCAATCACTTATCTGTGTTGCGCAACCAGGAGTTGCAGATATGGTACGGACAGGATTTGATTGACTGTTCTGAAGAAGCAATGACGGGAACACTTGTGTTGATGTGTTTGTGTGGGTATGCTTAAAGTCACATCAACCTCTCTGGACTTATCTGACACAGTTTGCTGTATAAAATTAAGTTTAATTTCACACGCTTCATTTTAAATATTTGTCAGTTATGCAATAAACATAGTTGTAATATATAGAAAATGTAATAAGAAGGTAACTTACTGAAAATATTAAGAAATAGTTTTTAAGAAGTCGTGTATTAGCTAGGCCGACGAAACGCCTATTATTTGCCTAGATATTTTACTACTACAGCAATAGTGATGATGCCGGAAACATTTTTTCGAAATTCCATCGCAAAAAAGTGGAAATCCGTCCTTGAAGAGCAAGGTACGAATAACTGCATAAACAATTTGTAGGCTTTAAACAATTTGGTCGTGCAGTTATTGGCCGTTCTTATGCTAGAGACGTTAAAGTCGTCTAGACTCATGTAACGTCTCAGACGTTAGATTCGTCTGATATAAAAACAAGACGCATAAAAGTAGACGGCCAAACATGATTTTTCTGAAAAAGACTGGGCTCTATTCTCGAAAGAGACTGGACACGGCTGAACACGGCGCAAAATAAATTTCAAGCCCGCGAATATACGAACAAATCCACTTACCGGTTACCAGTTAATAGGGCGTCCCGTTTTTATACTAGACGCATTCAGATAACGTCCAAACCATAACTGCAGTCTTAAGAAAACTTGGACGCTTGTAACATGTCAGGGGTACCAAACGAACAACATTTTCCTGTAGGTTTCGGAACGTCGTTTTAACCCTATTCTGCCTGGGCTTTTTTTTCGTTCCTGAGCCTGGGGGTGGGGGGGGGGGGCAGATAGTGCCCCCCCCACCCCCCCTATGTATCTCGAAAAAAGTATTGACGCTATGAAAATGAAACTTACATGGTGTGTAAAGCCATCCGAAAATCTTTATTTTAGTGGCAGTCACGTGTCAATTATGACGTCATACACGCCATAATGGCGTCATACGTTTAAAAAAATCCGCCATCTTGGATCCTAAATCTTGGATTCTAAAATTGTTCAGAAATGTCAGAAAATCTCCAAATTTGCTTTGCAAAAATCAAGAAAAATATAAAGATGCTAAAACGGCAAAGATTTTGGAAGGATTTCATCGTAAAAAGCAAACATTTTATGAAAACTGAAAATTAAGCTAAGAAATCAACAAATTTGGGTAAAAACGATCTGTATCTCGAAAAGTATTTGTGCTATAAAAATGAAACTTATGTGGTGAATAAAGCATTCAAACATGTTTATTTTAGTGGCAGTTACGAATCAATTATGATATCATATCACGCCGAAATAACGTCATTACTTTAAACCTGTCCGCCATCTTGGATCCGCCATCTTGGATTTTTCAATTGTTCAGAAATGTCAGAAAATCACCAAATTTGATTTGAAAAAATCAAAACAATATAAGGATGCAAAAATTGCAAAGATTTTGGAAGAAACTCTCCGTAAAAAGCGAAAATCTCATAAAAACGGACATTTAAACTGAAAATACCAAATTTGGCTAAAACGGCATGTCAAAACTTGGTTGCCATGGAAACATCAAGTCACGTGAGTCAAAAAATTGGCACACCAAAATGTTCCCAGATAATTTTTAGGAAAAGTCATAAAGTTTGGCTATGATTGCTTGAATGCTCTTTAAGTACGATAAATTTGAAGTCAGCGCGGGCACTTTCTGCCCCCCCCCCCCCCCCCCAGGCAGAATAGGGTTAACGTTAAATATAACAATAGAGTTGATGTTTTTGGTCGTAAATATGTTTTTGGCCCTTCTCAGGTTCATTTTAGCCCTCGCCGCTATTATAATAATTTCAGAGGGCATTTGGAAAAGGAACCAAAGACAGTAAGCGATATCTTGAACGCTGCCGGCGTCGCGTTTATTTCATTGTAAATAAAACTTGTAATGGCAGAAAATCAAAAAATTCGTCGAAACAATATTTGCTCTAAAGTTTAAATCACGG
Source organism: Desmophyllum pertusum (assembly GCA_029204205.1). Lineage (NCBI taxonomy): Eukaryota > Metazoa > Cnidaria > Anthozoa > Scleractinia > Caryophylliidae > Desmophyllum > Desmophyllum pertusum. The sequence goes on along the minus strand of MU826390.1, from coordinate 506,933 downwards.
TATGCGTGCTTCTTGCTTGTGGTGGTGGTATTGCAATGTAATATCAAGCCTGGAAAAATAAGAAAGTACAAAATAAACGCATCTTTCATGATGTAAATAGCGTCAATAAAAATATTATCAATATGCCTTTATCGTCTCAAGCACTGATGTCCACAAACAAAATTCTCCCTTCGCGTCTGTTTTCATAAGTACAGCGAGATTAGAACCCATATGCAGTGGAAATTCTACTTTGGGACTACCTCTATGAAGGGGACACCTCCATTAAGGGGACACTTCTTCTGGTCCCGGCAAAACGCTCATATAATTTTTTTTATTTACCACCTCTATTGAAGGGCACCTATATTAAGGACACTTTTTGAGTGTCCCAAATTCCTAGTTATGTCACCAAAAATATCGAAACAAACACCCCAGACGGTATATTTAATCACTTACCTTTCTTCTGATGCCCTGTGCTCTTTCAATGCTGCTATGAAATGATAAAAAATAGGCGAAAAACAACACGATATCCTTCCCTGCCCTTCGCCTTCGAATTGATAATAGGAGCACAATCGCCTCCCATACTGCAGTTCGGCGAACAGTTCGGCTGTTTTATTATTGAATGTGGGTGAATCGACTGACCTCGTGTAGGTAAAAATGTTCTCTTCGTTTGCATTGAACCGCGAGTGGCAAATTCGCATACTGGTCACTCAGAATATCGGCGAATTATTTTTACACGCAAGTCGTGGTAGTCTGAAGGTGTGAGCCCCCGTCCTCCATCTAAAATTCGATCGATTTGTATTTTTTTTAAAAGATGTCGTAGTCAATTTTATTTGAAACCCAACAAAAAAAAAGCAAAAACAAGAGACCCAGGCGAATTCGAAACCCTTCGCCCTCTAGTCCCGAAGATACACAATTTTTGGAAGTTAGCGCTTTTAAAAAAAACACCATAAAGGCCACGAGCGCGCGATGATGAACCGTCATTTCCCGCCATCCTACGATTCCACAAACAAACAAATAAATAATGACCGTCAAGGTCCAGATGCAGATTTGATCCCGGACTGAACTCATGGAGGACAAATTTAAAAACCTCGCTTCGCGAGAGGAATTATGCTTGAAAGCACTACGGCCCGTTACTCAGAACTTCGTCAGGTGTGAAATTGGGTTAGAGAAAATCCCATTAAGTTTAGTCTGAAAATGGGTGTGTTTAAAAGAAGCGGGCGTCACATCCCCGACACACCGAATTCAGACAATACGAATGAATTAATTAACCCAGTAAATTAAATTTAATATACTTAAAAGCATATCTAAAAAAAAAAGAAAAACTATATGGTACTCTTAACTTGAATTTTTTTCAACTACGATGTTATTTAGCCCAAAAATTTGCAAGACCATTAACAACCAATTCCTCGCCGTTTTCAACTTTTCCGTTTTGTAATTCTGATTTCCATCCGTCGCTTCCTAGCTAATTGATTTCCTGTCAGTAATTATTGTTGAAGTGCTGTTCCTCAAAAAATAAACCTGGATGATTGTATGGGATATTTTGTTCTTGAGCTTCGTGAAAAACATTTTCAAATCGTGCTAATGACTGAGTTTCATACCATGCTCTGTCTAATCCGGCTGCTGCCCTTTTCATTATAAATGACACCCCTAACAACTCAGTTATATTTTCCTGAATCTCTCCTGGTCGTGCTAATGGGGGTTGCTTAAGTAATCAATCTTTGTTTTTACACAAAAAAGTATAAGTTTTCACAACGAAAAACATATAAAACAATCTCACTGTTCTCGTCAAGGTATATGTTCGAATTATATGTCAGCAATTGTTCACGATAACCTCCCGAAGATTCGTCGTAAATTTTTTAACATGGACGTGAGGAAGGAGATGAAATGAAGAGGAAGGAAAGAGGGAGTGGAGATGTTGGGAGCGGGGCGATTATTTGAGGAAGGCGAGGGGGTGGCGATTATCCGAGGGAGCTGATTATTTCAAATATTTTCACCAAAGGGGTAGAAGATTAATCGAGGGACGGCTATTATATTCGAGAAATACTGTATGTACAATAAAAAATGGTCAAATGAATTTTCAATTATTAAATATTTCGGCTTGCATTAGATGCAGTAACTTTAAAATACGAATACAACGATACAAACGGTGGCAATCTTAATTGGAATCGTAAATAGCTTATAGAGCCAAAGAAAACAGCCTGAAGTCGTTCTGTCGTTTCCCGCCTAAAAAGATCGTTTTCGCTCCACCAAAAATGATGTAATCAGTTTCATTTGTTTGAAACATGTTTGGGCCAACTCCAACTACATAAGTCAACCTGATTCGCACATACTTTCAGTTATGCAAATTAAAATTTCTAAAAGTATTACGAAGCCAAGGCAATGGCAGCTAGACCCATTAATAAGAAAAGTCAGGTCCATCGTTGAAAATAAGGCGAGGCTTTTAAAAATTGTAAAACTGTGCGTAAGAACACAAAAGCCTCTTCTGGTGCACCTCCATCGTTTGCACTTTGTATATGAGAACTTGAAGGCTCAGTTTCGGTTACATGGGTGAGAGGTTTCGGGGGCCTGAAAACCGCCAAACCCCAAAATTTGTCCATCAAAACGCGCCCAAAATATGTTCCATTTCCCCCCGAAAAAAATAGCAATAAAAATCGCTCAAACCGAAAAAAAAAAAACATGCTTGAAACCTGCAAAATCCACAACTTCGGCCGTTCTTTAGCTTTCTGGTAGGCTTTTTTCTCGCCCTTCCTTTATTCGGCATCGAAATTTATTTTTCTTGCCTAAAGGAATTCGGATACGGCTTTTTTCATAAAATAAGCAAAAACAGTCAAACCAAACACCGTTGATCACTTTGTTCTTGCACTGTTGACGAGCCATGATATTGGATGCACGGTGGTTCAGCCAGGCCTCAAAAGGAAAAGTAGCAACAACTGGAAATACGAAGCGAATAACCAAAAGGAAAACCTCATTGTAAGCTGGGGGAGCGATCGGCGGAATGGAGGTAATCACATTTTTGGGGTCAGCTCTGAAAATAGAGCATGACGCGAAAATTCGGCGGCTCTCGCTTTATTCCTCCTACTTGGCTCGATGCGACTAAGAGAAAAGAGGGACATTGCATTTTCGGTACGGTAAAGGGCGGGAAAACAGGGAGCGCGGGGCTTGATAGTACCACAACTCCACGCGCACAACGCATGCACCAAGGAAGCAGATGTACTCGGGGACGAGGAAGTGATCTGAATTATATAAAGCAGACAAGCCAGAATATGCCAGATTTCGAGTTTGCATTTTGCCTCCGTTTTCAAAACGAGTCACACAGTGCACAACCCTTGTCATATGGAAATTAGTTTGATTATGTAATTGCAATTACAATGAACATGGCCCCCCAAAAAAATGAAAAGTAGAAATGATTACCAATATGAAAGCATTGTGTCACACAAGAACTCGTTTTTGAAAAAAACAGGCAACAAAGACAACACGGAACATGGTCAATTTGTGTCTAACGTTCGTAAAAAAAGGTTTTTTAAATTTGTTTCGAGATGTTAAATTCCAAGCAACCACTAGATTTAAGACAAACGATGTACACTATATAGGCCATCGAAAAATTAACGTTTCTAATAGTAGATATACGTAAACCGGACAATAACAGTGCCCATGGGGTTAAAACAAGGGCTCTTTTTTGTTGAATTCTCCTGTCACAGAGCCTCTCCAAGGAGGCACTCTACCCTGCGTAAGCGGGCGCTGAAGCAAAGTAGAAGCGCCAGTTGGAAAAGGCGCCTTAAACGAGGGACGTTGACGCGAAACGAGGCCCTGCCAGTCCGGCGTTAGGTCGAGTTCAAAGTTATTTCATTTTAAACTTTTTTATTATCCAGAACACCAAAAAAAAAAAAAACTCAGGCGAAGGGACCCATCAGTATATCTATAAATTTCTGAGATGTGACTGTGTGTCCTTACATGTATAATGTCCTTCTGGCTGTATAAAATAGGACGCTTGTTAAAACCACTGCCTACAGTATGTAAACACTTTTAAACTTGCATGTCTGTGAGGTTTTAAGATAAAAGAAAAAATGTTCTTGCACATCTGTCTCGCGGTGAAATGAACTTTTGTAAATCAGCTACATCCCACATTCCTGCTTTCATCAATTAGTCGACATGTTCCTCCTGTTCCTACACGCCTGCCTCTGTGTCCTTCACTTCGCTACAACACTAGGAGATAAATCATTGTGAAGGCGAAGGGCCAGTGATCAATGTGACGAAAATAACGATGGCAAATAAATCAAAATAATCTGATAACTTCAATATACTGTACACTTTTCAGAGGCATAATTTTTTGTCCGAGAGTTGTGTTCTTAGTACAACAATAGAGTTTTGGGAAAACCTTCAAAATAAATCCCGCATTATTTTTGTATGAAGGCTTAGCACAAACTTACTTTTTTTAGAAAAATCAATGAAAATGACAATAGAACGTTTATTTCCTTTGAATTTCGTTTTTCGAGATGTGTTTTTTCGCTCTTGTAAATAGACGTAATAATAGCGTCGCAAAAAATGAGTCCTCTAACTTTAGTTAGTTCCCTTACAGTAAAAAAACAGTTGGGCCCAGTCTCCTATTGTATTTAGCCCCCCCCTCATCAAATGAAAAACATAGTTTGTCATATACTGGTCAAAGTACAATGACTTTGTAAGCACTTCTTTTCATAGTTGAATGGGAAAAAACACAACAGCGTACCTCCTGGATCAATCTGTGTCTTTCCTGGTGGAAAATCACTGTTCACTCCCCCAATAAAAAAGCGCTTTTAACAATCTACAATTAATGATATATCCCTTATAATATGTCCAAATATGCATTGTAAGCTGCGTTCAGAAATCAGTTATCTCGAAACTCCCCGCTATCTCAAAACTGTTTTTTTTTCCGTTATTCCCTGCGTGTTCGAGATAACGGGGTTTAAACTGTATAGGCTTTCCCTGGTGCATACGCATGATAAGGATAGCGGGTAGATTTAGATTAGAAATGACCGTGAATAACCAGAACATTTTCGAGTCATATTTTGATGGTACTATGATTACAAGGGCACCATGAATTGAACCGGGAACTAAAAGAACGAACAAGCACTACCAATAAACAATAAAATACTCCGCACGCGGCTATAAGATTTGTCTCGTTATAGTTTAAAGATACAACTCACCTCATCTTCAGCACAGAAAAAAAAAACTACCTTGAAGACTACATAGTAACACCGCAACTAGGAGGTTGAGGGAAAATGCAAACCTTCAAACATTTTTGATGCATTTTGAAAGTAAAAACAAGGAATATGATAAACTTACATGTAATAGAAGGACAATGATTCTTGAGTGACATTTAACACAAGTTACTTGGAAAAGATCCCAGTTCCACAACAGGAGATTAACAGTGTATGGAGATAATTTATTATCTTTTGGTTACTCCCAGTACAGTCTGGGCGTGCCACCATTACGGTATCGGGACAGGCATAGCATATTATATTGCGTTAGTTTGTTGCTGATTAGTATATCTTGCTTACTCCATACAGCTGGGTGTTCCAAATTACGTTTTTATAATGGATAAGCATAGCATATTATATTCGGGTTGCTTATTTAGTATCTTAGTTACTTTCATACAAGCTGGTCGTGTGCCAACTTACGGTATAGAACAAGCAATAGCCATATTATAGGCGTGTTGCTGAGTTAGTATCTCTTGGTTACTCCATACATCCTGGTTACTCTATCTATACAGCTGGTCCTGGACCTCTTAAAGTAAGGACAAGTATATAAATATTTGATAGCGTGCTGCATGCATTAGTATCTCTTGGTTACTCTAGCTATTACAGCTGGGTCTGGACCCTTAAAGTAAGGACAAGCATAAAAATATTATAGTCGTGTTGCTGATTAGTATCTCTTGGTTACTCTAGCTATAAAAGCTGGGTTGGGACCCTTAAAGTAAGGACAAGTATAAAATATTATAGCGTGTTGCTGATTAGTATCTCCTGGTTACTCTTACTATACAGCTGGGTCTGGACCCTTAAAAGTAAGTACACGTATAACATATTATAGCGTGATGCTGATTAGTATCTCCTGGTTACTCTTGCTATACAGCTGGGTCTCGGACCCTTAAAGTAAGTACAAGTATAAAATATTATAGCGTGTTGCTGATTAGTATCTCTTGGTTACTCTAGCTACACAGCTTGGTCTGGACCCTTAAAGTAAGGACAAGTATAAAATATTATAGCGTGCTGCTGATTAGTATCTCTTGGTTACTCTAGCTTTACAGCTGGGTTTGGACCCTTAAAGTAAGCGACAAGTATTTAACAATTATTCCATGAGCCCGCGTTGGATATGAGAGGATAAATAGCCAACGAGCGCCGTAGCGCGAGTTGGCTATAATCTTCTCATATCCAACAAGGGCGAATGGAATAATTGTTTTTATTAAAAACCTCACTAAACTAAACTTCGGAATTACTTTATCAATGGACTGAGTGATTTTTCAGTTCAATCTAAATGAAGCATCATTTGTATGAAAACGGCGGCAAAAAGTCTGGCGCGGTCTGCCAGTTCAGTTTATAGCACAGTGAATGAAAGAGACCAAAGCAGAATTTTAATCTTCGCTCTGTGTCTTCTAAAGTTTCGTATATTCTGGGAAATTGTGTAAATGGTTTAGCTTAAAATGGAAAGATCAGAAATAATTGTGGCGCTGAACATTATATTCATTTTACAAGTTGAATGAACAGCTGAACGGATGTTTACGGCGAGCAAATCGTGCACGACTACAAAATCAATTGTGTTGAAACCAGCGAAACTGAGCCAGTTAAAATCAAGTTCACTGAAGTAAAAAGCAATGGAAAGCGTCGATATCTACATGGATGGAGAGAAAAAGAGTGATCTTCGAAGATACTTTCACTGTGAAGTGATATTTGATTGTACTTTACCATCACGAACGCTCGACGAACTGTCGTATGCTTCTTCTCCGATATTTAACTGAGATTGTGCTGATTTTAAAAGTTTAGTCTAGCTGGAATTGACAAGCTTCTTCGAAACACAAGGTAACTACTGAATAGGCTAAGCTTAAACTTGTGTTGTAAACAGGTTTTCATTCATTTTGAACGAATTTGTGCAGATTTTGTATTGCGGGTTTTCGAATTTTACCGTAAATAATTTGCTTCAGGCTGCGCTTCCTTTAGTGCTCGTTCAGTTGCATTTGTTGTACATTAATACAGGCATTTCCCATTAAATTTTTCGTTCAAAACTTTGCTGCATTTTCTATCAGTTCTGTTACTTCGTCTTCAGTCAATTCTGCCGCGAAACAATTTTCTCCGGCGGCCATTGTTCCTTGCGGAGAGGAAAACAAAAATCAGCTCTCTCTCTCGCTGACGCGTTCATGTTAGTCGGAGCTGGTATATCAGCTGTTAGACCTGTCTCCGTTTAAACCAATCAAAAGGCTAGAAATCTAATATCCGTGGACCAGTTTTAATAAAAAATATTATAGCGTGTTACTGATTAGTATCTCCCGGTTACTCTTACTATACAGCTGGGTCTGGACCCTTAAGGTAAGTACACGTATAACATATTATAGCGTGATGCTGATTAGTATCTCCTGGTTACTCTTGCTATACAGCTGGGTCTCGACCCTTAAAGTAAGTACAAGTATCAAATATTATAGCGTGTTACTGATTAGTATCTCCTGGCTACTCTAGCTATACAGCTGGGTATGGACCCTTAAAGTAAGGACAAGTATAAAATATTATAGCGTGTTGCTGATTAGTATCTCCTGGTTACTCTTGCTATACAGCTGGGTCTCGACCCTTAAAGTAAGTACAAGTATAAAATATTATAGCGTGTTGCTGATTAGTATCTCTTGGTTACTCTAGCTATACAGCTGGGTTTGGACCCTTAAAGTAAGTACAAGTATAACATATTATAGCGTGTTGCTGATTAGTATCTCCTGGTTACTCTTGCTATACAGCTGGGTCTGGACCCTTAAAGTAAGGACAAGTATAAAATATTATAGCGTGTTACTGATTAGTATCTCCTGGTTACTCTTGCTATACAGCTGGGTCTGGAACCTTAAAGCAAGGACAAGTATAAAATATTATAGCGTGATGCTGATTAGTATCTCTTGGTTACTCTTGCTTTACAGCTGGGTCTGGAACCTTAAAGCAAGGACAAGTATAAAATATTATAGCGGGATGCTGATTAGTATCTCTTGGTTACTCTAGCTATACAGCTGGGTCTGGAACCTTAAAGCAAGGACAAGTATGAAATATTATAGCGTGTTGTTGATTAGTATCTCTTGGATACTCTAGCTATACAGCTGGGTCTGGACCCTTAAAGTAGGTACAAGTATACAATATTACAGGGTGATGCTGATTAGTATCTCTCGATTACTCTAGATATACAGCTGGGTCTGGACCCTTAAGTAAGGACAAGTATAAAATATTATAGCGTGTTGCTGATTAGTATATCTTGGTTACTCCATACAGCTGGGTGTGCCACCATACGGTATGGATAACTGTAAAATATTATAGCGTGATGCTGATTAGGATCTCTTGGTTACTCTAGCTATACAGCTGTGTCTGGACCCTTAAAGTAAGTACGAGTATAACATATTATAGCGTGTTACTGATTGGAATCTCTTGGTTACTCTTGGCTATACAGCTGGGTCTGGACCCTTAAAGTAAGGACAAGTATAAAATATTATAGCGGGATGCTGATTAGTATCTCTTGGTTACTCTTGCTTACAGCTGGGTCTGGACCCTTAAAAGTAAGGACAAGTATAACATATTATAGCGTGTTGCTGATTAGTATCTCTTGGTTACTCTTGCTTACAGCTGGGTCTGGACCCTTAAAGTAAGGACAAGTATAACATATTATAGCGTGTTTGCTGATTAGTATCTCCTGGTTAATCTTGCTATACAGCTGGGTCTGGACCCTTAAAGTAAGGACAAGTATGAAATATTATAGCGTGTTGCTGATTAGTATCTCTTGGTTACTCTAGCTATACAGCTGGGTCTGGTCCCTTAAAGTAAGTACAAGTATACAATATTATAGCGTGATGCTGATTAGTATCTCTTGATTACTCTAGATATACATCTGGATCTGGACCCTTAAGTAAGGACAAGTATAAAATATTATAGCGTGTTACTGATTAGTATATCTTGGTTACTCCATACAGCTGGGTGTGCCACCTAACGGTATGGACAAGTATAAAATATTATAGCGTGATGCTGATTAGTATCTCTTGGTTACTCTAGATATACAGCTGGGTCTAGACCCTTAAGTAAGCACAAGTATAAAATATTATAGCGTGCTGCTGATTAGTATCTCCTGGTTACTCTTGCTATACAGCTGGGTCTGGAGCCTTAAAGTAAGGACAAGTATAAAATATTATAGCGTGTTGCTGATTAGTATCTCTTGGTTACTCTAGCTTTACAGCTGGGTTTGGACCCTTAAGTAAGGACAAGTATTTAACAATTATTCCATGAGCCCGGCGTTGGATTATGAGAGGATAATAGCCAACGAGCGCGTAGCGCGAGTTGGCTATAATCTTCTCATATCCAACAAGGGCGAATGGAATAATTGTTTTATTAAAAAACCTCACTAAACTAAACTTCGGAATTACTTTATCAATGGACTGAGTGATTTTTCAGTTCAATCTTAAATGAAGCATCATTTGTATGAAAACGGCGGCAAAAAGTCTGGCGGCGGTCTGCCAGTTCAGTTTATAGCACAGTGAATGAAAAGAGAGCAAAGCAGAATTTTAATCTTCGCTCTGTGTCTTCTAAAGTTTCGTATATTCTGGGAAATTGTGTAAATGGTTTAGCTTAAAATGCGAAAGATCAGAAATAATTGTGGCGCTGAACATTATATTCATTTTACAAGTTGAATGAACAGCTGAACGGATTGTTTACGGCGAGCAAATCGTGCACGACTACAAATCAATTGTGTTGAAACCAGCGAAACTGAGCCAGTTAAAATCAAGTTCACTGAAGTAAAAAGCAATGGAAAGCGTCGATATCTACAATGATGGAGAGAAAAGAGTGATCTTTCGAAGATACTTTCACTGTGAAGTGATATTTGATTGCACGAACGCTCGGGACGAAACTGTCGTATGCTTCTTTCTCCGATATTTAACTGAGATTGTGCTGATTTTAAAAGTTTAGTCTAGCTGGAATTGACAAGCTTCTTCGAAACACAAGGTAACTACTGAATAGGCTAAGCTTAAACTTGTGTTGTAAACAGGTTTTCATTCATTTTGAACGAATTTGTGCAGATTTGTATTGCGGGTTTTCGAATTTTACCGTAAATAATTTGCTTCAGGCTGCGCTTCCTTTAGTGCTCGTTCAGTTGCATTTGTTGTACATTAATTACAGGCATTTCCCATTAAATTTTCGTTCAAAACTTTGCTGCATTTTTCTATCAGTTCTGTTACTTCGTCTTCAGTCAATTCTGCCACGAAACAATTTTCTCCGGCGGCATTGTTCCTTGCGGAGAGGAAAACAAAAAATCAGCTCTCTCTCTCGCTGACGCGTTCATGTTAGGGGAGCTGGTATATCAGCTGTTAGACTGTCTCCGTTTAACCAATCAAAAGGCTAGAAATCTAATATCCGTGGTCCAGTTTTTAATAAAAATATTATAGCGTGTTGCTGATTAGTATCTCCTGGTTACTCTTGCTATACAGCTGGGTCTGGACCCTTAAAGTAAGGACACGTATAAAATATTATAGCGTGATGCTGATTAGTATCTCCTGGTTACTCTTGCTATACAGCTGGGTCTCGACCCTTAAAGTAAGGACAAGTATAAAATATTATAGCGTGTTGCTGATTAGTATCTCCTGGTTACTCTTGCTATACAGCTGGGTATGGACCCTTAAAGTAAGGACAAGTATAAAATATTATAGCGTGCTGCTGATTAGTATCTCTTGGTTACTCTTGCTATACAGCTGGGTCTGGACCCTTAAAGTAAGGACAAGTATAAAATATTATAGCGTGTTGCTGATTAGTATCTCCTGGTTACTCTTGCTATACAGCTGGGTGTGCCCTTACGGTAAGGATAAGTATAAAATATTATAGCGTGTTGCTGATTAGTATCTCTTGGTTACTCTAGCTATACAGCTGGGTCTGGACCCTTAAAGTAAGGACAAGTATAAACTATTATAGCGTGTTGCTGATTAGTATCTCATGGTTACTCTTGCTATACAGCTGGGTCTGGACCCTTAAAGTAAGGACTAGTATAAAATATTATAGCGTGTTGCTGATTAGTATCTCTTGGTTACTCTTACTATACAGCTGGGTCTGGATCCTTAAAGTAAGGACAAGTATAAAATATTATAGCGTGTTGCTGATTAGTATCTCCTGGTTACTCTTGCTATACAGCTGGGTCTGGAACCTTAAAGTAAGGACAAGTATAAAATATTATAGCGTGCTGCTGATTAGTATCTCATGGTTACTCTTGCTATACAGCTGGGTCTGGACTTTAAAGTAAGGACACGTATAAAATATTATAGCGTGCTGCTGATTAGTATCTCATGGTTACTCTTGCTATACAGCTGGGTCTGGACTTTTAAAGTAAGGACAAGTATAAAATATTATAGCGTGTTGCTGATTAGTATCTCTTGGTTACTCTTGCTATACAGCTGGGTCTGGACCCTTAAAGTAAGGACAAGTATAAAATATTATAGCGTGCTGCTGATTAGTATCTCATGGTTACTCTTGCTATACAGCTGGGTCTGGACCCTTAAAGTAAGGACAAGTATAAAATATTATAGCGTGTTGCTGATTAGTATCTCCTGGTTACTCTTGCTATACAGCTGGGTCTGGAACCTTAAAGTAAGGACAAGTATAAAATATTATAGCGTGTTGCTGATTAGTATCTCCTGGTTACTCTTGCTATACAGCTGGGTCTAGACTTTTAAAGTAAGGACAAGTATAAAATATTATAGCGTGCTGCTGATTAGTATCTCATGGTTACTCTTGCTATACAGCTGGGTCTGGACCCTTAAAGTAAGGACAAGTATAAAATATTATAGCGTGTTGCTGATTAGTATCTCATGGTTACTCTTGCTATACAGCTGGGTCTGGACTTTTAAAGTAAGGACAAGTATAAAATATTATAGCGTGTTGCTGATTAGTATCTCCTGGTTACTCTTGCTATACAGCTGGGTCTGGACCCTTAAAGTAAGGACAAGTATAAAATATTATAGCGTGCTGCTGATTAGTATCTCCTGGTTACTCTTGCTATACAGCTGGGTCTGGACACTTAAAGTAAGGACAAGTATAAAATATTATAGCGTGCTGCTGATTAGTATCTCATGGTTACTGTTGCTATACAGCTGGGTCTGGACCCTTAAAGTAAGGACAAGTATAAAATATTATAGCGTGTTGCTGATTAGTATCTCTCGGTTACTCTTGCTATACAGCTGGGTCTGGACACATAAAGTAAGGACAAGTATAAAATATTATAGCGTGCTGCTGATTAGTATCTCATGGTTACTGTTGCTATACAGCTGGGTCTGGACCCTTAAAGTAAGGACAAGTATAAAATATTATAGCGTGCTGCTGATTAGTATCTCCTGGTTACTCTTGCTATACAGCTGGGTCTGGACTTTTAAAGTAAGGACACGTATAAAATATTATAGCGTGTTGCTGATTAGTATCTCATGGTTACTCTTGCTATACAGCTGGGTCTGGACCCTTAAAGTAAGGACAAGTACAAAATATTATAGCGTGTTGCTGATTAGTATCTCTTAGTTACTTCATACAGCTGGGTCTGGACCCTTAAAGTAAGGATAAGTATTAAATATTATAGCGTGTTGCTGATTAGTATCTCTTGGTTACTCTAGCTATACAGCTGGGTCTAGACCCTTAAAGTAAGGACAAGTATAAAATATTATAGCGTGTTGCTGATTAGTATCTCATGGTTACTCTTGCTATACAGCTGCGTCTGGACCCTTAAAGTAAGGACAAGTATAAAATATTATAGCGTGTTGCTGATTAGTATCTCTTGGTTACTCTTACTATACAGCTGGGTCTGGACCCTTAAAGTAAGGACAAGTATAAAATATTATAGCGTGCTGCTGATTAGTATCTCATGGTTACTCTTGCTATACAGCTGGGTCTGGACTTTTAAAGTAAGGACAAGTATAAAATATTATAGCGTGTTGCTGATTAGTATCTCCTGGTTACTCTTGCTATACAGCTGGGTCTGGACCCTTAAAGTAAGGACAAGTATAAAATATTATAGCGTGTTGCTGATTAGTATCTCTTGGTTACTCTAGCTATACAGCTGGGTCTGGACCCTTAAAGTAAGTACTAGTATAACATATTATAGCGTGCTGCTGATTAGTATCTCTTGGTTACTCTTGCTATACAGCTGGGTCTGGACCCTTAAAGTAAGGACAAGTATAAAATATTATAGCGTGTTGCTGATTAGTATCTCATGGTTACTCTTGCTATACAGCTGGGTCTGGACCCTTAAAGTAAGGACAAGTATAAAATATTATAGCGTGTTGCTGATTAGTATCTCCTGGTTACTCTTGCTATACAGCTGGGTCTGGACCCTTAAAGTAAGGACAAGTATGAAATATTATAGCGTGTTGCTGATTAGTATCTCTTGGTTACTCTTGCTATACAGCTGGGTCTGGTCCCTTAAAGTAAGTACAAGTATACAATATTATAGCGTGATGCTGATTAGTATCTCTTGGTTACTCTTGCTATACATCTGGATCTGGACCCTTAAGTAAGGACAAGTATAAAATATTATAGCGTGTTACTGATTAGTATATCTTGGTTACTCTTGCTATACAGCTGGGTGTGCCACCTAACGGTATGGACAAGTATAAAATATTATAGCGTGATGCTGATTAGTATCTCTTGGTTACTCTAGATATACAGCTGGGTCTAGACCCTTAAGTAAGGACAAGTATAAAATATTATAGCGTGCTGCTGATTAGTATCTCCTGGTTACTCTTGCTATACAGCTGGGTCTGGACCCTTAAAGTAAGGACAAGTATAAAATATTATAGCGTGTTGCTGATTAGTATCTCTTGGTTACTCTAGCTTTACAGCTGGGTTTGGACCCTTAAAGTAAGGACAAGTATTTAACAATTATTCCATGAGCCCGCGTTGGATATGAGAGGATAAATAGCCAACGAGCGCGTAGCGCGAGTTGGCTATAATCTTCTCATATCCAACAAGGGCGAATGGAATAATTGTTTTATTAAAAACCTCACTAAAACTAAACTTCGGAATTACTTTATCAATGGACTGAGTGATTTTTCAGTTCAATCTAAATGAAGCATCATTTGTATGAAAACGGCGGCAAAAGTCTGGCGCGGTCTGCCAGTTCAGTTTATAGCACAGTGGAATGAAAAGAGAGCAAAGCAGAATTTTAATCTTCGCTCTGTGTCTTCTAAAGTTTCGTATATTCTGGGAAATTGTGTAAATGGTTTAGCTTAAATGGAAAGCAGATCAGAAATAATTGTGGCGCTGCTGAACATTATATTCATTTTACAAGTTGAATGAACAGCTGAACGGATTGTTTACGGCGAGCAAATCGTGCACGACTACAAAATCAATTGTGTTGAAACCAGCGAAACTGAGTCCAGTTAAAATCAAGTTCACTGAAGTAAAAAGCAATGGAAAGCGTCGATATCTACATGGATGGAGAGAAAAAGAGTGATCTTCGAAGATACCTTTCACTGTGAAAGTGAATATTTGATTGCACGAACGCTCGACGAACTGTCGTATGCTTCTTCTCCGATATTTAACTGAGATTGTGCTGGATTTTAAAAGTTTAGTCTAGCTGGAATTGACAAGCTTCTTCGAAACACAAGGTAACTACTGAATAGGCTAAGCTTAAACTTGTGTTGTAAACAGGTTTTCATTCATTTTGAACGAATTTGTGCAGATTTGTATTGCGGGTTTTCGAATTTTACCGTAAAATAATTTGCTTCAGGCTGCGCTTCCTTTAGTGCTCGTTCAGTTGCATTTGTTGTACATTAATTACAGGCATTTCCCATTAAATTTTTCGTTCAAAACTTTGCTGCATTTTCTATCAGTTCTGTTACTTTCGTCTTCAGTCAATTCTGCCACGAAACAATTTTCTCCGGCGGCCATTGTTCCTTGCGGAGAGGAAAACAAAAATCAGCTCTCTCTCTCGCTGACGCGTTCATGTTAGTCGGAGCTGGTATATCAGCTGTTAGACTGTCTCCGTTTAACCAATCAAAAGGCTAGAAATCTAATATCCGTGGTTCCAGTTTTAGTTTTAATAAAAAATATTATAGCGTGTTGCTGATTAGTATCTCCCGGTTACTCTTACTATACAGCTGGGTCTGGACCCTTAAAGTAAGTACACGTATAACATATTATAGCGTGATGCTGATTAGTATCTCCTGGTTAATCTTGCTATACAGCTGGGTCTCGACCCTTAAGTAGTACAAGTATCAAATATTATAGCGTGGTTACTGATTAGTATCTCCTGGCTACTCTAGCTATACAGCTGGGTATGGACCCTTAAAGTAAGGACAAGTATAAAATATTATAGCGTGTTGCTGATTAGTATCTCCTGGTTACTCTTACTATACAGCTGGGTCTGGACCCTTAAAGTAAGTACACGTATAACATATTATAGCGTGATGCTGAATTAGTATCTCCTGGTTACTCTTGCTATACAGCTGGGTCTGGACCCTTAAAGTAAGTACAAGTATAAAATATTATAGCGTGTTGCTGATTAGTATCTCCTGGTTACTCTTGCTATACAGCTGGGTCTCGACCCTTTAAAGTAAGTACAAGTATAAAATATTATAGCGTGTTGCTGATTAGTATCTCTTGGTTACTCTAGCTATACAGCTGGGTTTGGACCCTTAAAGTAAGTACAAGTATAACATATTATAGCGTGTTGCTGATTAGTATCTCCTGGTTACTCTGCTATACAGCTGGGTCTCGACCCTTAAAGTAAGTACAGGTATAAAATATTATAGCGTGTTACTGATTAGTATCTCCTGGTTACTCTTGCTATACAGCTGGGTCTGGAACCTTAAAGCAAGGACAAGTATAAAATATTATAGCGTGATGCTGATTAGTATCTCTTGGTTACTCTTGCTTTACAGCTGGGTCTGGAACCTTAAAGCAAGGACAAGTATAAAATATTTTATTAAAAAATGGACCACGGATATTAGATTTCTAGCCTTTTGATTGGTTAAACGGAGACAGTCTAACAGCTGATATACCAGCTCCGACAAACATGAACGCGTCAGCGAGAGAGAGGAGAGAGAGCTGATTTTTGTTTTCCTCTCGCAAGGAACAATGGCCGCCGGAGAAAATTGTTTCGCGGCAGAATTGTCTGAAGACGAAGTAACAGAACTGATAGAAAATGCAGCAAAGTTTTGAACGAAAATTTAATGGGAAATGCCTGTAATTAATGTACAACAAATGCAACTGAACGCACACTAAAGGAAGCGCAGCCTGAAGCAATTTACGGTAAAATTCGAAAACCCGCAATACAAATCTGCACACAAATTCGTTCAAAATGAATGAAAAACCTGTTTACAACAGAAGTTTAAGCTTAGCCTATTCAGTAGTTACCTTGTGTTTCGAAGAAGCTTGTCAATTCAGCTGGACTAAGCTTTTTAAAATCAGCACAATCTCAGTTAAATATCGGAGAAGAAGCATACGACAGTTCGTCGAGCCGTCGTGATGGTAAAGTACAATCAAATATCACTTCACAGTGAAAGTATCTTCGAAGATCACTCTTTTTCCTCTCCATCCATGTAGATATCGACGCTTTCCATTGCTTTTTACTTCAGTGAACTTGATTTTAACTGGCTCAGTTTCGCTGGTTTCAACACAATTGATTTTTGTAGTCGTACACGATTTTGCTCGCCGTAAACAATCCGTTCAGCTGTTCATTCAACTTGTAAAATGAATATAATGTTCAGCGCCACAATTATTTCTGATCTTTCCATTTTAAGCTAAACCATTTGCACAATTTCCCAGAATATACGAAAACTTTAAGAAGACACAGAGCAAAGATTAAAATTCTGCTTGCTCTCTTTTCATTCACTGTGCTATAAACTGAACTGGCAGACCGCGCCAGACTTTTTGCCGCCGTTTTCATACAAATGATGCTTCATTTAGATTGAACTGAAAAATCACTCAGTCCATTGATAAAGCAATACCGAAGTTTAGTTTAGTGAGGTTTTTAATAAAACAATTATTCATTCGCCCTTGTTGGATATGAGAGGATTATAGCCAACTCGCGCTACGCGCTCGTTGGCTATTTATCCTCTCATATCCAACGCGGGCTCATGGAATAATTGTTAAATAGCGTGTTGCTGATTAGTATCTCCTGGTTACTCTAGCTATACAGCTGGGTCTGGACCCTTAAAGTAAGGACAAGTATGAAATATTATAGCGTGTTGTTGATTAGTATCTCTTGGATACTCTAGCTATACAGCTGGGTCTGGACCCTTAAAGTAGGTACAAGTATACAATATTACAGGGTGATGCTGATTAGTATCTCTCGATTACTCTAGATATACAGCTGGGTCTGGACCCTTAAGTAAGGACAAGTATAAAATATTATAGCGTGTTGCTGATTAGTATATCTTGGTTACTCCATACAGCTGGGTGTGCCACCATACGGTATGGATAACTGTAAAATATTATAGCGTGATGCTGATTAGGATCTCTTGGTTACTCTAGATATACAGCTGGGTCTGGACCCTTAAAGTAAGGACAAGTATAACATATTATAGCGTGTTGCTGATTAGTATCTTCTGGTTACTCTTGCTTACAGCTGGGTCTGGACCCTTAAAGTAAGGACAAGTATAACATATTATAGCGTGTTGCTGATTAGTATCTCCTGGTTAATCTTGCTATACAGCTGGGTCTGGACCCTTATAGTAAGGACAAGTATGAAATATTATAGCGTGTTGCTGATTAGTATCTCTTGGTTACTCTAGCTATACAGCTGGGTCTGGTCCCTTAAAGTAAGTACAAGTATACAATATTATAGCGTGATGCTGATTAGTATCTCTTGATTACTCTAGATATACATCTGGATCTGGACCCTTAAGTAAGGACAAGTATAAAATATTATAGCGTGTTACTGATTAGTATATCTTGGTTACTCCATACAGCTGGGTGTGCCACCTTACAGTATGGATAACTGTAAAATATTATAGCGTGATGCTGATTAGTATCTCTTGGTTACTCTTGCTATACAGCTGTGTCTGGACCCTTAAAGTAATGACAAGTATAAAATATTATAGCGTGTTGCTGATTAGTATCTCTTGGTTACTCTTGCTATACAGCTGGGTCTGGACCCTAAAGTAAGGACAAGTATAACATATTATAGCGTGTTGATGATTAGTATCTCTTAGTTACTCTTGCTATACAGCTGGGTCTGGACCCTTAAAGTAACTACAAGTATAAAATATTATAGCGTGCTGCTGATTAGTATCTCCTGGTTACTCTTGTTATACAGCTAGGTCTGGACCCTTAAGTAAGGACAAGTATGAACTATTACAGCGTGTTGCTAATTAGTATATCTAGGTCACTCCATACAGCTGGTTGTGCCACCATACGGTGTGGATAAGTCTACAATATTATAGCGTGCTGCTGATTAGTATCTCTGGTTACTCTTGCTATAAAGCTGGGTCTCGACCCTTAAAGTAAGGACAAGTAAAAAATATTATAGCCTGTTGCTGATTAATATCTCCTGGTTATTCTTGCTATACAGCTGGGTCTGGACCCTTAAAGTAAGGACAAGTATAAAATATTATAGCGTGCTGCTGATTAGTATCTCCTGGTTACTCTTGCTATACAGCTGGGTCTGGACCCTTAAAGTAAGGACAAATATAAAATACTATAGCGTGTTGCTGGTTAGTATCTCCTGGTTACTCTTACTATACAGCTGGGTCTGGACCCTTAAAGTAAGGACAAGTATAAAATATTATAGCGTGCTGCTGATTAGTATCTCCTGGTTACTCTTGCTATACGGCTGGGTCTGGACCCTTAAAGTAAGGACAAGAATAAAATATTATAGCGTGCTGCTTATTAGTATCTCCTGGTTACTCTTGCTATACAGCCGGGTCTGGACCCTTAAAGTAAGGACAAGTATAAAATATTCTATCGTGTTGCTGATTAGTATCTCCTGGTTACTCTTGCTATACAGCCGGGTCTGGACCCTTAAAGTAAGGACAAGTATAAAATATTATAGCGTGTTGCTGATTAGTATCTCCTGGTTACTCTTGCTATACAGCTGGGTCTGGACCCTTAAAGTAAGGACAAGTATAAAATATTATAGCGTGTTGCTGATTAGTATCTCCTGGTTACTCTTGCTATACAGCTGGGTCTGGAACCTTAGAGTAAGGACAAGTATAAAATATTATAGCGTGTTGCTGATTAGTATCTCCTGGTTACTCTTGCTATACAGCTGGGTCTGGAACCTTAAAGTAAGGACAAGTATAAAATATTATAGCGTGTTGCTGATTAGTATCTCCTGGTTACTCTTGCTATACAGCTGGGTCTGGACCCTTAAAGTAAGGACAAATATAAAATATTATAGCCTGTTGCTGATTAGTATCTCTGGTTACTCTTGCTATAAAGCTGGGTCTCGACCCTTAAAGTAAGGACAAGTAAAAAATATTATAGCCTGTTGCTGATTAATATCTCCTGGTTATTCTTGCTATACAGCTGGGTCTGGACCCTTAAAGTAAGGACAAGTATAAAATATTATAGCGTGCTGCTGATTAGTATCTCCTGGTTACTCTTGCTATACAGCTGGGTCTGGACCCTTAAAGTAAGGTCAAATATAAAATACTATAGCGTGTTGCTGGTTAGTATCTCCTGGTTACTCTTACTATACAGCTGGGTCTGGACCCTTAAAGTAAGGACAAGTATAAAATATTATAGCGTGCTGCTGATTAGTATCTCCTGGTTACTCTTGCTATACAGCTGGGTCTGGACCCTTAAAGTAAGGACAAGAATAAAATATTATAGCGTGCTGCTGATTAGTATCTCTTGGTTACTCTTGCATACAGCTGGGCGTGGACCCTTAAAGTAAGGACAAGTATAAAATATTCTATCGTGTTGCTTATTAGTATCTCCTGGTTACTCTTCATACAGCGGGGTCTGGACCCTTAAAGTAAGGACAAGTATAAAATATTTTATAGCGTGTTGCTGATTAGTATCTCCTGGTTACTCTGCTATACAGCTGGGTCTGGACCAGCTTAAAGTAAGGAGAAGTATAAAATATTATAGCGTGTTGCTGATTAGTATCTCCTGGTTACTCTTGCTATACAACTGGGTGTGCCACCTTACGGTATAGACTAGTATAAAATATTATAGTGTGCTGTGATTAACATCAGTCTATTGGTCACTCCATACAGCTGGACGAGCCACCTGACAGTATGGAGCAGCACAATTCATATGGAGGGCCATGCAGGGAGGGAGGGGGGGGGGGGGGGGGGGGGGGGGGGGGGGGGGTATAAATCAAATTTTCCTAGCAGAAATGTCGCCCAAATCCCAGTCTTGCAGGCTAATGCTTGTCCAAATCCCATTCCCATCAGCACAATTGGTGCTCCAAATTCCAGCCCCAGTGACAAAAATCCCATTTTTCCCAGTGAAATAATAGGCAAATTCCAGTTCCCATTTTACCCCTTAAGGACCTTAGATATATTATAGCTTGGCTTATAGCTTATAGCATACTCTTGGTTACTCCATGCATACAGCTCTGCGTGCCATCTTTCAATATGGGCAAGTACTAGAACATTACAGCGTGTCGCTGATTAGTATCTCTTGGTTACTCCAAGCAGCTGGCTATGCCACTTATGGACCTGGACAAGTATAGAATATTATAGCGTGCAACTGATTATTATATCTTTGTTACTCCATACAGCAAGGTTGTACAATATTACGGTATTACAAGTATAAAATATTATAGCGTTGCAACTGATTATTAATCTTTGTTACTCCATACAGCAAGGCGTACAATATTACGGTATTGACAAGTATAAAATATTTATAGCGTGCTGGTGATTTTTTTAGGCCTATTTAAGTATCTCTTAGTTACTCCATTCGCTGGATATGTATAGGAAATCGTATGAACGCGAGTGCAATTCGTGATTTATGGGCACGAGTGATGTTTTGAAAGTTCTCAAAATTGCACGAGCCTTTAGGCAGAGTGCCAATTTGAAACTTTCAAAACATCACGAGTGAACCATAAAACACTAATTGCACGAGCAGTTCATACGATTTTTGTTTATAATATTCTCAACAAAATTTGCTGCGGCCATCACGCTACTCTGCACACGAAACGCTTCACTAGTTTCCAAAGTGCTCACATGTTTTATTTGAACGCGCAGGCAAACCAAGCGTGAACTTTTTGAAAGAATTACAGTACTATAGTTTAGAAAACATTTAACCATTAACTTGAAAGCTTATTTCAAAATCATTAAGCGGCAAAAACGTCTCTACTTGTCCGGTACCGTTTATCACAATTCCGTATTGCACTCTATAACCTATTTATGCATTCGTCATTGACCAATCAGAAGCTCCAATTTTGTTGAGTATATTATAAGACACCTTATAGTATGGATGAATAAAATATTTGAACGTGCTGCTCATTAGGTATCTTTTGTTTAGTCCATACAGCTGGGCTTGTCATGTTACATTACGGACAAATACAGTATTTTAACCTACTGCTTATTAGAATCGTCTCAGTTATTTCTGGCTGTACCACTTACAGTACGGACGGAGATAGAGGGTATTACACGGCGGCGCGAATATATGAATTTTATTTTCGAGTGGTAAAAACAATATTTTACAAATGTACGAGCGCAGCGAATGCAGTAAAATATTGTTTTTAACACGAGAAAATAAAATTCATATCTTTAAGCCACCCATGAGCTATAGGAAACGTGGGTTTTGACTAAATAAAAGCAACTTACTTACAACGAAGTAGTCCTTTGTCTTTAATTGGCCATCTCAGCCGACTCTACATTCGGTATTAAGGATAAAACCACAGCTGTGTATCCAATTGATCGTGAGTGCTTTCTTTACGCTTGGTAACCAAGCTTTTATTAAATCGGAGGCCGGATGCTAAGCTTGTGGTTCACATGCTAATAAAAAATCACTGATTTTACCGTTAGTCAAAAATTCAAATTAGACCAAGCTTAGCATCCGGGCCTCGATTTCAATAAAAGCTTGGTTACCAAAGCGTAAAGAAAGTTTTATCCTTAAATACGAATGTAGAGTCGGCTGAGATGGCAATTAAGACAAAGGACTACTTCTTTGTAAGTAAGTTGCTTTTATTTAGTCAAAACCCACGTTTCCTATAGCTCATGTATAGACAAGAACAAAAGCATAAATTTATCGCGAACTCTTGCAGCTCGTTGGCTGGACTCCGGCTTGAATTTATCTCCTTTCCTCTTCACTTGCAAGGAACTCCTTGAATAATTTTTAAGTCACATGACGTTTTCTTTTCCTGTTAGCCTTTTCCTACTCCTCAGTGAACGATTTCATGTCGGCTTCAGTGAATTTCACGAATCTATCGCTCGCCATTTTGCAGCCGGCGTTGGCAGCTTTGCACAAACAACCGTGAAAAAGCGGGAAATGACGTGAGGATATGGAAAATACGCCACTGGGTCCCGGATGTAGTTTCGTATGAATTTTACGAGTGGTCTATTTTCCAGTAAAAAAACTTATGTCTATATAATAAATAGATGTTATTGAACTAGCGTGAGGTCCATATTGGGAAAATATTGGTCGAGTTCTTTTTTTGCAAGTTTATGGACCGAACAAGCTACAATGAGTTGCAAAATGGTTGAGACACTCTCTCAAAAACAGGATTTCATGTCAAAAGCATGTCTTCGTTTGAAAAATAAACAAATAATTTCATTTCTAGCCCCCCTCCCCCTTTCAGTGTTGTTTCCTATATGGTTGAATGTATTCCCGACATTTTGACAACATTGATAAGGGGGGAGGGGTGTACAAGGTATAATTTTTAAAATGTCTGAAGTTGTCCTCTTAAACGAAGAGTGTCTCAACTCTTTATGCAAACAATTGTAGTTCAATAAAGGTTTTATTATATGGCTTTTTAAAAAATTTGCTGAGAAATTAGTGCAACCATTCTCGGCTAACGAGCTAAGCATATTCTTGCATTTTCAGGCCACTTTGCGAAAAGTTTAACCAAAATTGTCCGCCAGACACGAGGAAAAAATTTTCTTCTTAATAGAAAACAGTTTTCTTTTGTTCAATGTTTCCTAAAAGGAATTTGGCGAAATGAGTTCGTGAGCGGTTCATCTTTGCGGTCCGTATTGCAAAATTCGGACCGCTCAGGGAACAATCAGAATGTTCCTTTTCATCGTGGACCAGTGCTACTAATATAATTAGACGGTATAGAGGCCAAGAGGTTTGAACCCTATCCTGTTCTGGAGCCAGGATTGTTTGCAGGAGGGCGTTCAGGGTCTTCGTTTGTTGGTGCTTTTAGTGGAGTGCCGAGCGTTCTTTTGAAATAGTCTGGATGATTGGCTATGTATTCAATCATATGTGACGATAGTAAAAAAAATCAGACAGCGTTTAATTTGTTGCATTTGTGTGGAGATATGTTGAAATGTGCCCATTGTGATGTTTATTCAAGATCAGTAGTTGGACTGGACGTGATTCCTTTTTTTAAGACAAATTAAGGAACAGACTTACCTGGTATCCTCCTCATGGTTGACTTAACCAATTCAATGATCCATGATGTGAAAACCTGTACATACTATTGACTCGTTCGTGTTTCATGTTTACTTCTCTGGTTTGCAAACCAAAGAACAAAGACTGGCCTGGACTGATCAAATGAAGGAAATGGAACTCAAATAAAAAGTGTGAACTTGATTATAAAACTGTACTTTGATTCCTGTCGTTGTATATTTTTTCTCCTCTCCTGACTTTATATAATTGGTGCTTTTTATTGGTCGACGTCACGAACGGCATTAGCTACAATGTTCGAAATGCATTCAAACCTAACTAGAAATAATGACACGTGCGGACGATGTTGAGAGTTTGTATTGCTGTAGTTTTTGGAAGGGAAAGGGTGGCATTTAAACATTTGGTGGGTGGGTGCACTGGCTTACTTTTTATTTTACAATATTTCACTCTCCAATCCAAGTGAGTTTCATGGCGAGAGGGTCTTTGTTTTTTTACCAGAACTGGTCATTGTTTCTTGACCACACTCTGGCAACTGGTCTTTGTTTTTCACCGAAACTGGTTATGCTAATGTTGGTTTGATGCATCAGTACGACCATCGAAGACGTTTTGTTGCTTATATACAGTTGTGTTTAATATATATGATAGTTCAGTTTAATGACCGAAGACAACTATTGCTGCTTTTGGTCACGTGAAATTCTACTTAGTTTGTTGCGAAACTGACGCCGTCAAATGGTCATGCATAACAGTTTAACTCGTTAGAATACGAGTACAGCAAGTTGAGAGGGGTAGGGCTCGAAATGGCATGCACTTTTCCTCACTGTTTATGTCACTTTTGCACAACAAGTATGAATTATGATGAGAATTACAATCCGGCATTATACACAGAATTTGAGGAACCGACAAACAAAGAGAATTAAATTTCCAATGCAGAAAAATTCAAAGAGGAGAACAGACAAACGACAACACGGTTAGCCGGCAAAACAAACTGGACAGCTCAGTAAAGTGAAGGAATTGAAATTTAGTTAACCTTGTAATTTAAAATGCCCAAACCTGGCAACTCCTGCAGCTCGTTTAATTATGCAAATACATTTAGCCGCTGTTTCCTGATGAACGTTGTCCTTGACCAAACAAAATATTCTCCCAAACACCACAGTAATGTTGATTTTTGCAAACATGAACAAGACGGTGCCAAATCCAAAACTTGACTTAAAATACTCTATACTAAAACGGAAGGAATCAGATTTGCGTCGAAAATTGGATGAGCAGATTTTACACGGGAGGATTTTTTAACGCAACTTAAACATATTTGGTAACAATGTTGCAGGTTTTTTAATTCCTTTCAAAATATGTGTCGCCACAACAAAATGTCGCGTTAAACTGATCGTGCAGCGCGCCATGTTATACGATACTAGAGAGTTTTAGCAACCACGACATC
The DNA here is from genome assembly GCA_029204205.1 of Desmophyllum pertusum. NCBI lineage: Eukaryota > Metazoa > Cnidaria > Anthozoa > Scleractinia > Caryophylliidae > Desmophyllum > Desmophyllum pertusum. Next base: position 481,820 of record MU826390.1, on the reverse strand, counting down.
AACGCCGCGAGGGCAACGTCGATTAAAAATGAATTTCTATTTTACTTCAGAATCTCGCGAATCTATAATACCATTCATGCAGTTTGTATATCCGTTTTAGAACTATCCTAAGCTGAATATGTAAAGACAGCGTTCGAATCGAAAGAGAAACTTAAAAAATTCTCCGTTGAGGTTCACGCTCTCCGAAACCCAGAATTTGGTCATTTCACGTTGCTGGTTTGCAGAGGACCGCTAAGAAATATACTAAGCATTATAACGCATATGCAGAGCTATTGTACTGCTCGTTAAAACTATATATATATATATTTAGCGACGTTCTCGTGGCCGTTGCCGTCGTGGTTTGCTTAAACTCCGTCGAATTTAAGGCACCAATGATGCGTTCTATGTCTCATGTAACACCTTTCCCCTTGAAAAATTACCGCTGGCCTATAATTTTTAGAATACATCTCACCACGCACTTCTTCACAATTCCCATTGCACTTGAACAACGTTGATCAAAGAAAGAGAAAGAAGTAAGAGGAAAATGACTCCATTTCAAAGTTAAAAGTGTTTGCTGACATTAACATGCACGTCATATGTTACATAGAGAACATCAAAACAACTTACCGCATGTGCAAACCATCCATACAACAAAGCATAAAATAACAGGAACGTTCATTGTTGAAATCCTTCTTGTTTCTTCGTCCGTTAGATGTTTGTTCAGTGATGTGTTCTCGAGGTTTTAGTGACTCGCCTGATAAATTATAGATAACAACTGAGTGGGCTAATGCACTTTACTTGCGTTCTATTCCTTTGTCGTGTAGCATGAACCAATCGTATTCAATCTCGTGTCTCATTCTTTTCAGCGTGACGAGCCCCATTTCCTAGTTATTGTTCTCATGAGTCCCAATTAATTAATAAAGCTCCGTTAATGGCACTGTATTTGTGCAACAGGTAACGCATAATGCGTCGCTTGTGTCCTTTTGTTTCAATAGTCACCCAAAGTGCTCACTGTTTTAGATACTTGCTTTGGGAATTCATTCCATTTAGTGATAAAATAACCCAACATGTCGTAATCATTGTTCTAAAATTACCTTATAATTAATTAATTATAATTAACTTCCATTAGCGTAATGGAATTACTGCTCAACCAAAACTAGAAACGTCTTTTGCACAAATGTGCGCTGTTTTGATGTTTTCGCAAACAATCGTATGTCCTCATTGTGCTATTACAGTTGACCGCCTGATATTAATTTTACTATTCATCAAAGTGGAGGTGATTATCGGTGAAGATTTAACTTTTAATAGACACCGTTAATCACGAATCGGGTGGAGATACTGCTTCATATTACTTGACGAATACAGCCTAACAGAAGCCTGGAAGGCCGTTGCATATTTCACATTATCAGCATATGACCCGCTGCCATATAAACTTCCAAACAGTTAATGAAATATCCGAATTGTTGTGTTAATGTGCTAATGATAAGTTTATTTTATCATTTGTTGTTGATGTGAAAGCCTCCACATTCGACGTCAAAGCTAGCCTAGCGGTACATAATGGCAAACGACAACCGGGTCTTATAAGTAGGTAAAAGTCAGTTATATGACAAGTCCTACTCAGAAATTCATTATGGTTTCTTGAGCTTCACTGCTCTGAGTCTGTTCAGCTTGAGGTCCTCGAGCCTCCGTGAGCACAAATATACCGCTTGAAAAGGCCTTTCGGATGCTTTCCACTGCCCAGTTCTCTTACATGTTCTTGTATTCTTCCATACGGGATATCACAGTCTTAGGTAGCTTTGATTTGCGATGAGGAAAACGAAATGTGGCTAGTCCATATTTTCACCGAGGGCTTTAAAGAGAATGAAAATGCTTCTCAATTGTGTCATAAGTTTCACGAAGTTTGGCAGTGGCATTTGAACAGACAGTGGCATTGGAAGATCCATCCAGGTGATGGCGATGGCGATGGCGATGGCGATGGCGATGGCGATGGCGATGGCGATGGCGATGGCGATGGCGATGGCGATGGCGATGGCGATGGCGATGGCGATGGCGATGGCGATGGCGATGGCGATGGCGATGGTGATTAATACAAATACGGCGTCCTGTTCATAACATGGTGTCAAAATGGGTCGAATCAACGTCGAGGAGAAAGCCAACGAGCTTCATTAAAGAATCTCTAAACATCTTGCAGAAGGAAGTGGCTGGCAGCACTCCAAAGATGGATTGGGCGAGCAGTGATTTACCGAACGCGTAGAAAGCATTAAAACAATACTGAGTCCACTTTCGGAGGTCCTCTGAAGCGGAAATCTGAAGAGGAAAAGTGCAACTACCTGATGATATTGGTTGGAGACAAAGGTCGTAACATATACAATAGAACTCGTACTTACGAAGCGAAGAAACTCGACACGTATTACACGAAGCCCAAATCAAACGAAAGTGTTTTCAAGGTACAAGTTCCACCTGAAATTTCAACAAGAAGGTGAGTTATTTGAACAATTTCTCACTGATTTGAAGTTACTTGTTAAAGATTGCGGTTACGCTGAACCAGATGAAATGGTTAGAGATAGAGTAGACATTGGGTGCCATGCTACCAAAACCAGAGAAAAACTTATTCAGGAAGGTTCAAACGTTACCCTAGAAAAGGCTATCGATATTACCAGAACCCTTGAAATGTCAAAAGCACAATTAGAAACCATCGCAAGCGATAACTCGAGCATCAATAGTGTCAGCCCAGGAAAAAAAAACATAATCCAAATAAATTCCAAAGCAAAGAGTGTTACAGATGTGGTTTTAAACATGGCAACCAAAAGTGTTTCGCCCAAGGAAAATGGTGTACTTAGCTAGCGCCAGAAGTTGAACCATTTTGTCAGAGTTTGCAAATCTAAGCCAGATGCTAAAAAAGGAGTACATTATTTAGAAGAAGAAAATAATGATGAAGAGCTATTTGTTGGTTGCGTTACTTCAGTTAATACGGTGGAGTCGAGTGAGTGGTATGGAGACCTAAGAATTGAAAACAAAGCCGTTAAGTTTCAACAAGACACTGGAGCAAAATGTTATGTTCTTTCTTACAAAGTAATTCAAGATCTTGGAATTCAGTGCCATTATGAGGAAACCCAAGTCAAATTAAAGTCATACTCAGGTCATCAGATTCCTACTGAAGTTATGGAGTAGTGATAATAAGGTAACGTGTATTGTGTGAAGTTGAAATTGAAGCACCTGCACTACTCAGTGCTCAAACCTGCAAGGAAATGGGACTACTGGCCAGAATACACTTACTAGTAAGTAATTAGATAAGTAAGTAAAATTTAAGAAATGGTAAACGTGCAGCGTGCGTACATCGAGTTATGGATGTACGCGGGAGGTTGCTAAGCACAAAAGAAACGTAAGAGTTGCCCGAGGCGATAGTTATAACTATATTTTGAGAGGGTAGCACGTAATAGCCATTCAAATAAACTTGTGGCCCTCTAATAAAAACTCTAAAAACTAATGATATTGCATTAGAAATTTAGAATAAAAATGCTTAAAATACAATGATAAAAATCTAACTATAAAATATAAATTTATTTCAATATACTAATATTAAAATAAATTTCTATCAATGAATACACACTTAGTCGTTACATAATAAAATGATGTTTAAGTTTCTGCTTATTAAAACATTCTCTATATACAAGCTGTTTTTAAAAGACTCCAATGATTTCGATTTCCTTAATGTTAAAGGTAAAGAGTTCCAGAGATTGCATCATTTGGTCGTAATTGTTCCGCCCCCTTCTGTTATTCTTGTGTAGGTAGGGCAGACTAGGTTTATAGTTAGAGTATCTGGTACTGCGAGAATGTACTTCGTTATTGCATTTAAGTAAGGCGTTGATGTAAGATACAGGAAAGTAATAATTGCAAACAAAACAAGAGGATTCCAGAGTTTCCACCATTAAGAATCAAACCATCCTTTATGAGTACCAGATTTAATTCAAGGTCTGGGATTTCTTCCTGGTGAACACACAATCAAGTTGGATCCAACTGTTCCTGTAGTTGTTCATCTACCCAGAAACGTACCGGTGTCCCTTAAAGAAAAGATCAAGGATGAACTTGACCATATTGACCATGAAGGGGTAATAATCAGACAGACAGAACCAACAGACAGGTTGAACAGCATGGTAGCTGTGGTCAAACCGAGGGAAGATCCGTATTTGTATTGAACTCAGGAATTTGAACGAAGCAATCCGAAGAGAGCATTATCCAATGACAACAATAGGATAGAAGAAGCTGTTACAGGAACGCCGTAGGCCAAAGCGTTTTCAGCGTTAGATGCCACATCATGGTTACTGGCAAGTTTAGTTGGATGAAGCTAGCTCAAAGTTATTCAATTTCAACACACCGTTTGGAAGATATCGTTCCCCAAGGTTACCATTTGGAATAAAGTCAGCTCCTGAAGTGTTCCAGAACCGCATGTTTGAATTGTTCGAGGGTCTCCAGGGTTTAAAGGTGATAGAGGACGACCTCCTTATTTGGGGAAGAGATGATTACGAGCATGACGCCAGACTAAAGCACGTGCTAGACAGGGCACAAGAAGTCAATCTCAAATTCAATGCAAATAAATGCCGAATTAAACAGGAAGAAGTTCTCTATGTTGGCCACGTCCGTAGCAAAGAAGGATTAAAACTAGATCCTCAAAAGATTCGGGCAGTAAACGAAATGCAGCCCCCTCAAAATACTAAGGAACTTTGAAAACAGCTTAAGCTGTGACTATTTTCAAAAAGTAATTAAAGTACACAGCACGATTCACGTTAACATAAAAACATTATTAGGTCATTTAGCAATACTCTGCTCCAGTAAACTAAGTAGCTTGCCGTCTTCTTTTCGCTGCTTCAACCCTCGCGTTCAAGGCTTAAACGCAAGTCTCCTTGAAGCCAGAGGTGCCTTGAAGCTTAGCCAAACAAATACAGCTCCCACATAAACATTACTAACTAGAAACAATTCCTCCGTCCTTCTTAGTAAATATCACAATTTAACCTATTCCCGTTTTAGCAACTTATAATATTTATTATCATTCGGTGCATTTTTTCCTTCCTTTTCATTGGCCGAGAGCCCACCACGTGACCTGCGAATAACTGCCTACAAATAATTCTGCTCATGCGCACAACGGTGCAAAGTTGTTTTGCTGCGAATAATTGTTCTGCTCCCGTCCTCTACAATGGCAGCCCGGCCGATTTCCAGAATTATCTGAGAGCGATCTTAAGAGAGCATCTCCAGAAAAATCGAACTTTGACCCGCAAACTTCAAAATTTCAAAATCGCTCAAACTTTGGCTTTTAGTAGTTCATATTGAGTTATTCATCACTATGTGGTTCATTTGTGAAATATTTGTTTGTTTCGGCAAAAAATGACGAAAATCAATTTCAGGGCTCGATACAAGAAAATTTGGCTTGAAAATTAGCCATTTTTAAGCGAACCACTTGCCTTAACTATTAATCCAGAAGGCATCCAGTTGTTATCAGCGTATTCTATGATTTCTGCAGGTTCTATTTTAAAATTTGCATAAAGATTGAAAAAAATTATGACACTGAGAGAGGCCTGATAAAAAATCCCCCTGTTTCTCTATGGCAATTACTAGCTACAATGAGTTGCAAAATGGTTGAGACACTCTCTTCAAAACAGGATTTCATTTCAAAAGCATGTCTTCGTTTGAAAAATAAACAAATAATTTCATTTCTAACCCCCCCTCCCCCTTTCAGTGTTGTTTCAATATGGTTTGAATGTATTCCCGACATTTTGACAACATTGATAAGGGGGGGAGGGGGTGTACAAGGTATAATTTTTAAAATGTCTGAAGCTGTCCTCTTAACGAAGAGTGTCTCAACTCTTTATGCAAACAATTGTCTCATTGGGTTATCAATACAATTACCGATTGCGAAGAGATTAGCCGATGAAAAAAGCCCAAAATTGTACCAATAAATAGGGAAATAATTGTTTATTACAGTATTACCAGTAAGGAATTGTAATTTAACAAACGAAGTGAAAAAATCGTGGCTTTCAAACATTTGAAATTCGTTTTTTTTTTACTTCATTTGTCACGCGCTCAGTCACACAATTTTCAACACTTCAAAAATTACATAACATGTGGGATATCGCGTGACGAACACGTTTAAGCTCGTAATAACGCATTTCTTTCTGCCCATCACAATGTAAAACAGTCAATGGAAAGAGAAAGCTGTCTTAATAAATTTCCACAAACGAGAAAAGCTCTATCTATTTTACATAAAATTTCCGCACGGTCTACACAATTTGGACGGTCAACACATAGGTAAATAAAGTAAGATGATATATTTTATATATTTATCGCTGTAGACCGTAGACCGTTGTAGACTGCGGGGGTGGTATTTATTTCACTCAGCTCCGGAAGATGTCAGAAATGTAGAGATGAGTTATTGCAGTTTAAAACAAAGAAAGCAAGACATTTCAGCTTCAGCAAACGGCTTCGGGTTGAAAAAAAAATCCGAATTAGTTAGGCATTTCTGCCTCGCAGCGACTCGGGTAAATCCCTAACAGAAGTGCCTTCTGGTTTGGTCCCGCCATGCGTTCGCATTTAGTTTCCATCTCGTACACCTTCGCTATACTCGGAGTAAGTTGCATATCCCTTAAGGAAGTCCATACGAGGACGGTAGTAATAGTTTTAATCAAACTACACATAACAGCTGTGCGCGTGGAATATAATAACTCAGCGTAATTGTACTTATCGCTACGAATACAACAAAAATGACCTGTGAGATTTCAGCTAGATGTCGAAAAAATAACAAATTTGAAATATTTTCAACAATTGGGTACCATGTGCATTTGATTTAATGAATTGGACTATCAGAAATATGCTTTATAGTTTTCCCTTCGCGTTTCTTATTTCGCATGCTGTGCTCTACGTGTCTACAACTGCGCAATAAACGCTTATCTCTTCAATCTAGTTGCGCCTCTTGAGTCAACGGGTACGTAAATATACCTTTTTATCACCAATTTAGATTATAGATTTACTAATTTCGTCATTACAAATAAATCAAAGCGTAATATGGCCCGGCAATTGCACTACTGATCAACTAGCGCATATTGTTCAACGCGCACCCCTTGCCAAAGAGAATTGGAGGCAATTACGTCAAAACCAAAATGCCAAAAATGCGCTTTTCTATTGTGCCATTTTGAAACGCGCAAAAGTATATAAATGAAATACTGTTTTTTAAAACCGATACATTGAAAAGACAAAGTACACCAAATTTCATCTCTACTGAAAAATCAAAACAACAGTACTTGAGGGTTACAGTACTCAGACAATGAGTGCAAAATGGTTGAGACACTCTCTTCAAAAACAGGATTTCATTTCAAAAGCATGTCTTCGTTTGAAAAATAAACAAATAATTTCATTTCTAACCCCCCCTCCCCCTTTCAGTGTTGTTTCAATATGGTTTGAATGTATTCCCGACATTTTGACAACATTGATAAGGGGGGGAGGGGGTGTACAAGGTATAATTTTTAAAATGTCTGAAGCTGTCCTCTTAACGAAGAGTGTCTCAACTCTTTATGCAAACAATTGTAGATTGAAAAACTTATTTACCCTACAACCTTTATCACAAATCAAATGAAATTTAGTAATTAAAATAAGGAGGAAATGACCTTTCAACTGATATAATTTTTTTCTGGGGAAATTATATTGCGCTCTGTGAGAAAGCGCTCAAAATGGCCGACAGATAGACAGATCTGCTCGTCACTGACAAATCACGATATTTTGCTCAACCTCGTCCAATAATTGATAATTATCTTTATTTCAGGAAACTTGATAACGATAGTACAAATTCGATTCAAACAAATGAATTGTCATGGAAGAACTCTAAAAGACCAGCGGCTTCTCGACAAAAGCTTCAAGAATGTGGTTCAATCAAACGCGACCCAGCTAGTAGTTGTCAAAGAAATACACCTCCTACCGAAAATAAAAGCATTTAAAAACTAACTTGTCTTTCATATTTATTTTGCAACGCAATTGCTCTCCACAGAGCTAACTAAATGTGCCAATCTTCTTTTTAAACATTTTTTTGCACTTGAGTCACCACCGTCAATGAAGCCGCGGAACAATCGAACAATGCCATATCATGTTCAGTAATGAATACACAGGAATTTTAAGAATTGTTACAAAAAAAGTTTACACAGGAATGTTACAAAGAATGCTTCGACGACGGAATTATTGGCTACTTGCGCAATAGCGCAGTAGCCATACTGGGGTGATGTCATGTATGCGTGTCAGTGTGTCCTTATGATGATGTTGTAATATTTTACTGATGGTAATAAAGGACCACGAGGTTGTTGATACAAACATGGCGACTTTCCGCATTTCCCTCCAGTTCAGCTTTCAAATAGTTGAATTTGTCCACTGGCTAAAGGTTGGGATTCCTGTTAATGGAGGCTTCAAATGAGTCCCAGAATGCCTGCCACTTCAGAATATTTTCATTAAATGTTTGAAGTTTGATGGCGAGAGTGTGACGAGTAGTTGGAGCTCCAAATTGCCTTTCCAATTCAAGGCGATTTTGTTTCACTTCTGCTTTCATCTTCAGTTCTACATCTGCGGTGGTTCTCATTTTCAGTTTCAGCCGACTTTCTATTAACCTCCAATTGCACTTCCAATTTCTTCAGCTCATGTTCACGTTGCTTGTTTGTTTGTTTTTTCATTCTGCCTCAACATTTCCAATTCCAGCTTCAAGTTTTTTCAACTGAAGCTCCTAGAACTCTTGTTGAAGTGTTTTTTTCTATTTGAAGTTCTCCTCATTATGAGCTCTTTCTCTTGGAATTGTGATTGATGAGCGATTATGCTGGTCTGCCCAAATTAATTACCTTTGTAAAAAGGTCTCTTCAGCCATTGGTGGACTTGAGGGTAAAAGGAGGAATGAGTTTGCGGAATGGCATGTGGTATGACTTGCGGAACGGCATAATTATGCGGAATATGATATATATAAATTAACTGCAAATAACCGCTTTTCGTAATGCTGCGGGCTTAAAACATACGATCTTGTCACGTTTTCAAGATGGCGGCTGTTCTGTGACAAGAAGCGTACAGGTTATACCTATTTAACGTCACTTTTGTGTTCGTCGTAGCCATATTTTTCGGTCAACACAAAGAAAAATTATCCTTTAAGTGATATTCTGTATTCTGGAGGTAAATTATTTTAGTTCTCCTGTTGCATGTTTATGAAGAAATCGATCACTTAAGCCTATGCAAAATTTACACGGGAAATGGCGTTTGTATATGAAACTGCGAAGTGGAATTTGCCGAAAATGTCGGCAAGTTGCTCTTCGAATGTGCATGAATCTAGATAGAAGGCGCCTCTAAGCGCGACTTATCTTCTTGACCTTCTTGTCGAATTTTATTTATTCTTGGTTTGCAACTGACGTCATCGCCGCCATGTTGGATGACCATTAACAAAATAATTTTAATTAGCGTTATTGTTACTGTCATCCAACATGGCCGCCAGGGTCTTTGTCCTTTAAATCTCTCGGGAATGGTTGCAAACCAGCAATAGTGCTCAAATTTTTGTGGTGTCACGCGAAATGTTGTGCAAAGTGTGTGTCACACAGTCTATCATCAAATCCAATTTTATTGACATCTTCCGGGAGCTGCTGTTTTCCAAGAAATCATAGCACCCATATAAGTCATATAACTGGCAAAATATAACCCATCGATCTGGAGTCATCTGTATCTGTCATGGATTTATGCTTATCACTCAAAATAATATAAATTCGTGAACTTTCATTTCTTGCAGAAACACTTTAAATCGATGTGTTTAAATTCTGACTTTAATGTATCTCCATGCTTGCAGTCAGCTGTGCAGTCCAAATTAACTCAAGTTATACAGATTATTTATCCTTTTGGCCCTCACATAAGATCGATTTCTTCATAAAAATACAACCTGAGAACTAAAATAATTTACCTCCAGAATACAGAATGCATGGAGGCTGGATTGGCCACACGGTGCGGAAGGCACAAACGAACATCACCCGCCAGTCCCTTACTTGGAACCCCAAGGGGAAGAGGAAGAGAGGGCGTCCCCGAAACAGCTGGCGACGTACGGGACACTGATACAGAGCTCAAACTAATTGGTTACACCTGGAAAGATGTTGAGAGAACAGCCCAAGCTCGTGTTCGCTGGCGAGCTGTTGTTGATGGCCTATGCTCCTCTTGGAGCGACGGGCCTAAGTAAGTAAGTAAGTAAGAATATAGAATATCAATTAAACTTTGTCTTTGTGTTGACCGAATAATATGGATACGACGAACGCAAAAGTGACGTTGTAAATAGGTCTTTTCACCGAACAGCCGCAATCTTGAACAGGATCGTATGTTTTGAGCCCGCAGCATTACGAAAAGCGGTTATTTGCAGTTAATTTATTTATTCAAGTCATTCCGCATATATAATTATTCCGCATAATTATGCCATTCCGCAAGTCATGCCACGTGCCATTCCGCAAACTCATTCCTCCTTTTACCCTCGCCGGTGGACCTCGGCATATTACAGATTTTATTCCGAAAAACACAACTGCAAAACAGTGTAGAAAGGGATATACAGCTGTTTCGAAAAAGGCTGTCGGAAAAAAGCGCACGCGACAATCCCGAAAGGTATTGTGGGTAGTGTTAAGTTCACGGTTCCTTGACTTCAGCATTTCAGGGAAATCTGAGAAAATGGCACGAGACGCCATGGACGTGTGTTTGCGAGTGCTAAAAGAAAGCAACAAAAGTAGGTTCGACAGCTACAGTGTCAGGAACGTACCTTACTGATCATTTCCCAGATTACCTTTGGGGATTGTCGCGTGCGCTTTTTTCCGACAACCTTTCTTGAAACAGCTTTATCAGAACTGAGTGACAAACGTGATATTTTTTTTCAGATAAACTGGAAATAAGACGTTTTAGACACAAAGCCATCATGTTTAATATAGGAAATAATAAAGCTCCTGCCAGTTTACAAAATCTCATTAAAGAAAAATATAATTTATAATTTTCGTAACAATGACAATCAGCTCTCTCTTGGTAAACGGTAAACCTGGGACCGAATATCTAAAAAGAACTTTCACTGTCTACAGTGGCGCTAAAATCTGAAATAAACGACGTAAAATAAACGAGAGCTTTTATCTGTCGGACCCTAGAGTCTTAATTTATTCGTAATTTATTGTAATTATTTTAGTTGTCACGTGCATGATTCTTGATATCCAATTAAATGACAGATGAAGATCACTAGTGATCTTCATATGAACATCACTAGTGATGTTCATATCCAATTTTATTGGATATCAAGATTCCTGCGGCATTTATATGATTTAAACTTAAACTAAATAATTACCATGGAAGCATTTTCAAAGAAAAAATAATTCAATGTTTTACCAGCTGGAGTCGAACCCGTGACCTACCGCACAGCAGTCGGACGCTCTACCATTGAGCTACGAGATACTTGAATGACTTAGGGCATTAAAGTATAGATTATCATCGTGCTCGAAATGCAAAATAACAAATCAGTTCACTCATTTACATTTGACTTCATGATCATGTTTTCCCAACGGATTTAGAAACTGTTAATTAGAGGTGCAAAACAATATCTCATTACTTACGTCTGGTAACCGTAAATTAAGAACTGGAAAACAATACGGGTCAACTACTACTAATTAGTGCTTTCTTTTTAAAGCTTTTGTTTGAGAAGCTATTTCAAAAACTCGTGCTTCGTGTTTCATCACGATTTCTAAACACTCGAAAACAATAAAAGCACTCGGCCTACGGCCTCGTGCTTTCATCTATTTTCTCGTGTTTGGAAATCGTGATGAAACACTCGCACTCGTTTTTGAAATAGTACGTCAGAAACGTTTTAATTCGTCTCCATCAACTGAACTCTTCCACTTCATTTTCTAGTGGGTGACTTTTAGCTCCGTCTCTTTGGACGCTTCTGGTAACTGCTCAGTAAAACTTTCTAAGATTAGAGATTTCTCTCCAACTTGAGGAACAATTGGTTGACCCAATCCTCAATTTCATCCAGACTAGCATCTTATTGGAGAAAGTTTGGAGTTTCTTTAATTCTATCCTCGAGTCGCTTCTTCGTTGGACCTAAACGTTGACGAATACATCCATTCAAGTTTCCACTCTTGTTTTCACGTTTGGAAGATTTAGAACCTCGGATAACCTCGCCCTGCTACCCATGTCACCGAGGATGCGAAAACATCCAAATTCAATATTAAGGTCCAAATTTAAACGACAAAAAAACTTAAATTGAAGCGCTTTTTCTAAATCGTTCGCTCGAATGCAAGTTTCTCAAACATGTTTACTGACTAATTTGCATGCTTCTAAGCTTGGTGCCAGGCCTTCCGGCTAGGTCCCAAGCTTTTTTTTGCCCACCGGAAGCTCAGTTAAGTTCAAATTTAAATTCGCGAAAACCCCGCGACAGCACTCCTGTATATTGCACTCCTGTGTCATCACAGTTGGTCCCAGGTGACTGCAGTCATTTCCACTTCTAGATGGCGGGGGATTGGAACAGGTTATTGAAACGTGTCTGCTTTCCTCCTTTGCACGTCACAGTGCACTCAGAAACTAGCCAATCAGTGTAGCCACCGTCAAACAAGTTATGACGCTACAAAAAATACATCGCATCATCAGTCACTGAGACGGTAAATTATGCACGATCTCGAGCGTGCTTCGGAAAGGCCCAGAATAAGCGAATAAAGGCCCTAAAACGTTCAAGTAGCGTTGGTACAACTACTCGCTTTCCTAACCAGTTATCCTGTGTATCAGTAATCGTGGGCAAAACTAAAGTCGTTTTACAACGTATAAGGGCTATCCCTTTGAATTTATTATTTAATTTCTCTCTCAGCTCCAGAATACCTATATCCGTAAAGCTAAAAAGATCACAAAATAGTGCAAAATACGATCCTACTTTTATATCGTTCTAGAACTGCCAGTTTAGGTCTTCTCAGTGTTATTCTTGTCTGGTCAAATGCTATTATTCACAGTCTATATCCCAATAGTCCAGTCCCTGGACCCCATCGAGTAACTGAATGCTCGAAGAGAGGTAGAGTGCCCCATTCACTATAAACAGTCAAAATACTACAAATAGAATCACGCTGTTCCTCTATCTGGAAAAAAAATTATTCATCGCGTAGCGGGGTTTATAATTATGTCCCCCAAGAGCTCACGCGAGAGCAATTCTCGTGTGGCCTTTACGGTCATATTTATTTATTTATTTATTTATTTAATTGTTTGTTTGTGGAGTTGGGGGATGGCATGACGTAGGCGCTAACTTTTAAATCTGATCTTCTTGATTGAGGGCGAAAGCTCAAATCCTAAAGGATCCTTTTTTTTTAATTTTTAATTTTATTTAGGTTCGAATCCGGGCCGTTCTTCTTTCTTTTTTTTTTTCCTTTTCTTTGTTTAATAACATCGACTTCGACGTAATCTGTGTAGAAGTAACTGTAGAAACAGGAGCCGCAAGAATTACTCCAAGTTTGTTTATCGATCGAATTATCGACCGAATTTATATGGGAAGTGACTTTGTTGGACGTTAATAGTGCGGAGAATTTGGAACAAAAAAAAACCGGCTTTATTAAATCCGTTATCAACAACAGGAACATGAACGACGACTCAAGAATTTCTCAAAGTACGATCAACATTGTACATTTACCGGTTTGACATCCGAGAACACGGCTTCAATTCGATTCGATATGCTTCACAGACTTCACAGTAAAAAATATATTCGCGGCTTATTCACGGCGTTGAAAAAAGGAAATATGTTTTCAAATGTTTCCTTAACAAGAAAAGGAAATGTTCTTTGCATGAAATAATAATAATTGATGCAAATCTGTTGTCGGAAATTGAGGACATATTCTAAGCGGTGTCACGCAAGTTACTCGTCCACTGGGCAGTCGTTCGTCGAGAAAACAAGACCGTCAACAGTATAAAAGGGAAGATGTCGGAAGACCAGTGAGCTCCAGTCTTTCTCTAAAGCCTGGTTATTACCCTCACACCCCAACAATAATTAATCCCCATCACAGATTCGCGAGGACCCATACAAGTCACGTATTACTAGTATATATATATATATATATATATATATATATATATATATATATATATATATATATATATATATATATATATATATATATATATGTATATAGTGTAGTATTGATTTCCGTAAAACAGTGCTCAATACATGGAAGTAGAGCGAAGTATATGGTTTAAGAAAAAGACAAATAAACTACAAGTTCATCCTTACAAGCCTGTTTCGTGGTTGCCCACTCATCAGAGGATTTAATAAGAATATATTTTTACCGTCGCTTATATACAAATTGATTTACATAACAATAATAATAATAGTGGTGATGCGATGACCTAATCAAACTAGTCTAATATATGCAGCGCGAAATTTAACAGTTCAATTGTTGCGTAGGAGGGCTTTGTTTCTGTGTCGGCAGGAAGACACGAGTTCATTGCGTTTGTTTAGTGTAGACAGTTCAGGTCGGCAGATGATTAGAAATTTTTCTTTGAGGCATAGGTTACATCTTTTACTGGAGCTACTGTACGGCGAGTGTGATGAGAGAATGCGCCAGGAAATAAAGTGATCGATGTTGTTGTCTTTAAGATTCTAAGTGTGTTTGCTAAGTTCGGTAGAGTTTTTGTGCTTAGCGTGGCGGAATGATGCGGTATGGTTCCTGTATCTTGTTTTGAAATCGTTCTCCGTAAGTCCGATGTACGTTTCTGTCTTGTTGCTGTCTTTATTCGTTACTGTTGCTTGGTAAATGACTGATGACTGCAGGCAGTTTCCGTCGAGCGGGCAGGTGTTTTTTTGTCGGCAGTTGCATGTCTTGTTTACTTCAGTTGTAGTTGTGGTGGCGGTATCGTTGGCTTGTGAAGGCGATAGTACACGTCTGTTATGGTTATCGATAATCTGTTTGGTGTTGTTCATGCAGCTGTAACTAATCTTGATAGTGTTGCGGTTGAAGATTTTGTGAAGGTTGTGATTTTTGGGGAAGTGTTTATCTACTAATTAAAGCGAGGAATTTGTGTCCGATGTTAGTACTGACGTTCTTGCTGAAGGGAGGGTTGTACCAGAGTATGTTGTTGCGTTGGCGGTTTTTTCGTTTGCTAGGTGCGGCGGGTTCGTATTGAAGGGTGTAGTTATATTTGCTTTCGTCGAGAGCCTTCTGGTATGGAGGGGCGGCTTGGTCGAAGGACGCTTTGTTGGAAGACAGGGATGAAAGTCGTTTGTTAATGCCGGCGGGAATGTTTTTGTAGTGATGGGCGGATGGTTACTTTCGCAATGAACGTATAGCAGCGTAGTATTAGGCTTCGTGAAGGGCCGGTAAGTGCCTTGGTTGAGGTTGAATGTGATATCTAGGAAGTTGATGGTCCGTTTGATGGTGATGCGTAGTCCGTTATTGTTAAAGATGCGGCATATTTCCTTCTTGATGTTTTCTGTGTCTCTAGGTGTGGCGCTAGTGGTGGCTAGTCCGTCGTCTCGGTAAAGTCCTTATGTTACCGAGGCGACGGACTAGCCACCACTAGCGCCACACCTAGAGACACAGAAAACATCAAGAAGGAAATATGCCGCATCTTTAACAATAACGGACTACGCATCACCATAGAAGCCAACAAACGGACCATCAACTTCCTAGATATCACATTCAACCTCAACCAAGCACTTACCGGCCCTTCACGAAGCCTAATACTACGCTGCTATACGTTCATTGCGAAAGTAACCATCCGCCCATCACTACAAAAAACATTCCCGCCGGCATTAACAAACGACTTTCATCCCTGTCTTCCAACAAAGCGTCCTTCGACCAAGCCGCCCCTCCATACCAGAAGGCTCTCGACGAAAGCAAATATAACTACACCCTTCAATACGAACCCGCCGCACCTAGCAAACGAAAAAAACGCCAACGCAACAACATACTCTGGTACAACCCTCCCTTCAGCAAGAACGTCAGTACTAACATCGGACACAAATTCCTCGCTTTAGTAGATAAACACTTCCCCAAAAATCACAACCTTCACAAAATCTTCAACCGCAACACTATCAAGATTAGTTACAGCTGCATGAACAACACCAAACAGATTATCGATAACCATAACAGACGTGTACTATCGCCTTCACAAGCCAACGATACCGCCACCACAACTACAACTGAAGTAAACAAGACATGCAACTGCCGACAAAAAAACACCTGCCCGCTCGACGGAAACTGCCTGCAGTCATCAGTCATTTACCAAGCAACAGTAACGAATAAAGACAGCAACAAGACAGAAACGTACATCGGACTTACGGAGAACGATTTCAAAACAAGATACAGGAACCATACCGCATCATTCCGCCACGCTAAGCACAAAAACTCTACCGAACTTAGCAAACACACTTGGAATCTTAAAGACAACAACATCGATCACTTTATTTCCTGGCGCATTCTCTCATCACACTCGCCGTACAGTAGCTCCAGTAAAAGATGTAACCTATGCCTCAAAGAAAAATTTCTAATCATCTGCCGACCTGAACTGTCTACACTAAACAAAACGCAAATGAACTCGTGTCTTCCTGCCGACACAGAAACAAAGCCCTCCTACGCAACAATTGAACTGTTAAATTTCGCGCTGCATATATTAGACTAGTTTGATTAGTAATATATTCTCACTGGGATCCCCTACAAACAATGCCTGGGCTATGATTAGATATGGGGAGAATCAGCCCGAGGCGATTGGGAGCAGGTAGCTCCCAGAGGAGAGGATGGCTCATCGCTGCGGGAGGTGGGTGGGGAAGCAAAGTGACGGTCGTCCTGTCGAAAAGGACTGAGCGAGTTATGGCGTGAGGTGTGGACTGAAATACTGAACAGCGGGTATAAGGTTACGTAACACATCCCAACGGACCACATACTGCACGTCGAATATATCTAATCAGGAATATAGAGGCATTATATGCGGGTTCCCCAGAGAGAATAGTAATATATTCTCACTGGGATCCCCTACAAACAATGCCTGGGCTATGATTAGATATGGGGAGAATCAGCCCGTCGGCGATTACTCACATAGTAACTCTAATAGGGAACTTCATGACCACAAAAGCTGGAAATCCAGTAATACTTTGTATGTTCCTCCCATAACTCAAAAATACTCCCTTCCGGGATTCAGTGACACGTATCCAGGGTTACCAAAAATGTAGTCCATGATCCACAAAGAAAAAAACACTCATCATGACACAACATTCTGGGCTATTAAATAGGGCTAAACTCTAAACTCGTATAATTAACATTCTGGGCTTAGAGGGCTAAACAGTAAATGGCATAACTGAGGTGAGTAAAACCAAACCACGCCCACTTTTCCCAGTTGAAAGGAGGTCCATAATAAAGGCTTGCATTAAAACCCATGGCAAGATAGGACTGAAAAAAGCAAACAAACAAACAAATTACTCCGGCTTGAAAATGTTTAGAGTTATAAAACGAGCCTTGGAAATACCCCCCAAAAATAGGCCGAAGACTTTTCTAACATTACATTTGCGTCTGATATAAGATAGAGTTTCTTGATACTGTGCTATGGAGAAAAAAACATTTTTCCATTTCTTGACATACAGATGAATCTACGACCACCAATCCTTAGGATCTTAAAAGAGCACAACCTAAGTTGAGGTCTGAACCGATAGCTCAGAGACTAAAACACAGAGAGCATCGGGGCTGCGACGCTTTGGGGTTTACCCATAAAGTTACAGTAGCAAACAGATACGGAACGACACAGCCTCCTATGGGCAAAAGAGACAACGGTTTGTAGCTATAGGTTGCCATAAAAAGAAAATAAATCCCACTAGGGACGGGTAGGACCCCAAAGCGAAGCAACCCCGAAATACCCCGTCCAGGGACAGAGCAATGAAGGATATTAGATAATCCCTTCGAGGAAGCTTCGCCAATAAATGCCACCCACAGAAAAACGAAATAAGTAGCGAGACGAAATCACTTGGTACAGTAACTGTAAGAATACAACTAGAGCCAACAACTAAAAAATTCAGCGAGACACATACATTATAACCCGTAAAGGAAATAGCCTCGCTAAAACAACGAAGTTCGGTGAACCCACTGAAACAACTCTGCGAGGCCGTGGAAAACAAAACACGCCATCAGAACTGATTCGGCGCAGACTGGCGCAGAGACCAAACTCGTTATATAAACAGCTAAATTCGTAGAGGACAATACAAACTAATTCGACGAGACAAACGTCCTACAACAACTATCTATAAACTCGGCGAGACAAACTGGCAAAATAAACTGGGCTCAGTCGGAGCGCGGGACAAACTCGCAAAAACAACTGATCTCGGTACGAAAAACTAGCAATAGCAACTAAACTCAGCGCAACAAACTCGCAATAACAACTTCTGAACTAGGTGCGACAGACTCGCAATAACAACTGAACTAGACGCGACAAAACTCGCAATAACAACCGAACTCGGTGCAACAAACACGCAATTAGAACTGAACTCGGTGCAACAAACTCGCAATAACAACTGAACTAGGTGCGACCTCGCAATAACAACTGAACTCGGCGAGACAAAACTAGCAATAGCAACTGAACTCGGCGCAACAAACTCGCAATTAGAACTGAACTAGGTGCGACCTCGCAATAACACTAAACTCGGCGAGACAAAACTCGCAATAACAAACTAAACTCGGTGCAACAAACACGCAATTAGAACTGAACTCGGCGCAACAAACTCGCAATTAGAACTGAACTAGGTGCGACCTCGCAATAACACTAAACTCGGCGAGACAAAACTCGCAATAACAACTGAACTCGGTGCAACAAACACGCAATTAGAACTGAACTCGGCGCAACAAACTCGCAATAACAACTGAACTAGGTGCGACCTCGCAATAACACTAAACTCGGCGAGACAAAACTCGCAATAACAACTAAACTCGGCGCGACAAAAACTCGCAATAACAACTAAACTCGGCGAGACAAAATTTGCATTAACAACTAAACTCGGCGCGACAAAGCTCGCAATAACAACTAAACTCGGCGCGACAAAGCTCGCAATAACTACTAAACTCGGCACGACAAAACTCGTAATATTAAACAACTAAACTCGGCGAGACAAAACTCGCGATAACATTACTAAAACTCGGCGAGACAAAACTCGCAATAACACTAAACTCGGCGGGACAAAACTCGCAATAACACTAAACTCGGCGCGACAAAACTCGCAATAACAACTAAACTCGGCGAGACAAAACTCGCAATAACAACCGTAAAACTCGGCGAGACAAAACTCGCAATAACAACTAGTAAACTCGGCGCGACAAAACTCGCAATAACAACCGTGAAACTCGGCGAGACCAAAACTCGCAATAACACTAAACTCGGCGGGACAAAACTCGCAATAACACTAAACTCGGCGCGACAAAACTCGCAATAACAACCAAACTCGGCGAGACAAAACTCGCAATAACAACCGTAAAACTCGGCGAGATAAAACTCGCAATAACACCTAGTAAACTCGGCACGACAAAACTCGCAATAACAACTAAACTCGGCGCGACAAAAACTCGCAATAACAACTAAACTCGGCGCGACAAAACTCGCAATAACAACTGAACTCGGCGAGACAAAACTCGCAATAACACTAAACTCGGCGCGACAAACTGAACTCGCAATAACTTACTAAACTCGGCGAGACAAAACTCGCAAAAAACAACCGTAAAAACTCGGCGAGACAAAACTCGCAATAACAACTAGTAAACTCGGCGCGACAAAACTCGCAATAACACTAAACTCGGCGAGACAAAACTCGCAATAATAACTAGTAAACTCGGCACGACAAAACTCGCAGTAACAACTAAACTCGGCGAGACAAAACTCGCAATAAAACAACTCGGAGAACTCGGCGTGACAAGCACGCAATAACAACTAAATTCAGCGAGACAAACACGCAATAACAAGTGAACTCGGCGAGACAAAACTCGCAATATAAACAACTGAACTACGCGTAACAAACACAAAATAAGAACTGTACTCGGCGTGAGAAACACGCAATAATTCAACTAAACTTGGCGAGACAACTCGCAATAACAACTATTAAATACTCGGGCGAGACAAACCCGCAATATAAACAGCAAGACAAACTCGCTATAACACTTAAAGCAAGACAAACTCGCTATAACACTTCAAGCAAGACAAACTCGCTATAAAACTTAAAGCAAGACAAACTTGCTATAACACTTAAAGCAAGACAAACTCGCTATAAAACTCCAAGCAAGACAAACTCGCTATAAAAACTTCAAGCAAGACAAACTCGCTATAAAACTTAAAGCAAGACAAACTCGCTATAACACTTCAAGCAAGACAAACTCGCTATAAAACTTAAAGCAAGACAAACTCGCTATAAGACTCCAAGCAAGACAAACTCGCTATAAAACTTCAAGCAAGACAAACTCGCTATAAAACTTCAAGCAAGACAAACTCGCTATAAAACTCCAAGCAAGACAAACTCGCTATCAAACTTCAAGCAAGACAAACTCGCTATAAAACTCCAAGCAAGACAAACTCGCTATAAAACTTAAAGCGAGACACACTCGCAGGTACCAACTAAAACTCGGCGAGACACACTCGCAGGTACCAACTAAAACTCGGCGAGACACACTCGCAGGTACCAACTAAAACTCGGCGAGACAAACTCGCAATAACAGCTCAGCGAACTCGGCGAGACAAACTCTGCCATTCAACGACTAAATTCGGCGAGACAAACTCGCAGGTACCAACTAAAACTCGGCGAGACAAACTCGCAATAACAGCTCAGTGAACTCGGCGAGCCAAGCTCTGCCATTCAACAACTAAACTCGGCGAGACAACTGACTCTCGAGAAACAAAACTCGGCGAGGAAAAACTCGCAAAAGCAATAATACGGACAAAACAAGACAGTGAAATTTTGAACAAAACTAGTTACCCGCTAGAGACAACCTGTTCTTGATCTGACGGAAGAAGGACGGCCTGCGCTCGACCGCAGAATGGATTCTCGAAAGTCAAAGCATTGTACTGTGCCGGAGCAGGTTGGTCTCCATGAGCAGCTTAAACAGGAGCAGTTGGGACGGCAATAACTTCTAGAAGTAAAGCATTATCAATGGTAACGGTAACTTGCACTGTCATGAAACTTGGTAGAGAGGGCAGCGATGAATTTCAGCAGAAACAAACGAAGCAAAGTGACGGTCGTCCTGTCGAAAGACTGAGCGAGTTATGGCGTGAGGTGTGGACTGAAATACTGAACACGGGGTATAAGGTTACGTAACACATCCCAACGGACCACATACTGCACGTCGAATATATCTAATCAGGAATATAGAGGCATTATATGCGGGTTCCCCAGAGAGAATAGGTCATCGCATCACCACTATTATTATTATTGTTATGTAAATCAATTTGTATATAAGCGACGGTAAAAATATATTCTTATTAAATCCTCTGATGAGTGGGCAACCACGAAACAGGCTTGTAAGGATGAACTTGTAGTTTATTTGTCTTTTTCTTAAACCATATATATATATATATATATATATGTATATATAGAAGTTTGACGGTGCCACTTGAGCCAACAGAGATGCTACTTCGCCAGGAGGATCCTGTAAGGATTCGAAGTCCAAACCTCGACATGTGATTGAAGTAAAAGGTTAAAAAAGGCTAAGGACGGACAACTTCTGACGATAAAAAGTAAAAATTTAATATGTATATATATAGAGGATATTACACGGCGGCGCGAAGATATGAATTTTATTTTCGAGTGGTAAAAACAATATTTTACGAATGAGCGCAGCGAATGAGTAAAATATTGTTTTTACCACGAGAAAATAAAATTCATATCTTCAAGCCACCGTGTAATTTTCTTTTTATTATATAGACAAACCACAAAAGCACAAACTTTATCCGCGAACTCTGGCAACTCGATGGCTGGACTTTCTTGAATTTCTCTCCTTTCGTCTTCACTTGCAAGGAACTCCTTGAATAATTTTAAGTCATATGAAGTTTTCTTCTTCGTTTTAAGCATTTTCCTACCGTCCTCAGTGAACGATTTTCGTGTCAGGTTCAAGTGAATTCACGAATCTATCGCTCGCCATTTTCAACCGGCGTTTGGCAGCTTTGCACAAAAAGCCATGCAAAAGCGGGAAATTACGTCATCGATATCCTCACTAGTGAGGATATGGAAAATACGCCACTCGGGTCCCGGATGTAGTTCGTATGAATTTTACGAGTGGTCTATTTTCCAGTAAAACACTCGTGTCTATATAATAAATATAATTATTATATAGACAAGAGTGTTTTACTGCAAAATAGACCACTCGTAAAATTCATACGAAACTACATCCGGGACCCGAGTGGCGTATTTTCCATATCCTCACTAGTGAGGATATCGATGACGTAATTTCCCGTTTTTGCATGGCTTTTGTGCAAAGCTGCCAAACTCCGGTTGAAAATTGGCGAGCGATAGATTCGTGAAATTCACTGAAGCTGACATGAAATCGTTCACAGAGGAGTAGGAAAATGTTACACGAAGAAGAAAACTTCATATGACTTAAAATTATTCAAGGAGTTCCTTGCAAGTGAAGACGAAAGGAGAGAAATTCGGAAAGTCCAGCCACAAGCTGCAAGAGTTTGCGATAAAGTTTGTGCTTTTGTCTTTTGTCTATATAATAAAAAGAAAATTACACGGTGGCTTGAAGATATGAATTTTATTTTCGAGTGGTAAAAACAATATTTTACTCACTCGCTGCGCTCTTTCGTAAAATATTGTTTTTACCACTCGAAAATAAAATTCATATCTTCGCGCCGCCGTGTAATATCCTCAATTTATTATATAGACACGAGTGTTTTACTGGAAAATAGACCACTCGTAAAATTCATACGAAACTACATCCGGGACCCGAGTGGCGTATTTTCCATATCCTCACTAGTGAGGATATCGATGACGTAATTTCCCGCTTTTGCATGGCTTTTTGTGCAAAGCTGCCAAACGCCGGTTGAAAAATGGCGAGCGATAGATTCGTGAAATTCACTGAAGCTGACATGAAATCGTTCACAGAGGAGTAGGAAAATGTTACACCGAAGAAGAAAACTTCATATGACTTAAAATTATTCAAGGAGTTCCTTGCAAGTGAAGACGAAAGGAGAGAAATTCGGAAAGTCCAGCCACAAGCTGCAAGAGTTTGCGATAAAGTTTGTGCTTTTGTCTTTTGTCTATATAATAAAAAGAAAATTACACGGTGGCTTGAAGATATGAATTTTATTTTCGAGTGGTAAAAACAATATTTTAACTCACTCGCCTGCGCTCTTTCGTAAAATATTGTTTTTACCACTCGAAAATAAAATTCATATCTTCGCGCCGCCGTGTAATATCCTCAATTTATTATATAGACACGAGTGTTTTACTGGAAAATAGACCACTCGTAAAATTCATACGAAACTACATCCGGGACCCGAGTGGCGTATTTTCCATATCCTCACTAGTGAGGATATCGATGACGTAATTTCCCGCTTTTGCATGGCTTTTTGAGCAAAGCTGCCAACTCCGGTTGAAAAATGGCGAGCGATAGATTCGTGAAATTCACTGAAGCTGACATGAAATCGTTCACTGAGGAGTAGGAAAATGTTACACGAAGAAGAAAACTTCATATGACTTAAAATTATTCAAGGAGTTCCTTGCAAGTAAAGACGAAAGGAGAGAAATTCGGAAAGTCCAGCCACAAGCTGCAAGAGTTTGCGATAAAGTTTGTGCTTTTGTCTTTTGTCTATATAATAAAAAGAAAATTACACGGTGGCTTGAAGATATGAATTTTATTTTCGAGTGGTAAAAACAATATTTTACCCACTCGCTGCGCTCTTTCGTAAAATATTGTTTTTACCACTCGAAAATAAAATTCATATCTTCGCGCCGCCGTGTAATATCCTCAATATATATATATTTAAGGAATAAAACCTACGTTCCTGTGTCTTTATACCTGATGAAGATCATAGCCACGTCATTTCGCTCCCGAGATGGGAGAGAACCCGAGCTGCAGGCGAAGGTTCTCTCAGCCATCGAGGGAGCGAAATGACGTGGCTATGATCTTTATCAGAATATAAAGACATATAAAAGGAGGTTTTTATTCCTTTTATGAAATTGCTAAAGGATAAAAATGCAAAGGAGCTATGTTACGACAACTTTTATACGCGGCTCAAAATTCTCAATAGCGAAATTCTCCTTACTGAATCGAATGTGATTGCGAGTACAATTGCGAGTGCGAGGGAAATTTTCCAAAGAAACTGCTACGTTTTCGAAACTAAAGTACAAACTAACGCTCAAATAAACAATTTACCTTTGTCTACATTTTATTGAAGACATTTTCCATACAGGAAGCCAGGTGGAAATCGCTGAATGAATCAAAGCGTCTGCCACAACTGCCAGATTTCCTCGCGCTCGCCGGTCAACTATGGAAATCAAAATCCTCGACTTGAAAATATTTAGCCTCAAAATCACTCCAACAATAAAGCCACAATAAGCCTATACCTTTCTCCAATAGCTTGCATTGTTTGGTCGGTCGAAGTCTGCTCGTAAATACATGCAAAAGGTGAATTTCTTGCAAACAAGCCAACTGTGAATGATCCGCTTGAGTGAGCGTACGCGTGATCTGACTTCATCTATTATTTATACTATGGTAAAAACATAGCTTTTTCTGTGAGAAACATACGTGCGAGAATCTCAGCTATTTTATTTAACAAATAAAGAAGCCAAAGCCATGTATTATACTGTCATAAAACACGACGGTAATTTGAGAACACGAGAGAAATTTAGAAAACACGAGCCGCAGGCGAGTGTTTTCTATATTTCTCAAGTGTTCTCAAATTGCCGGAGTGTTTTATGACAGAATAATACATGTTTTGGCTTCTTTGTGTGCTTTAAAATATATATTTAACGCGCGCGAAACAATAAACACTTTTCTATTTTTTATTTACCTAATAGAAAATGTTTTTTTAACCAATCAGAGCGTGCGCAGTTTTCAGTCTATATTTCAAAAATATATATATATGTTTAGATTTTTTTAGTACAAGCTTAAGATTTTAATCTTACTTTCAATCACATAACTTTTCTTAGAAAAATCTACAACAGTTCTACCCTGTACCAGTCTAACAATGTAACCTGTCGACGCATCCATCGCTGAGATACTTTGGTAATGTGGAAAACCAGGTCGAAAACAATTAGTTCGTTTCGTTATGCACGTCGTTTAAATCCCGGCGAAGGGCTCTTTATTCTGAACTACGGAAATTTCGTTCAGTTTTCGTGAAAAGAGTGAATATGTCGGTTGAATGGAAAATAACCTTGCCCTGTCTTGGCAGACATATGTCATGACATGGGCAGGTGTAGAAATAACTCTGTGAAGTGTTGACTTGTGGTTACATAGTATTGTCATGATCTAATAAGAAAGCCTTGACTGACTTCAAGCTCCTTGGGATGAGTTAGTTCATTTGGTCACAACCTGAATAGAACAAAGCAGAGAGCAGAAACAAGAAGGAAGATGAAGACAATACTGCTATTGCTGTTCTTTGTTCCGTTTGGTAAGTTAACAGAATGTTTTTTACGACAGAGAATGTTTTTTTACGACAGTTTTTTTAAATTGTAGATTGTTTAACTGAGCTCACAAAATAATAGGTTTAATTAATTGGTAGTACAATGGCTCCACACGTGCGCTATAATCTTGGTACATTTCTTTGCCGTCCTGTGCATAACAGAAACGTCAAATGACCAAATTCACGGTTTTATGGAGAACGTGAACATACGACGGTGAATTATCCTTTCTATATCTGGACTTGACATACAATGCACGTCCCTACGAATTCAGCTCGTGGATAGTTCGGCCACAATGGAAAATTAAACGAGTTGGAATAATCGCGAACTAGTTTATGAGAACGTAAATTCATTTTCCATGGCGTTGCCATTGTGGTTGCTTAAGGTCCCTAATTATTCATCACATTCGACCAGTAGAATGAAAGGAACCATGCTTTAGTATCCGATATGATATACAAATGCCGATGTACTGTGCTTTTTAAACTTATTGATTATGTCTTTGCGTAAAACAAATTATCGAACAAATTCAAACATTTGTTTCATTGGAAATTGAACAGAAAAATGTCTAGAAACAAGTGATACAAGTGAATGTCTCTAGCATCTAGCAACTGGTATTAAGGATACATTTTTTTGTAGAAAGAAAAGTTAAGACAGACACTCCAAAAAATGAAATGTTTCTTCTTTTAAAACGTATGAAGTTGAAGACTTCAAATCGTAAAATGATGTATCTTCTTTGGGCGTTATTGCCGTCTGCGACACGCCACACCTCCTTGACAAAGTTTTTTATAGGCTTTCGTTACAGTATAGGGTTTCAGTCTCATAATAGCTCAAGTAGCAGTCACAGTTTTTTGTATTCTGTAAACTTCTTTCGTGGCCAAAAGCTAGGCGATTTTGCATGATAACGTCATTTGACTACAACTACCAGAATCCAATTAGTGCCATTGGTTTTCGAAATTTAAATAATAACGGAAGAACTAACAGGAATTCTGGTTCTGGTAGTTGTAGTCAAATGAAGACATCGTGCAAGCGTACTATTATACCTTTCTAAACTACGCTTAATCGTAGTAATAATTTGCTGCTTAATAAATCATCTTTTAAACTCCTACCATTTTTGCTTTGATTTTGGCTTAACTAATTTTGTTGTTGAAATGAGTTTGGGCTGTTCAGTACTTTAAACATTTCTGATAATATATTTTCTTATTCTGTTTCTATCTTTTCATAGTGCTTTCTCATCCACGCCTTAACAAGCTGACACATCCACCAGCAGAACCTGCGGGGCCACAACCGTTCAAAGGTCACGTGTCTTTGCGGATACAAGATAATTCAACGGTTAATTCTGGTTCGGGAGTAGATTCCGCTAAACGTAACCGAAATATTGGCAAGTCATGGAATTTCGTCATAATTGCTGTTATACTGGCAGATCGCGCTTTATATCGTACTTAAATTCGGAATCAACCAATCATAATGTCTATCAACTGTCCTTCAAAATGAAAAGCGGGTCATCATTTCTGACTGCGCAACAGAAAAGTAATCGAAATTTTATTCCTATTTTTACGGAAAAGCGTTCGCTTCTCTGAATAAAAATTCCCTGCATATATTATTGCGCAAATTGGAGGTTATTGTTTATGTAACATAGACTGTTTGTGAAAAGGCCAAACTCAGCACATTATTGCTGGATAATCCACAGGGAGCCCAGGCAAACTGTTTGACTGTGTCACGGCTATTTTGCATTTTTATAGTGAATGTATGCATGGGAATGGTTCGTAGAATTGCGAATATTCACGTAAACTATGAATAAATACATGCTGAATAAACGTAAATTTACCTTTTCTTTTGTGTACTGTCGTTTTTGTGGCTCAAAACGCCGGGCGAATTTAAGCGATTTGAAGGATTTTGTTTTTTGTTGTTTACTGTACATCTAATTAAATGAAAAGGGTGGAAAGTAATTAATATTCCAATATCCCCAAATTCGAACAGCTCCAGCACCGAGGCAATTTTCGACCAGAAAATCCCGTCGCCCGGCTTCCAGGCCAAATAGCAAAAAATAGGAAAGATCAACGCATGCCAGTGCTCGTACCATTCAATCGAAATTTTGTCCAAACAGCCCAGGGTTAGCCCTTGAACAAAAACGAGTAACGAAAATTTAAAGGCAGTCTGAATGCGCAGCCACGAATCCGTGTGCCGACATCTAGGGACCTCAGACCGCCATGTTAGTAGCCTCTTTCTGATTGGATAAAGAATGGCCATTATTTAACTGTATCCAATCAGAAAGAGGCTACTAACATGGCGGTCTGAGGTCACTAGAGGTCGCACACGGATTGGTGGGTGCGCATTCAGACTGCCTTTAAATTTTCGTTACACGTTTTTGTCCAAGGACTAACTCTGGGCCGTTTGGACGAAATTTCGATTGAATGGTACGAACACTGGCATGCGTTGATCTTTCCTCTTTTCTGCTACTTGGCCTGAAAGCTAGGCGACGGGATTTTATGGTCGAAAATCGCCTCGGCGCTGGAGCTGTTCGAATTTGGAATATTAATTACTTTCCACCGTTCTCGTTTAATTAGATGTACAGTAAACAACAAAAACAAAATCCTTCAAATCGCCTAAATTCGCCGTTTTGAACCACAAAAACGACAGTACACAACAGAAAAGGCAAATTTACGTTTATTCAGCATGTATTTGTTCATAGTTTACGTGAATATTCGCAATTTTACGAACCATTCAGTAAATCCCATGCATTCACTATAAAAATGCAAAATAGCAGTGACACAGTCAAACAGTTTGTCTGGGGCCCTGTGGATAATCCCAAACAAGATGACGCAAAATCATAATTCTGCTGATAAATTCTTACTGACAACTGACGCCATTCAGATAGCAACGGCAATGGTACGTACGGCTAACTGTATTTATTTCTGTTCTTTAGAATCTGGACAAAAAAGCACCAAGACCTCTAAAAGACAAGAAGTTTCTACGGTAATAGATGCGAGTGCCTCTAAGCGTGCTGGTCCCTTGGCTGCAGTGCTAGCAAACCCCAAGGTTCAAGAAGCTGTGGTCGAGAAAGGAATCGAGGTGGCAGGAAAGTTAGTGGACAAACAACTACAGATCATTGATGACGCCAACAGAAGGCTGCAGATTTTTTGAAGAAAGAGGTTAGGGAAGACGAGCTGTAAGCAATAATAGTAAAGAACGATTCGCCTTTATTTTAGTCAGTGTCATGCGTAGAGCTGGTTGACGATTAGATAATATCAACTCTGTACAGAGGATATTACACGGCGGCGCGAATATATCAATTTTATTTTCGAGTGGTAAAAACAATATTTTACGAATGAGCGCAGCGAATGTGTAAAATATTGTTTTTAACACGAGAAAATAAAATTCATATCTTCAAGCCACCATGTAATTTTCTTTTTATTATATAGACAAACAACAAAAGCACAAACTTTATCACGAACTCTTGCAGCTCGATGGCTGGACTTTCTTTCTTTTCACTTGCAAAGAACTCCTTGAATAATTTTAAGTCATATGAAGTTTTCTTCTTCGTGTTAGCATTTACCTACTCATTAGTGAACTATTTCATGTCGGCTTCAGTGAATTCATGAATCTATCGATCGCCATTTTTCAACCGGAGTTTGGCAGCTTTGCACAAAAAGCCATGCAAAAGCGGGAAATGACGTCATCGATATCCTTACTAGTGAGGATATGGAAAATACGCCACTCGGGTCCCGGATGTAGTTTCGCATGAATTTTAAGACTGGTCTATCTTCCAGTAAAACACTCGTGTCTATATAATAAAACTGATTATGTATACGGATGTATCCGAAACATGTCTTTCAAGCTTAACAGTCTTAAAAATCTGTAGTCCGCCTTGCCTTGAAAATGGGCTTCATTTAGGAAAATATTAGGTAACACCCCCCTCCTAAAAAAGTGATTTTAGCTATTGCCCCCCTCTGATCAGTCAGAAATTATGAATGACCCCCCCCCCCCCCCCCCCTGGAACAAACATCACCTCCGTAGCAATGTTCAACATAGCCATGTGTTATGAGGGCCTATGAACTAGGGTTTATGGGATACCGTAACTGTTAACAGCTTGTAAGGAACTTTTGCAACCATATAGAGAATAATAGACTATCATATTGCAACGGATTGAATTTGAATTGGCAGTTCAGTGAACTAGAGACGGATCAAGGGGAGGGGTTTGTGGGTGAAAGCACTTATGAAAATATTTTGGGCCCCACTGTAGTATGTACTTGAACTTGAAATACACAGGGCCCCCCTCCTCTTGAGTGACTGATTTTACTCTGAGCCCCCTCCCCCTATCCTTGCCAGTGATTTTACTTTATGCACTCCCCCCCCCCCCCCCCCCCCCCCACCACCTCCTGGTAATTATTGCACAGTCCCTTATTTCGGACACCCGCTAATCGGCTAATGATTACGAACAAAATCCAACCTACCGGTGAAAGCTATAGAGGTTTGACTGAAAATGACTCCCGCTACAATGTATTATGGACTCTCGCTATTACGGAATTACGGACACTTTCGTCGTACCAACATAACCATTTTATTGTTTTGACTCTCGATAAAGCGGACACCTTGGACTTTGGATTTATGTATTAACTGCAATACGTTGTTCGTCATGTGTCAACTTGTATAAACACACTTCCAAAGACTTCCGGAATGTTTACTTACGTATCGATTTCTTGGTACAGGACTTCACTTTGTTTGCGCCTTTTAGTCCTTCCAGACTCTATTTAACGCCACTTTTTTTCTCACATCCACTATTGCAGACTCCGCTATTGCAGACTCGGCTATTGCAGACTCCCGCTATTGCAGACTCTCGCTATTGCAGACTCCGCTATTACGGACTCCAAACTATACGTGTGCGCTATAACCCCGAGAGTTGACTCGGTACCTTTAATAGATTTTGGAAACATTGTTCGTGTTCTTGACATTTTTGGTTTTGCTCTAGAGATAGAGGTTTCTGTCTCTGAACCGACGTGTGGGAAAATATACGACAGGAATAGGATAAGATATTAATAGATATGTATAAAAGACATTCAGTACCAGCTGGGCCAGAGGGAAAAGAAGCTCCTAACAATTGAAAGAATCAAATTCTACACTTTTAATAGAAGTGTCAAAATATGACATCAAGTAACTAGTTAGGTGTCAAAAGGGACCGGCATTCATCTTTGTCGCGAGCCAAATGATTTACAATGAATAAATCTCCATAACAGATTATGATATAGCAATTTTCTCACTTTCCTATCTGTTGATAGATCAAGTTAGACATTACACCTGACAAAGGATGGGAAAGCGAAGACATGTTTCTTCCCCCTGGATATCACATCGATGCAAGCATCTCAGGAGGGGAAAAATCCCCCACAGAAGTAGGAGTGGTTCCTTACGTCTTCCCGGCAGGCATTGGAGCCGCAATGATGAATGGTTGCTGGGGTACCGATTACAAGGAAACAGATCCTTGTTATTCAGCTAAATTTACGTCAAAAGTCTGCAAGGTGAAAACAACATATGTTCTCTGACTGCCAAATTGGACTTAGCCTACGGCCTCGTCCAAGTATATGGCAGTTTCGGAATTTTTATCAATTAATTATTTCCCAATTTGGAACACAGTGCGTAGTCCTATTACAAATAATACAAATTTCGTAATAGGTTGTGTTTGAATCCTGAATGAACTGAACTAAAAATATTCATATTATCTATTAGCTAGAGTACACCATAATTTTCATCGCTTTCTTTCCTTAATTGCATTTCTAGCCTCTGATTGGTTCCTTACACATCAGCGCTTTTGCCAAATATGGTAAATTATCGCGTTTTTGTTTTGTTTTACTTGGACAGAATATGATCGATGGAGCTGCCTTTATGGGAGTTGGGTTTGATGGTCGAGGAAAATACAGTCCAGAATCCAGAAAAATCAGCATTGTACAGAGAAAACTGCGCTAACAAGGCAACGTAAGTTCAGGTTTTTTTCTTCCCCAAATTTTGGCTTTCTTTTATAAGAGAAATAGAAAACGTTCGCTTCTTGTTTACAAATACTGATGCAAACACTCGAGAAAAAGATACTTCGAAAGTACTCTGCGTCCCTGGTGCTCTAAAATATTTGATGGCACTGACAAAAACACAGTCATTTGATATCATCTTATTTCTAGAGACGTCGGCTGAGATTCCATATTGCGAGGAGACCCGTGAAGTGTCTCTGATACATTTGGTTGTTGCTTGCCTCGATTGGTTTTGCATTTTCGCCCGAAAATAACAGCTAATCCGAGACACTACACGAAATGCTGTTCAGTAGTGCTACGTCATCACTATGGATCTTTTTCGGACGCCTGTCAAGAGGGGACAGGAATAGACAGTTACTCCCATATATGCATCTCCCTATTTTTTTTAACTAGTTCTTTTTCCTCCTCCGTAGCTTTCTCCCTTTCCTTTCTCCCTCCTTCCCTAAACCGTCCCTTTCCTCTCAGAAGAGAGACGTCTGTTTAACTACGGACCTGTCTGCCGGCGTGACAAGCCTTGTACCAATTTTAAACTTCCTTCAAGTTGCTTACAGACGGTTTTGTTTTGCTTTTTTCAGGTACGATGGCTTGGATGTTCCTGATACCATGAACGTTCACGGTATTTATGATACATCGGCTTCCTTGATGACTTTTGAGAGTCGCGAGGAATATCAGAAACAGTTACAACAATCGGCAGGCGTCTCTGGCTCCTTCTTTGGTTTCTCTGCTGGAGTAAAAGAGGCCTGGGGAGAGTCTACAGCCTCTTCAAATCAAAAATATATGGCAGTGATGGATGTTGACGTTGATCGGTAAGGTCTTAAGTGTTCCGGTGGGTACTCCTGTGTAAAACTGGGTTTGGTGTGCCGCTAGAACTTTGAAAACCTATTCTGTACCAGATCAAGCAATCCTTAACTTTGTAATTTTCTAGCTATTCCAGACTGTATTGAATGTGCCAAAAAGAGACCCCTTTTCAGACCAATTATAGGAAAGACAAACCCTATTCCAGAAAGCAGTTTTTCGCTTTATTAGGTAAAAAGTGTTACTGTTATGGTAGTTTTTGAACTTCCATTAATGCATCAGGTGCTAAATATCATTATTTCCCTTCCAGATTCGAAAAATAGATTGCATTGTAATTCCCGTGCATCGCTATGCTTTGACAGCCCAGTAACTTCTGTGGAGGAAATAACTGGCCTTAAACGACTGGGCCGGGTTGTTCAAAGGACGATTAAGCTAATCCAGGATTAGCGCGAATATTAATTTCAGTTTTGTAACTTTTTCCGTTTATATTATTTGTCTTTCTGTTTTGACTTTGACTAATCTCAAACTTGACTAAACATTAGCACAGAAAAACACTTTTATACAAGAGAAATTCAAAGCTTGTATAACTTTTAATCCTGGATTGGCGTTAATCGGCTTTCGAACAACCGGGCCCTGGATTCCACGTGGAGATCGAGCCGCCATCTTGGATTTCGAACTTCATGGAAAATGTTACTTTTGCTACATAATGAACTATAATCACAATTCGACTTCTAGTTTTCAGTTAATTCGACGAGCCAAAAGTGGAGATGAAAGTCTAAATCCTGTTCCCACTGCTATTCTGAAATATGTTGAACCAATCAAAAGTTATGAGGTTTCAAAATTTAAATTTGACCTACTCAGGAGTCCATTGTTAGTAACAAAATGGCGGGAAATTCAAAATTCAATTCAACATAACTTTAATTTTGATTGGTTCAACTTATTTCAGATATTTTTTCAGTTTTGAAATTGTCATGTTATGGTCTTTCTGATGTATTACGGTGAAAATTTGGAAGCCAATTGGATAAATAGTGAAAAGGTTATTTTGTCCTGGCCGATTTTGGATACCTACCAGCTTGGCGTGGTAAATTAATTTAAGGTGATTTTAACATTCACATGCATGTGCCTGACGATACTGATTGTAGGAGTCTGTCTAATCTGTTGGAGTCATTGGGTCTTATGCAGCACATGAACAATCTACCCACGAACTAGGTCACACACTAGACTTGATCATCACTCGTACGTCTGGTGACATTATCGCTGCTCGCCCTTATATTGGTGAGTTATTTTCAGACCACTTCCCGGTTTTCTGTCAGCTGAAGCCTGAAAGACCTCCAGCGGATGTTATCGATTTTTTGATCACGTGACTTGATTTTTCCATGGCAACCAAGTTTTGACAGGCGGTTTTACCCAAATTTGGTATTTCAGCTTAATTTTCAGTTTTCATGAAATTTCTGGTTTTTACAAAGAGTTTTTTTCCAAAATCTTTAAATTTTTTGCATCCTTATGTGTTTTTCGATTTTTTTCAAATCAAATTTGGCGATTTTCAGACATTTCTGAACAATTTAGAAATCCAAGATGGCGGATCCAAGATGGCGCTAATTTGTAATTGTATTAGGCGCCTTTTCATAGAAACTGCGCGGTAATGATTGATTGATTGATTGATTGAGTGATTGATCGATCGATCGATCGATCGATCGATCGATTGATTGATTGATTGATTGATTGATTGATTGATTGATTGTCCAGCGGCACATAAAATCCTTACACATGGAGTACCTCTTCCGGGATCAGTAGGGTCAGTATAACTTTTTAAGATGATTACTATCTTAAACGACTACTTCATTTAGTGATTTTAGTTATTGCATGATATCTCCAGTTTCCTCGAACTTCGCGGCTGTAGAAAATGATAGACTAATATTCAATTGAGTATTAATGATATTTCAGATATGAAATCTTTATGGATGAAGTGAAGCCGCAAGATCTGAGTATGTCATTTCTGCGAGAGTACATGAATCTGCCGACGTCCTACTTTTCAGCAGGAGGACCTCGAAAATACCGTTAAGTATCAACCTCAAGTTGTTCCTTACAATATCAAGACACTTGTACGTCAAGCATACATGTACATATAATGCATAATGTATAACAATCCAACAAACTTCATGGAATATGTCTCCTTCCAGGGAAACCGAAACAATCATCAAAATAACTGGATTTTAGACTTGCCAAATTTTCGGTTTTATTTAAAAACCTTCCTCGGGGCAACTGAGGAAAACAAACGAAGTAAACGTTTACATACAAGCTCGCGTGAGATGCTAATTGATAACGGAAATCCCCGGGGGGGTACTCAAAAAGTTTTATACGGGGAGGCTCCGCCCAGAGGTCCAACCCCTTACCCTTTTATATACCATTTTTGACAGAAAAGGTACCCCTTTCATATACCTTCCATAGAAAATGGTACCCCTTTCATATACCTTCCATAGAAGTTATGAAAATGGTATCCCTTTTACATACCTACAGTTGAAACACTGCGTCCCTTTTCTATACCCTTGGAATGAACTTAATGAACAATATATATCCCCCGAAATCATCAAGCATTACCAGTAGAGATGTTAACCAAACAATGATATCATTTATTCAGTTCACCTTGTGGCGGGAGTCAAGATACTCCAGACATCAGGCACACAAACAGCGAGTGCTTTTCTTTGCAGCCTTCAAAATGCCATTCCAGTGACTTAACCTTTAATACTTTTTTTCGGCGAACGAACAAAACAAAATGTCAAAATGCAGATGTTCAATAAACAGCTAGTCTTACTGTTTTTACCAACAGATTTAAAAATGAAAATCTCTGCTGGTGCCTTAACAAACAGTTTCAATTTTAGTAATATAGGCCATTCGTCGTAGATATATAAAACATAATGGAGCGACTAATCTTTCACTTGAGTAGCCCTTAAAATACTAAATCAGCCGTTATGTATCAGTCAATTCCAAGCGCGATCATCCCCACCCCCCTCCCCCCTCCCCATCCTGGCAAACCCCCGGGCATTTGACATTTTTCAAAATGTCTGATCAAATGCCCTATTATGCGGGCCAGTTGCATGGTCAAATGCCCCACCGGTCGGGGCTGAAAAGTCATCGTGAGTTCGGGATGATCAAGTAAAGACTTATGTACCCGTACTCAGCACCCATACTCACGTTTCTCCTTTAATGGTGTTATTAAGTTTACTAACTGTTGACCATTTTTCGCAAAATATTGACTGCGTGAATTTTAACAAATAGAATAACCGAATTGTCTCTTTTCGTTGCAATACAGTAAGCGTGTATACATTGAACCTACTTTAACCCAGCTTTTACACACACACACGTGTGCGATATTCACGGTTCTTTTGTAAATCATCGAAAGTTACATAAGTTACATATACTTTATTTATTCTCGAACAAATGAGGCTTATTATCGGGATCAATGAGGCTTATTATCGGGATAAATGAGGCTTATTATTGCGATAACGGCTTTCCTGACGTCCTTCCGAACATTCCACACCTTGATTTAGTACGGTAAGACCTGAGCTGAGCGAGCAAAGACCAATGTGGAGTTATGACGTGTTATATGGAGTACAAGATCACTTTTAAGCTTGACCGCTGACCAATATTTTGTCGACGGTCAAATGCCCCACCGTCCGGGCTTCTGTTCGAGTCAAATTCCCCACTGTGCGGGCCAGAATAGGGGTCAAATTCCCGGGGTTGCCCGGGCGGGGGGATGATCGCTGGGATGATGTCTGCTTTTGAGAAGTAGAGACATTTTCTTCGTCGCCTTTGGCTTTCATTTCATTTCATTTCCCTTTCCATTTTATCTTGAAAGCACCGCTCGCAGTGCGCCACTGGACTGCCCACTTTCCAACCCACAACACTTTCGTCATTTTCAAATATCGAACACCGCATACAAAAGTATTCGTAGCAGCTGAGACAAGTATATTTAGTCGTTTCGAAACAAGAGGAGTAAGAACCTTATTTCCCCACCATCTTGTTTGGATACAGGCTTTGTGCGCATGCCATGTAGATGAAACGCGCATAATTCTGGGTAAAACATAATTTATATAATGTATACGTAATGTATGCATTAGATTCGGCACATGAAATGGTTCGACGATATCGACGTATGAATCAGTGTCGAACTTTTGCCGTTTTATTCGACTGGCGCAGTCGAATAGAACGGCGGGTCGACCCAAATACAAAACTGTCGAACTTAATTGATTCATGTACGTCGAACTTTACATATGTCGAATCTAATAATTAGGTTCAGCACATGCAAAGTTCCACGTTTGGTGCAGTTGAGATTGATGGTGAGCTTGTTGTGAATCTAAGTGACCGCGCCAATAAACCTAATTGAGAGATCTGTGGTGGATCAAAGCCTAGTGGTTTGTGAGTATATTTAGTCTTCATTTTTCTTGTGAGGGAATACAGCTACTGGAGGCTGGCGTTTCTCTACAATTGGCTCGATAGTTCCTGTAATAAAACTAAAATGGGTCAGTTATTCAAACACTTTGTAAAATAAAGACTTGGAGTTTTCCGTTACTGACGTTTGGTTTAACTAAACAAGTTAAGCTGGTGTGAACGGAGTGTAATCATTCGTGCCTTTAAAAGCAATCGTTTTTATGTTACCTTTGGTAAATAAATTCAAACTCCAAGCCAAACTAACTCGTTCATATTACCATATCTTTGTTTAGAAAACTTTATTCAGCGCTGGGGAACTCATTTCATCAAGTCTGCAAAGTTCGGAGGTCAGTTGGAGATACGAAAAACAATGGATGCTGAAGAAGCTAAAAGTAAAAAGGAATTTGAAATTCAAATGGAAATGGAATATAAGACTTTGTTCGCGAGTGTTGGAGCCAAGGCTTCTGTCCAGAAAGGTGAGAGCAGCAGGAAACAGTCAAAGACCACATCAACTTCAGTGGTCGCTCATGGAGGCAGTCAGGACATCGCATCCATCCTCTCAGACGTGTACTCGCCGACGTTTAAGACAGAGTTCAAAGAATGGCTGAAAACAATACCTGCCTATCCAAAGGCCTTTCGTTTCCAAATGGGCTCCATTACTGACCTACTCAATTTCCGTGCAAATGACCTGTTCCAAGAAGAGACGGTGAATTGGGGCTGTGAAGGGAATGCTGCTCATTTACGGACTGAAGAATTGGGAGGAAAATCCTTAAAGTATTATGAAACCACAGACGCCAGTGGAACCAAGACGCGACATTACTGTGAGTTTGACCATCGCAAAGCATTGGAAAATGCCATTCAATTGCGAAGGACGAGCTTGCAGAGGGCCATTGAGATTTACATGGAAGAGGTATTTGAAAAAACTGTTGAGTTAGATTCTGTTTGTATATATTTCTGGTAATTATACCGGTTTTTATCATCAGGATAAACTTGTCAGTGGTATGTATGCCGGTTGTTATGCAGCATTACACAGTCGTAGAATCGCGCGAGCTAAAATAATCTGTTAAATTAAAGGGATCGGAGATTTTGTTATTTATAGCTTTTCTGGTAAAGCCAGTCCTTGATTGACTATTTCCATATTTCCATTCCCTTCAAGACTGGCTCTTTTAATGCTTTAGACCTTCCTGTCTCACAGCTACATCAGTAATGTTGAGGAGTAACTTTTAGTTCACATTTTTATAGGTCTTACCAATTAACTGGCAAGTTGAGATTGTTATAACGTCAACATTCGTTGCCATAACAACACTAACATAAATCAAACGTACCCTATTTTTCACATTTTGAGGCTAATTACTTTTGATATTTTTTTGTCTAATAGACAAAAAGACATTTTTACAAATTTTAAAAACTTCAGTCAAAGGGGTTTCGAGCCACTTTAAATTTATGAAAAAAGGTGGCTCCTCTACATGTAAGGTCTAATCTCTTTAAAGCGAATAGTTGGTACTGGTCCCGAACAAGTCCGTTTTGATAACTTTATTAGCATAAATTATTTTACTGGGTCTATTTTCTTTAGGGTGCAATCTCCATCTCAGATATAGAGTTGAATGCATGCAAACCACAAAACGA
Source organism: Desmophyllum pertusum (assembly GCA_029204205.1). NCBI lineage: Eukaryota > Metazoa > Cnidaria > Anthozoa > Scleractinia > Caryophylliidae > Desmophyllum > Desmophyllum pertusum. Next base: position 443,363 of record MU826390.1, on the reverse strand, counting down.
TCGACCATTCAAAGACGGGCCAAATAATTCTTTCTGGCGCAGTAAGAACATTCCATCGTGGGCAACAATGGTTAAGCACAACAAAGTGTTCAAGGTTACTTTCGACATGTTAGAAGATCTGCCCAACACCCTCCTTAAAGCTTTAAATATAGAACGCGGCATGAATAGACTTGTGCGATACTATAAAAAGAAATGGTACACAAGCGACCGTGATGGTTCATTCCACTTGTACGGAGGGTTCGATAACGCGAATAGCGGCAACATCGACTCCCAAAGAAAAATATCAATCCTTGGTCTAGTGCTTACATTTAGGGAGGCCGATGGAAGTCTTGTTCTTTCAGAAAATGACTTCAAAGCTTCGAAGAAGATTTTTCCAACTCTCACTGAAGAAATGAAAGGAACTGAGTTAGCCCGAGTGAACATGCCCTCTGAGCAATCTGACAAAACAACACCACCAGGGCCTTGCCAGGTGAAATGGTCAAATGCTCTTCGGTTTGATCCAACAGACTCCGAGGGGAAGTGCTTGCATTTTACTGCATCAACGGCGGGAACTATATTTGTTGTGTTTGCAGCTTTGCCTAAAGACTCAGACACGCGTTACTATGTGGAAATATCCCCAGAAAGGGTTGCTACGTATAAGGTGATTACTTAAATAACTGGGTTTAAAGTCGAGGGGGACCAAATAAAACCATTGCCAGTTTGGAGAAACTGAGGTAGTAATAACTTTTGCTTATATACAGCGGAGAGGCCTACATCGCGTTTACACCAGCTAGCTAAACATATGTTCAAGTCAATAAAGCTCAGTAGCAACATTCATAAGCATAATACACATCTTAATGGTTAAAACCACCTTCAAAAAATGGTGAAATCTTCTCGGGTTACACTGAAGCTTTTCTACAAGCTCGCAAAAAGAGTGTAAGCGCATACACAAGACACTAACTGTCCAGTCCAATACTGTAAGGCGCATTATTAAAAAATAATGATTGCCAAGAGAGGATGATCTCAAATTACTGATTAACCTATTTCTTAAACTCTATGATTGTAATCTAACTTTATATCAAAGGTTTTTCCACAAATATTTCACTGTTCTTTAAATGTTGTTCATATTCAAGGGTACTACTTTAAAGACATCTACAACGAATTCCAACGCCCGGGCCCTTGGTGACGCATCCCTATACCAATCATACTTTGTGTGCGTAACAGAGTCAGACACAAGTACACTTATTGAATACGGAAAGAGTTTGGGGACCTCAGACAGTGGAGACATCTATCTTAACTTGATTGACAGCAAAAAGACTAATAATGTACGTTTCTATGGGTTTGGCAACGACGCAAACCCTGCCAAGGTGATGGATGCTCATGTAGCATCGCGCCAATCAATCTTGAAGACAGCAAAATGCAAAGGAGATACCGTCATGGACATGGAGACGAGTCTTTGTGTTCAGGAATGCCATAAGGATTGTGATCCCTTAGCTGGTAAGATTAAGATAGTAGAGTAGCAAAATGGCGTGTGGTCAAACGTTTGACACGGGCCAGACGGGGGGGGGGGGGGGGGGGGGGGATAGAACACCGGCACCTTTCTTTGAAGACATAACAGTGCCGGCAACGCTGCGAATCATGTGTCAATCAATCCGTTGCTAACTGAATGACGTCAATCCAAACTTGTTTTCCTCGGGAGACTATCCATGTGAGCTGCGTTTGCATGACACAGCGAGTCTATCGGATACGCGACGTCTAGCGGTGATACTGGAACGGGAAGCGAAGTAGATGAAAATGTTTATCGTAATACACGAAAAGAGCACGTCTTCCTTCTGGATCGGATTTCGAGCGAAAATAACCAAAGAAAACACATTTTTATTACACTCTTTTTTTTTATACTGGAACGTCTAATTTTCGAGCTGAGGCTGAACCAAGACCGAATGTTCTTATTTTTTGGGCGATTTCAGCCTGAAAACGTTCTTTAAAACGTTCTTAGGTTTACATGGTATAGAATTTCACAAAAAAGATTCGAAAGTGTATTAACAGTTTATGTGATAGAAACTCATGTTGTTACCAGGGGCACCCAACGACAAAATTTTCCTTTAGGTGTCGGAACGTCGTTTTTAGGTTATAACTGTGCTTTTTGTGCAGTTTAATGGCTTATTTTTAAACGCTAAGAAAAATGTATCTGTTCGGATACGTTAGCTGAACTTTCAAACTTCAGAAAATTTTAGGGATTGAACTCTTATTACCCGAATTTATTAGCTGAATTTGCCTTTCCGAAAATCCCAGCTGACCTATTTTGTACCCAAAACGACATTTTTATCTCTTCGAAAACAAAAGGCATTAATTTTCCCATATTAAGAAAGTTCGAGATGACATTTTCCTAACCGAATATCTGAGGCGATTATAGGCCTTCCGAACAGATATTCCACCGAAACGATCCGTTGGGTGCCCCTGTGTTACTATAAAAAATGTGCATTCAAGTATTCAGTTTGAGCTGATTTGAACTGCTTATTCACTGAGACATTTGAAATGTTACATTTTGTTAATGTTTTGAAAGGATACTGGAATATTGTATTTAGAGTTCGATGCAAGAAAGAAATGAGTGAATAAAAATGTTCTTAGCCAAGTCTCAGCCTGGGTATGTTCTTAACATGTTCTTCAAATTTTTGTCAATCTCAGCCTCAACGTTCTTATAAAAAAGGTTCTTATATAAAAAAAGAGTGTATCTTGCATACTAATTTAAGGTGTGAATTCCTTGCCTGAAATGCTTTTTTTGTGTGATTCTGCACACACTCGGTTCCCCGGAACCGCAATGTCGTGCGGCCAAGTCCATTTAAAAGGCCGGTTGCTACCCCCCCCCCCCCCCCCCCCCCCCCCCCTGAGACTGGCAAACGTCACGTGTGACACTATTTTTTCTGCAGGTTGCAAAGAGGTTGCTGACAGCGCCAAGTTATCTGATGGATGCAATGCTTGCAGAGTTGCTCTTGATGTAACTAACGGAAAATGCATCCCTGAATGCCAAGAAAACAAAACACTGACCAATGACAAGAAGTGTGTTCGTGAGTAGAACTTCTTTCTTTTGTCGAAAATACGTTGTCCTGGATAGACCCATGAATTTTGACATGCGCGCAAGCGCTAGTTTTGCGCTCTGGGGTTAGAGGGTAACCGACAATCTCATCTCCAGAGCCTGCGCGTATTCGGTCAGCGGCTACCAATCAGCCAAACGTAATTCTTAGTACTGAACAAAAGGATCGCGGCCTCTGGGGACAATAATAATAATAATAATAATCGAATATTTATGCAGGATGACCCTTCAGAAATTGGTTACCATTTTAGGATACCGCTATCGTTGTAACATTAACCTCTGTTTCTTGGAAACCAGTCAAGAATAAAACAATGGTTATATTTGATCATTATAGACAGTGTAGTCCAGTTTCGTAAAAATCGAAGGTTGTTTTTCGAACGAATTTTTGTTTTAAAAACTGCACCGCACCATCCACCGCTCCGCAAGACTAAAATCTCGAGCTTCATTTGAACAAATTTGCCAGGCATAAAACATTAATTAACTTGTTTTTTTAATCCCTTTTTCTAGCGACGTTTGATGTTAAAGAGAGAGTGCCCCTTTATATGGCAGACGTTCCTTCCTTATCAGAATTGACAATGTGTCTTTGGATTAAGTTGTCCCAGACCGATACTACCGCAACTATGTCATTTCAACGGTATCGTTCGAGGGACAGTATTATAAGGTCTAGCCTTACATCAGATGTTGGGAACATTGAATTTCTAGGTGAAATCTCACCAAATACACAACAAGGAGATGGACGCCAGCGGTAAGAATCCGTCAACTTTTAAAAGTGCTTTGCGCGCGTCTAATTTTATCGCAAGGATGACGTCATCCGTAAGATTTTGGTGTAGTGAAGGGCTCACGTGATGTGTTATATGCATTTGCGAATGCTGTGAGCTTCAGTTGTCAAACTTGTCAGAAAACACGGCTGGTATCCGGCTACATCTAAAACACAGCATTATTTCATGGCTGGAAATTTTCGTGCGTTGCGAACTGCTAACATGGCGAGATATTAGTAAAGAGTATGAACGCCTCGTGTTAAAAATTGACATTACACGTGCGAACTGGGCCATTCCAAACCGTGCGTGAAAATGGAACTTGAGCCTGGGCGCATATATGAATTATTTATTTTGTGTTTTATTTTTATACTACGAAATTGCCATGGATAAACAAAGAACAGAGGCAACCAAATGGAATGTCCACTAACATTCTCTGGCAAGTTTCCGTAATGAGACGCAGGTTATGAACGATGACATAATTCACGGATGCTCTGCTTTTTTATGCAGGTTTGCGCTAAACCAGGTGAAAGACCAGATGTGGCATCAACTTTGCATGACCTGGTCAGGTTTCAATGGAGTAGTTTACTATTACTTGGACGGAAATAACGTATTTTCAGGAATAAACCCAACCAGAGGAGAAATAAGTGGCGGGGGTATCTGTCAGTAGGCCACGAGTGGTTCCTTTTAACAGAGTTGAATTTGTGGGATAAAGTTCTCAATGAACAAGACATAGCTAAAAATGCAAAGAAGTGTGACGGAGGAAAAGGCAACGTGATACAATGGCACCAAGGTTTTGATAAAAAATACGAGAAATTGTATGAAAGCCCATCGGTCTGTAAAGTCCCGAGTGAAAATACTGACCAGAATGCGAGCTCACAGAACGAATCCGTACCACCTCCAGACATTGAAAGTTCTGGTTAATTTAAAGGCAGATATATTCTATATATCACACTCAGGAAGCGTAACAATTTCAGAGCCAACTGCAAACATAAAAGTCACATTTATAATAATGACATCAAATGATTTCAATAAACAAACTCGTTCCTGAGTTTAGTTGACTAGTTACTTATGGGAAAATGTGGATTTATTTCCTAATTAAAAGATGCCATTGGCAAAAGCCTGTTGCCAGGGTCAAAGAACATGGAGAAAGAACACCCGGGGGACTCCCATATAAAAGTGACGTGGGTGATCGTCGGACATTTTAAAAAGAATACCTAAAAGGTACCAAAATCTAACTTTGAGGGTGTGGCTCGAATATATTTTTACCCCTAAGAGGTACCAATTCTAAGACAAAACTAGCATATGTCATATTTTTACCCGACTCAATGCCCTAAAAGGTACCGGAATAACTCTAACGGTGGTCATTTTCGATTTTAACACCACTAAGAGGTACCAAACCACGAAATTTAACCCCTAAAAGGTACGACGATCACCCCGTCAATTTTATATTTTCGTGCACTAAGAATTATGGGTAAATGTACCAGTCGCCATCTGTTTTGGTACGGTGGATTGTCGTTGTTTTAGCGCAAGAGGTTTGCGCTCTTTTCTCTCAAGGAAGTTGTTCGAGTTTGTATAGTGTTGCTGTTGTTGGAGCTGAAATATAAGTGTATTAGTTTTACTTGAAGAAAGAGTTTCCATAGAGGGATATAAGGTTGGGCTGAATACATTGTAATCGCGAAAGGGCAAAACTATAGGCTGAAAAACATGCGCGTGGTGGGGGGGGGGGGGGGGGGGAGTGATTTTACTGTCGACCTCATGAAAATACCGTAAAAGCTCTATTTAGCCCCCCCCCCCTCTCTATTAAGCCCCCCCCCCTCCTTCCGTCAGGCTGATGTAAATGACTTTTCAGCAATATTTTCTGGCGTTTCAGTCACTTTGTATTGAAACATGGTCTTTAATTTCCAGAACTATCGTCGAGTTAGGGTATATAAATGACGTTTCCTTTGTAAGATGGTCATACATAACCCATTTCTTGTTCTGTTTTAGTTAGTGGTGTAATAGTTAAGTTTGAAAAATTAATGCGAATTTTCCTGAAAATTTATGATTTGAAATAAGCCCCCCCTCTCTATTAAGCCCCCCTCTCTAATAAGCCCCCCTTTCTTGAGACCTGAAATGAAATAAGCCCCCCGGGGGCTTAATAGAGCTTTTACGGTATATGTGAGATTATGTTATTGTCTTGCGCGTGTTTCACTGTTTACTTGATGACTTGTTGATGTAATGTTGTGAAGGAAACGGGTCTTTAATATACAGGAATAAAAGGTTGGGGCTGAATCCATTGTAATTTGGCATCCGTTAGCGAATCTTGCATGACTACATAACAATCATTATTACATAACATTTGTCTACGAAGGAGCTCTAAAGAACACTTTATGGAAAGTCGGTCAGCAAATGCTGGATCGGGTGTGGATTTTACAACAGGATACGTTTACGGCGCTTGTTGAAAAGGATCACTTTCATTTTGTTTTAGGTAAACGATAAATCAAAGGCTAATTTATACTCCCACGCATAATTTATCGGGGAGTTTTTGGGTTCGTCACGCGTTCTCTAACGTAGAGTTAACTGCCAGTTCCATTCGCCTGCTTTAGTTTGTATTAAAGAGGTACATGTATGTTGTGGCATCCGAGTCATGGGAATACAACTGCAAAATGTTGAGAGAGAATGGTATTGTATTCGACAGATTTCTACATTTCAAGAGGGGGTCAAACAAGAATATTCTAACAGATGTTTACAGATCGTAAATGGACTTCTGGTGACGAAATAACACACGTTGTTACTGAATGAAAAAAACGGGAAACCCATTTCTCAAAGGATGGATCGCATGCATTTGAGTTAGCGTGGTTGGGGTGTTCGTAGAAATAAAAACAGTACTTACACTGGGTTAGAATTTGTTTCTGAGAAGATTGAGCTCTGCAGGTTGCGTTACTGTGGAGTTATCAGCTGAAATCTTAGAGAAAGTTCTAGAAAGTTAGGAGATTTGATCTGGAGGGGTGATTGTTCAATATGGTTGTGTAGTTATGAAGTATTAGGTGTTTGGGATATGTTATTCTTGTCTTCTTGAGCGTGCTCATTTTTACTGAAAAACGTGAACTCATATGTTACTCTCTGTTGTAGTAGAAAGAAGCTGTTATCTGGAATGCATTTGAAGCGAGTTTCGGATTGTGGTCCAAGCTGCCTCGAAGCTGCCTCCCTTGTTAAAAGATAGGTCCACACTGCGTACATGTATGGGCTAAATGTATACGTGTCGGTAGTATTTAGATTAAACTTAATAATATTATTGTTGAATCAATGGCAAAAGTGTTACTTTTCAAATTGTTTTAATTTCTTATTGCGAGTTCAACTAGTACATTTTGGTATACAATCAATACAACAATCAAGGTTAAACAGGAGCCCCTTAGGCCATGTTGTGTAACAATAATCTATTTTAATATATTTTAATCTATTTATTTGACTCATAACAGTTATAAAAGCCGTGGTAAGTTCCCCGTCAATATGATTGATGTAACTTGTTAAATTTAATCCGCAAGTCCCAACACGTTTCACGTTCGTCAGCATTTTTCCCTTTCGACTAAACATAAACAATTGATGTCAATATTATTTTTCTTCCGTTGCGACTAAACACTTGACAAAAACAAAATAATTTCTTATTTCAAAATCACCTCCGTTTTCAAAAAATTACATAAGTTATACGCAAGGAATTTACCCAAGTTCCCCAAACCGAAAAATACTAGGTCAGATTTTACTTGCAGGTATATTTAATAAATAACTTCTCCAGAAAAAGATAATCATTCCTTAAACCACCTGCTGTTTCAAAAAGAGGCAAAAAATGCCGAAAATATTTTTTTAATTAACGTAAGTTGGTCAGTTCCTCCAATGACTTGTAATCAAAAGTGGAGTTGAAAATTACTTATGAATGAACGATAAACGAACTTTTTCAGTGTGATAAAGATGGGCAGAAGCCACCGAAAATGTAGTAAAATACAAAACAGTAAAACAGTACAATACAAAAATATTTAAAACAAGAACGATAAATATACGGTAACGTCAAATACGTATATTTTCCTTGTTGTTAATGTCGTTGAAATGCTTTTGAAAGATAAATATTGCTTTCGAAGAATTTATCTAGTACATGAAAAAATATATGAAACGATATATGACACTTTCAAAAGTCACTGTCTCGTATTGTGGTTTAAAACAGAGTTCCCATTAAGTTCCCAACGGTCTTTATTCTGTTTCAAATATGAACGAACTTTAATTCAATATCGCTGTCAAATCACAATACGGACCATTAACGCAAACGCAACGCAAACAACATATGAAAATTAATCCTAAAATGAAAACTAATATATTTACCACGGATCGTAACATTTTCATTTCTGCCATTTCATTATCAGCAAGTACAGTCAACGTTCGTTATAGCGGACCCACTCTCGGGACGTAGTTTAGAGTCCGTAATAGCGAGAGTCCGCAATAGCAGGAGCTATTTTCAGTCAAACCTCTATTAATAGCTTTCATCGGGGGGATGGATTTTGTCTGTAATAGCGGGTGTCCGTAATAACGGGGCGTCCGCAAGGCTAGAGTTGACTGTATTATGCTAATTATACGGGAGTATAAAGGGTGATTTTCTTGATTATTCATAGTTCACACCTAGTCGCAAAATTGTCAGATAATATTACTTGCATTGATCAAAATCATTAATATAGTTTCGTTATTGCGAAAACGTTTGATGAAACGTTGAAATTAAAATTGCTCACTATTAGCTACCACTTTTAATTATTTAAATAAAGCTGCCGCCAACTGTTAATTACAAGCAAATGTAAATTCGTGATATACAGAGAAGCTTCGAGACATTAAACTGTCATCATATCAAACACAATAATTTTGATGTAAATTTAATGTTCTGAAAACAAGAGGACAAGCTAAGGATAAGCTTCGTATTAAGATTTCCGGTGATGAGCTTCAGAACTCTGATCTACACAAGAACTGAAGGCAACTCCAGTCAGGAAACTGCTCCTATTAATTTCGTAGCAATTCTAATTACGCAGAGAAGACTACCACAAGGTTAATTTTAGGCAAGTGACTATATACGTAAAAAATTCTCGCCTCAACTTCAAGTACTCTGAGCTGTTCAAAGAAGATTTCTTGAAGTCGCTTATTTCTGAATCTTATTATAATGAACTACACCGATCAAGACAAGAACCAAGCGGCAAATCCTCATTCAAACATTGAAGTTCACGTTAGTTATGGAACTATTGTCATCATAAATTGTGCTCTCAATGCTCCATCGATGCTCATATCGATTCTGGGAAACGCTTTGGTCTTGGCCGCCGTAAAAAGAACTCCTTCCATTCATTCACCATCCATGAACTTGCTATGCAGCCTGGCTGTTTCAGACCTTCTTGTTGGTTTGATAGTTCAACCGCTTTATATCGCCAATACACTGACAAATATTCATTCCCTAAGATTTGTTGCGGGTATGATGGCGTTTTTTGTATGTGGTGTGTCTCTGGATACAATAACAGCCATTAGTGTGGATCGGTTAATAGCACTTCTCTATCACCTTAGATATGCTAGTTTGGTAACTAACTCCCGTGTCAGATATACTGTAGTAATGATTTGGTTAATCAATGTAGTTTCGTCAGGATGTTACCTTTGGAAAAAGCGCGAATGTCATCTCGTGGTAGCGGTTATTACTGTCATTTGCCTCATAATTTCAACATGTTCTTACTTCAAAATATATCGAATTGTTTGTCACCACCAGTCACAGATTCACGCTCAACAGCAGGCAGCTCATAGTAACGCAGAACATAGCATACATATAGTGCGATTGAAAAGAAGTGCAATGAATACATTCATGTTCTACATCGTTATGATTATATGTTATTTTCCAATGTACATATTATCGACTCTTCATGGTATCTCGTACATGAACTGGATAACAGAATGGGATTTTGCCCACACTGCAGTATTCATGAACTCGTCCATCAATCCCATTTTGTATTGTTGGCGTCTTCGTGAACTTCGAACAGCAGTTGTTAAGACATTAAGAGAAACGTTATGTACACAGACGGATCAACATTAGCAAAAGAAAGCACCATGTAAATATATCCCCGCTAAAATTACAATTATACATTAATTCTTATATATATGTCAACACAGAAAACCGGGTGCCAGACCAGCTTTTTCTAATTTCAACTCCAATTCAACGTCCAATTATAAATGTTTTACTACCGTTGCTTATTTATACACTCCAAAAATTGTCATAAATATTCCACTGCTTTAGATAACACAAAACTAGGGAAGTTAATTAAAATTTTATGAACTGTACGATACTTCGTTAACGAAGTCCAAATATTTGCAGTGTGGTTTCACTGTAATAGACGTTGTTGGCTTGATTGTGCAAACATTTTATATGGAAAGAACATGATTGCAAACGGAGTTTAGAGACCACGAGGTTAGTTAGTGTCTGTGAGATTTCCCTACAATTATATGTAAAATTCGATCACATGACCTACAGTATAATGCTGCTGTTACCATAACTTGATAATAAACTATGATTTGAAATATTCCCGCATATATAGTTTGTTGTACGTTTTGATGTAGTTGACCACAATACTACCCGGACAGAATAATTGAGGATTGGGTTACATGACAATAATTTTTAAATGCTACACCTTAATGACATGAAAAACGGCAACAAACGTGACGTGAAAAATGTGGCATGGAGGGCTCCAGGCAACCAGCAGGTTCACCGGCATGTTCACCGGCAGGTTCACCGGCGAAACTTCTACGAAGCACAGCAAGCTGTATCAGATGCACTTGGCCGGCTGCACCTTCCATTACTGGTATGGTGCTCAAGCTACTGGCCACCATCTTACGAGTCGATGGAAGAACGATCGCGTGGCAAAAAGAGTCTTTAGTCTTTAGGAAAAAGTTACGCGTCTAAGCGTTTCGAGCATGCAATCAACTCGGTAACGTTACACCGATTTAGAATAGCTGGGTAATAACTGAGACTTAACTGAAACGAATCAATAATGGCAATGACTGAAACTAAATAGATACGGTACTCACTTTGGTTAGCACACGCACCAAACTTGACTCGATCAAGATGAGAACGAGCGTAGATACATGTAGATAATGGCTGAAATGCCGGACGGTTGCAATCACGGTAGCGTCTACACTTGAACTCAGATCTTACTTGAAAGAAAGCTTACTTTAATATCCTGGAAAACGTGCTTGATAAATGTAGCGGTTGTTTGCAATTTGTAGAGAGAGAGATACCACAGAGATTATCACTACATAATAACTTCTTAGTATGATAGCTATCTTTCAGTAGCAAATTCTTATAATAATGACGCGTTGTCTGTCAGCTTCAAATTAAAGACATCACGTTTCAAAACCACAGCACTCGCCTACGACTCGTATTCCAACAACATTTCTCGTTCTCCCAAACCTTCACTCGTATTCCTAACTCATTAAAAACATGGGAATTTTCTTTGTGTTTCTGAATTAGAAGATGATGAAAGTGGTATACCATTTGCCATATCGTTGATGTTATTTACAGGGTGGGAAAAGAGAAATGCCTTGCAGTTGACGAAATTGAATTAACTTACAACATGGTCTTGATCGCCTTGTTGCTGCCCGTTCTGTTCCTTACTTTCAAAATCGGAAAAATCTAAAATCTCGGTGACCTCAAACTGTCGAAATCACTCTCAAGTGAGTTAGGAAATATTTTTCCATTTTGGAAAGCTCTTCCGAAAAATGCTCTTGCACATCCGTTACCACCTCCTCGTACCATTTGTCCTTGCTTTCATAAACGTTTTCTGCACCTCTGCCAGCTGTGGATAAATCTTTCACCATTTCCAAGTACAAGGACGTACTGTCCGTTAATTCGTTTACTGTTTCGATCTGATCATCAAAAACCTTATCATGTTCACCTTGATTATCGTCACAGAAACTGCTTGGAGACCTCTGAGGCTGTTCATGTTCAAATGCTATACAGGAATCATCTATTGGTGCCACACTGCTGCCTCCTTTCTCAATGTTGGATGGATCAGTCTCCTCAGAACAATAAGAGCCAATAGGCTGTTGTGAGACGGAGCATTCAGGTCCATTCTGTAATCTTTGGCTATTGACTGTGGTTCGTTAATTTGTTTTTGAGAAGAAGCGATGGACGCTTCAGCTATTCCACTGTGGTAATTTGACTGGTTCTGAAAAAATGAAATATCTTCATCTTGGGAAGTTGATGTAGCTAAGCTGACTCTACTTCATTTCACAGTTCCTTTTGGACGTCCTCTACGCATGGACATAGTTGACTTCTATTTGTAACACCAAATTACTGCTGTTATTTCTGCAACTGGAATTTCAAATGCAAATTTCAAACCTTCGAGCTTACTTGTCACACGCCAATCTTTGAGTGACAGGCAACTTTATTGCTGCCCAGAGCAGAGCGAAGGCAGTACTATATTCAGGTAGCAATTCGAGAATTTTGGTTGGTTCGGATCAACCCCAGAGCTCTTCACTTTCAGTCAAAAAAAGATGCGAAAGTCTGGAGTCGAGTTGGGTCGGATTCAAGAAGCAGCCAATCAGCGATCCCCTTATACCATGCAAAACGAGTTGCTCGAAGTTTAGCCAATCAGCTGCTCTCTTATAATCGATGAAACCTGACAGGACCTGACACGTCTTCGATCGTCTGGTGTTTTTCGCGCGTGGTTTTCAACGCAACGAAGGGAGATAGGCGAGTTTTGTAGCTTTTTCTGTTCTCTTTGATCGCTTTTAATAGAACCTGACACGTCTGCGATCGTCTGGTGTTTTTCGCGTGGTTTTCAACGCAACGAAGGGAGATAGGTGAGTTTTGTAGCTTTTTCTGTTCTCTGTGATCGCTTTAGTCGATCTGTTATGGTTACTTCTGTTCGAGGAAGCATTCATCAAGGCCATGAAGCCTTCAATGAGCATTCTAGAGGCCGACAGTGTGCATTTATGTCACTTTCAGCTTTGGTATTCAATCAATCGGCGGATTCTGTCGATTTATGGACGCAAACAAACATCGATGACATCTTACATCACGGAGATCGCATGTATTTGCATGCTCTAAGTAATGAAATGGTGCCTGATACGGACAATCTTTCAATAAACGAGTTGCCGAAGGTGGCAACCTCGCACAACAATGCTGAGTACTGTTTAGACTACAGCAAATTTTATCAAGGGCGCATTGATCGCTCATTTTGTGACGAAGGCCCATTTTGCTCACTGCAGCAGGGTTTGATGAATGCATTTTCGAATAGTCCAAATGCAATGTTTGTGCTTGATGGCTATATGATGGCTGGTATCAAAGAATCGGAGCCATTTAAAGAAGTTCTTGCTTTAGCACCAACATTCTCTGAAAATGTCAGTAATGTAACTGCAGCAGGTAAAGTTGTAGGTATCATTTCCTCATCACAATACCTTTCTTGCATTAAATGTAACAAAAAGATTGAAGATGACAGATCAGATATTGTAGCATGTCATCACTGTGGAATGAAACAAATGAAAGAAACTTGTGACAAGAGTTATTATGCTCAAATAATGTTCCAAACAGAGGAAAAAGAAAACCTTACCATTACACTTTTTGATAAAGTAATAAAGGAGCTGATTTCTGTTGCTGGTGTCACTGACCTGTCCGGGAACAGCTTTGATAAGCTACTCTTAGACTTGAAAAATGTACTTATCACTTACAATAAGCGAACAAAAGCTGTAAGTAAGGTAAACCGCAAAGTTGAGCAAGAAAAAGAAGTTCAGGGACAATAAACTTGTGGAATTAATTTCAATATTTATATAATGATCTTAATTTTGTTCTACATGTGTTGTGTTTTATGTTGTGTTTCAAACAGACAAGAATGATGCAAACTTGTCAGCAGAATTATTATGTTCAGTTTTCGTTTCAAACAGGAAAAGGAAAAATTATCTTACTGCACATTTTTAATAAAGTAATAATGTTGATGTTACTGCCTATTATACATGCTGGTAAGGAAACAAACTTGTTTAGTTAATCTGCATAAACATTGTAAGTTTTGTGTTGTGTTTCAAACAAACAAGAATGAAGACATTGCTTTCCCACTTTTGTCATGTTATTAAATTGCTACAGCAAAATAAAGTTTCTTTACATTGAAATTGATTTGTCTTTTTGGAGTTTAAAATCAGGTTGTTCACCCTATCGTTTCATAAACATCCCATGCATTAATTGCTGTTAACACTCTTACATAAGTCCCACCCATACACATACAGATGCCGCACCTCGATTTCAATTCAAACACAATCGAGAATACCGGATGTTTTTAAAGAGAGGCAGCACTTAACTTCTCTTTGAGAACTTCTAGTATCTTAAATATCTCAGATAGAATTCCAGCTACAGAAGCGCGGTTTTTTCAATTAGGCCATTTGTCACACCACAGTCATATCCTCTGCAAAGTGGGTCTTGGTTTTCTGCAAAGAAGATGAATCTTACACAGCGGTCGAAGAAACCAAGATTAATGGCTGTCCAGAGAAACGAAAAGAGCTCCAAGTCAGAAGTGGCTGGTTACTGTTGTAGAAACAGGTACAGTGCATCTTAAATCATCACTAGATACATCTGCTTAGCTAAGAGTAGCTAAAGCTTTCTAAAATATTGTTTTATGGCATTACATATTCTTGTGTACATGAATGTTTTAGGCGGGAAAAACCATTGCATCATTGCATCATATTTTTGTCAAGTTCTGCTCATTATAACCACATTACTTCTTAACTGTAGATGGCAATAAAGTGCAAAATTATAATGCAAAGAATTAAAACAAATTAGTGATAATATCGTCACCACTAGAAAATAATTATTTGCTGCTTCAGGTAGATTTTAGAAAAAGCCATCTCCGAAAAGTGTTTTCAAAGTTCACCGTAAATCCTCAAATAAGCTCCCGGGCGCTTATTTCTAGCCTGAAATCAGGCTCCTGAAGAAAATTTGCGAGCGAAGCGAGCCGAGTCGCTGCAGAACGCCGCTTTCGTTCTCGCCCTTTCTCTTACTTCATACATTCGTTTTTACTGCATTTAAGGAGAGGGGTCGGTTTATATTTTAAATTTCATGATTCTATGGGGGCGCTTATTCGGAGTAAGGTGCTTATTCGAGGATTTACGGTATTCCTTTTTTAGACTGAATATGAGTCTTGGATCGGCTCTCATGAAAGCTCAGTCCATGAAGCCAGAAATATCTGAATAAAACAGAGACTTAGTCCAACTCAAGCATCACTCATAAATAGGACAGTCTGTTGCTGTCTGTTGCATTGGTATATGTCACGACCTTCGTGTGAAATAACGTGTCACAAAATTTACATACCTTATATCACGAAAAACTGTAAATTGCAGCATGTGTATATGTTATCATGATTATATATTGGGCTTGGACATCAGTCCACCATTCACGCTGCATATATTAAGAGAAATGCATATAAGATTAGTACATATCAATACATTATCACTTTGGCTCAACTGCAGTGTGGCGTGGTTGTGCATTGACGTGTCGAAATATTTTCTTGCCTCTTGTTTCTCCTCTTGTATTTCCAGATGGTGGACATACAATATCCAGCATCCGGGCGAGAAGGTCAAGGAGTTCAACCTGCAGAGAATCAAGCGGTTCAGTGAGTTCAACCAGCTGTGAGACAAGGAGCTCAAGAAGTTCAACTAGCCGCGGGACAAGGAGTTCCAGGAGTTCAACCAGCTGCGGGGCGTGCAGCTCAGGAAGTTCGACCAGCCGCGGGACAAGGAGCTCAAGCAGTTCAACTGGCTGTGGGACATTCGGTTCAAGGAGTTCAGCCAGCAGCGGGACAAGGAGTCCAACAGGCTGCGGGACAAGCTCAACAGGGAGAACTTGAGTTAAATTATATCTGTTTTTCTTTGTAAAATATGTATTTATATGAACTGTGCGCAGGGGGAAGGGCTGCAACCCTTTGTTTTCTTTATTTCTCGTGTGTATAAATTGACTTGTTTTCGGTTCACGCTTCATTTGTTTTGTACTTTGGTCAATGTGTTAGCTTGTCAATTTATTGGGTAGCTTGTGTATTACGGGCCTTTCTGCGAGACCAGTCCAGATTCTACACAGTTTATCGGATACTCATTTAAATGTCCTGCGGCGTACACATCTCTAGCTGCCTTTTATCATCGCACGGCATTTTCAGTCAGTTGTGGGCTTAGTATGTATAGTTAACAGGGACGGGATATTTCATAATTTTGTAAATACAGGATAAATGTGTAAACTTGCAGCTCGGCGACTCTGTATGGCTATTTGTTTTTGTTTCGTTTCCTCAGAAACGAAACGGTATTGTTTTTGATCCGATGTGAACTATTTACACAGTGGGGCTACTGTCCAATCAGAATAACCCTCGTAGCTTGCAATGTAAGCATGTTCTAGCCAAGACAAACAAACTGGTGAACACATGTTGTTCAAGTATCGATAAAATGATCGCCACGGAGACAATAAGAAATTCAAATGTATTACAAATAGAAATATTTGACGACTGAAATGCTTCAAAGTTCGATTAAAGCGATGTATTGGCGAAAAATACAAAGATATCTGTTTCCGTGTTTAATTGTAATGTAAATATTCTAGCTGTATTTTCAACTTTGTTATTGACTTAATATCTTGGCTATTTCTAAAACAGGGCACCGAGAATGGGGAAACGGGGAACGAGGAACGGAAAGTTGAGGGAAAGATGTTTACGGGTTAATTGCTCGGGCCGCACCGAGCTTTATTCGGATGTTTTTCGGGCCTCTCGGCTGGAATCGGTCGTCTTCAACCCAGCCAACGCGTACTAGCTATGGACTATGCTATGAACTAACGCAAGTTTCGGGAAAGGGAAGTGCCGTGAGCCCCGGCTAGCCTTCGTAGCAAGCGCTCTGGGGGCAGGGGGTAGGGAGAGGGAAGAGAGCTTGCCAGGACGCCTCGTCAGTAATTTTGAACATCCGCGCTCAAAAACTCGACGCAAAATGCTGATTGGTGTAGATTAATTAATTGATGTCGTCTTCTTAGCAGACATGACGCCTTTAGTGTTTACATTGTGTGTATCACTCATGCCGAAAAATAAGTTCATGCATTTTTGTTTCGTTTCCTCGTGTTTCGTTCTCAGAAACGAAACGTTATTGTTTTGGATTCGAGTGAACTATTTACACAGTGGGGCTGCTATCCAATCAGAATAACGCTCATAGCTGCCAATGTAAACATGTTCAAGGGAAAGACAAACAAACTGATGAACACATGTTGTTCAAATATCGTTAAAATGATCGTCAAGGAGACAAAAATAAATTAAAATGTATTACAAACAGAAATATTTGACGACTGAAATGCTTGTAAGTTCGGTTGAAACGATGTATTGTGCAAAAATGCAAAGGTATCTGTTTCCGTGTTTAATTGAAATGTAAATATGACAAAAATGGAACGAAATTTCCGCCAATGAGAACGTCCCGAAGAGCAAACAAAGACAGGATGCTCTCTGTTTGTCTGGTGTTTTTCACGGAAAGGAGTGGCAGAGGAAAAGCTGTTTACAGGTTAGTTACGACATGAATTTTATTAACAGGGTAATCTCTAAATGTAGACAATTATGCTACTGTATTTTATTACGAGGATTCATAGCTTTGATTAATATAATTTAACTGTAGTATTTGGAACTCGAAAAAAATACTGCGTCATAAGAAACTGTGGCGTGCTGCGCCATTTCAAGTTGTGCCTCATGTGAAAATACCGTAAATACGGAGCGAGTTGCGCGTTAAATTCTCATTTACTTTAACGTTATCAGATTCCAAAATAGGTGAAATAGTTTGCCTGTAAATATATGTTTATATGGTACGGTGTTCTTGTGAATTTAAAGATTTACTTGAATTTAAATAATTGTAAAGTGCGTCATAAGAAATATTTATAAGCTTGGTATGTGGCGTGCCGCGCTAGTGCTACATTTCACGAAAATACTTACATTCTCTTTTATTTTACCGTTATTGTATTCAACCAAAACAGGTAAAAAATAAATAACTGCACAAGTTTTCTTCATATGTAAGACACTCTTCTTTTATAGTGGAGAAACAAATTACTGCGTCACATCAAAATGTGGCGTGGCGCTCATCCAGTCAAGTTATAAAGTGCTCCCTCGCACGAAAATATTACAAACTAAGGGGTCCCGGGGCATTTCAAATGCTGCTTCAAGAACAAAAGTTGTCATTTATTTTATCCTCCATTCACGAAGTTATTTAATAAACTTCATGACATATGTTGACTGTAATAACTGTTGAATGTCAAACTAAACAGTTTTTTCTATCTTATACTAGGTCGAGTGAACATAACATCACATAATTCAACGTGCATTTATTTGGTTGAAAAAAGGTAAGAGAGTAATTTTTTGCAGAATAATCCTTGTGAATGAAAGAGAATAATCTCTGATGGCAAACACCAGAGGGTATTTTTTCAACAATCTAACAATCGGTTAAGAAGTGCAGCACTCCTTGGTTGTCAAAGCTTAGAGGTTGCTGCACAAACTGAAGAACACCTATACTATGGACAACCATTACCTGAGACTTTAGCGAACAATGATTTTCTTTCCTTCTCTCTTGATAATGTGGCACGAACTATATTCCCACACGATGTACCTCAGAATCTTTATCCTGTCAACATCGAAGGTGATGGCAATTGTTTGTTCAGATCATTCAGTCTTGCTGTATTCGGAACTGAATCTTATCACTTATAAATGAGGACTAGAGCTATTGTAGAGCTTATATGTCACTCTTATCATTATTTGAGTAACCAGGCAATGTTTCATGCTGATGATAACCAACTAATATTTTGGTTAAGTCATCATTCCAGTACTACAGACACATCATTTCTAGACATTTCTGATTTACAAAATGTACTTCAAGTTCTTAAAGCTGTGATTATAGAGTCGCTTTCACCAAACTCCTGAGTAGGCATGTGGCACCTTGCTGCACTGGGATCAGTTTTACATAAAACAGTTCTTAGCATTTACCCAGCAGAAGCAGTTGGAATTGCCACTACAAGTATGGTACGACAAGTACTTAACAGATTAGTATATCCAATAATTGTTGGCCTTTGTGCCAACACTGACTTCATACCAATTATGTGGACATCAATGCACCCTCCTGGTACTGCATTATGGAGACCCAATCACTTTGTACTTTGTATAAAAGAACCACGAAATCAACCAGAACAAATACCAGATCAAAAAACATATGTTAATGTTCCACTTCTCAAAGTTGCTGTATCTATAGCAACACAGCTACCATCATCACCAACTGTGCAAAATAAAGGTCAAAATATAACTGCTTACCAAAAGAGAAAATTAAAAGAAACTGCAGAGCAAAGAGAGCTCAGACTTTCAAAAAGGAGGAAGGTATATTCTATGAAAAAGTAAATGAAGACAGACACTCAAAATTATGAACTATCACTGGAACATAAACAAAGCAACATTGACATTAAACAGAAAGAGAAAGAAACTAATCAAAATGCCAAACACACCGCCAAAGAAGATGAAACCAATTTTATACAATACATCAGTCAATACCCTAAAAATTATTGTCATTATTGCAAAAGGAAACTATTTCCCAATGAAGAAAAGAAACATTTTTCACACTCTGAAAATACCACCATTTTGTGTGGAAAATGCAATTCATCTTTATTAAGGAAAGAAGTTCCTGCCTTAGCATACCAAAATAAACTAGACCCAGATCAAATACCAATGGAGCTACTCAATTTGAATATCATGGAGAAACGATTGATATCACAAATCCATCTATTTGTGACAATTGTAACATTACCAGGTGGTCAACTGGGAGAAAAAGGTCAGGCTATACACTTTCCCATTGATATACCAAAACAGTGGAAGAATTTACCCATTTCTGTTGCAGAATCAGATGTAATTCTAGTGCAAAGTAACTCCAAGACTATTACATATCCTGTTTCCTATTCAAAAGTGTATCAAGCATTACAGTGGTTACAGAACAATAATCATCTTTACAAAGATGTACTTGTTGATTACAAGTGCAAGTCTATAGAAACAACCAAACAACCTATTCCAGACGTAATGTTGGAGAGCGGTACTACCCAACATCAGAAGATTGTCCCTAGTATTAGCAAACCTAATATGTTGAATGACAAAAAGCAAGACACCAGCACAAATTCACAGCCAGTTTACACCCTTCCATTACCTAATAACAAACCAGTTGACATATTAGGTTCATCACTAGAGACTCCAATTGAAGAATTAGCATTTCCTTGGCTTTTCCCATATGGTGTAAATGGCTTCACATCACAGAGAGAAAAAAAAATCACAGACCTAGCATACTTTCAGTCAAGACTAATGAATTATGATACAAGATTTTCTGCTGATCTTCCCTACTTGTTCTTTGAAAACTCTATTTATGAAGCCAGGAAGTTAAGTAGTTGCATATCAATTGCTCTAAGGATGAAAACAATCTGTTCAAGTGACAAACAACACAAACTTCAGGCAAAAGATTTAAGAGGAAAAATTAATGCTGATATAATAGAAGATTCATATGTATTCATGCGCAACATTAGAGGTACTCCTGCATACTGGAGAAATGAGCTTTTAAATTTGCTTGCAGGAATTGCAACATTGGGTCCACCAACATGGTTTGTCACATTATCAGCTGCTGACTTACAATGGCAAGAACTATTTACTTTGCTTTCACCAAAAAAACACTACAGTGATCTTAGCTCAAATGAAAAGTGGAAGCTAATGAGAGAAAATCCTCTACTTGTTGCAAAACACTTCAATCGCAGAAAACAAGCATTTCTGAAGTATATACTACATGGAAAATCAAAACCACTAGGTGAAATCACAGACTACTTTTTGCGTATTGAATTTCAGTTACGAGGTAGTCCCCACATCCACATGTTTTTGTGGGTAAAGGGCAGCCCAGACCTACAAACAAAAAAGGGATGCCTCCTTGCACCAGATTTTATTGACAAGTACAACAACAACACCTGATAATTCTGATCCTGATCTTAAAACATTGGTTGAAACTCTTCAAACACACCATCACACAAAGACATGTCTAAAAAAATGCAATACATGCAGATTTGACTTTCCTAAGGCACCAACACCAGTCACCAGAATTAAAACACATGCAGATGAAGGCAACCCATCAAGATTTTATGTCACAAAACGAGCCCCATCAGATTGTATGATAAATGCTTACAACCCTGACATACTGAAAATGTGGAGAGCTAATATGGACATACAGTTAATTCAGGGTGTTTTTGGTGTTGCTATGTACATTTGCACCTACATTTGTAAATCTGAACCACAAGGATTAAAACTTGCAATCACTAAAGCAGTAGAGGCACTTCCAGAAACCTGCTCACAGAGAAAGCGTGTCCATACTATTGGTTCAACAGTACTATCCCATCGCCAAATTTCAGCTCAAGAGGTGTGGCTTATCGAATGATTAACTTACCACTTGTAGAATCATCGGTCATAACAATATACTTGAACTGTAGAAAACCAGATAAGAGACATAAACTTCTGAAATCAAATGCAGAAAGAGAACAGCTACATGATGACAGTGAAGACATCTTTCAAACTGGCTTACAAGATTACTATTCAATTCGTCCAAAAGGAAATGATTGGGACAAAATGAGCCTCGCAACATTTATTTCATGGTACACACCATGTAATTCAAATCAACACACAAATCATAGACAACCATGTTTTGAACTCCTAAACTCAACAAAAAGAGTGAGGCAGCGTACAAGACCTGCCTGTCTGAGAATGCCAAAGCTATCAGTCCATACAGATACTGATGAATATTTTTATTCAAAACTGTATGCATTCTTGCCATTTCGTAATGAAAAGGAATTAATTTATCCACACAATAATGCTTATGATGCTTTCTTATCAAAACACAATCAATTTGATGATAATGCATGTTCAGCAGCTAACATTCACAATGAGTTAACACAAGCAGTACACATCATTAGATCAATGGAATCAGGTGAAATAGATATTGCACCCTCTCTAACACCAAATACAACACACATGGAAGAAAACATTGCGAATGTAAGCAAACAAACAGCAAATGATTATGACCTCTTGTTACCCAGTGGTAATGATGTGGAAGATTCTCATAATATTAAGCAGCAAACTCCTGAACACAATATTACATTAAAGGATGATGACCTTGTTGAATCTTCACTAAAAGAAGGCTGGGCAAACCTGTCAATCTTTACAATGACAATTGAAGAATACCTAACAACCATTGCAACATTGACAGAAGAACAAAACCAAATATTACAGGTAATCAAAAAACACATAACATCAACTAAAAGACCAAATTCGACAGATGAAAATCTTCCCATAAAACCTCTTTTTCTCTTCATTAGTGGAGGAGCTGGCACAGGGAAATCTTATCTGATAAAAATAATCAAAGAACTCATACTAAGAGAAACTAAAACAAACTCAGTAACACTGACATCACCAACAGGCTGTGCTGCATATGGCATTGGAGGGAAAACACTTCACAGTGCTTTTAACCTACCTGTTCAACATCCCAAATCTAAGCTGACTAAAAACTATTTGCCACATAGTAATGCCAAGCGAGACCATCTTCAGACCATATACTTAGATCTCCAGTATTTGATAGTAGATGAAATCAGTATGGTATCTGATCACATCTTTCATTGCATACATCACAGACTACAAGAAATCAAATGTATACAACAACAGGCTCAAACGTTTGGAAACTGTTCAGTAGTTACCTTTGGTGACTTTTACCAACTTCAACCAGTTGCTGCACACTATGTATTTGACCAAACAAATTTCAGTGGAATATCAAATCTATGGATAAAGAACATTGTTCCATTCTTTCTGACAACAAATGTCAGACAACTAGAGGATCCCAATTATGCTGCACTGCTAAACCGAGTAAGAACTGGAGAACAAACACTCCAAGACATTATCATACTGTCACAACGAACAGCAGTAGACTGCACCAAACCTCCATTCATCAATGCCTTAGATTATATCCAACACGAAAACAGTGCAAAGAATACAACGATAGAAAATTAAATGAACTTGCAGCTTCAAACTTCTCAAAAGTAGTTATTATTCAAGCTATAGACACTACCACTAACAATGATGTAGTACCAAATCATCTTGTACCAACTGATGATTCAGAATGTGGAGGTCTACCACGTACACTTTCAATTGCTCTTGGTGCCAGGGTAATGCTGCTCAGAAACATAATGACTACAGAAGGCCTTGTGAACGGAGCTCAGGGAACAATTGAGAGCATTGTTTGGACTAAAAGCAACAAAATGCCCTTTGGTGTTTACATCAAATTTGACAATCCTGAGGTAGCAAAACTTTTTAAGACTTCAAACAAAGATGCAGTGTTGATAAAACCATTTACCACTAAATTCTTTGGCAAAGAAGGTACAGAAATACAAAGAACTCAACTACCTCTTCTACCATCATGGGCTATAACTATTCATAAAAGCCAAGGAATGACACTTTCACATGTCATTATTGATTTAGGACTTAAATGCACCAAAGCAGGTCAAGCCTATGTTGCATTAAGTCGTGTTAAGTCATTAAGAGGTCTTGCATTAACAGACTTCACTGAAAAAGCTATCAGAACTTCAAAAAAAGTAAAAGCAGAAATGGAACGCCTTAAAAACCTGTTGTTGTAAATTATCATCATCATACACACTCTTCAACAACTGTGTTGAATTAACATTGTGTATATTAAACAAATAACTGACATCCTTAGGTTAATGAAAAACTAATAGATTTTTTTTACATTTTATTTCAAGATGACAACCTTTCACAAATTATCAGACTTTTCAACTACCTCAGAGGAATTTACTAAAGCAGCAATCACCACACCAGTACAAATAAAAGTTCTGACAGAACTTAAAGTTGTCTTTAAAGATACAACTGAAACATCAAAGTATGTTGCAACTGCTGTCCTATCAGACAACTCTTGTACAATGCAATGCACCATTTACAGTGAAACACTGGCAAGGCAATATTTTACAAGAGACAACTGCTTGATGATTTCTAACTACATGATATCGGAGAGAGATGGAAAAACAGCCCTCATAGTAAATAGCAAGTCTGTTGCTTTCATCATTCCAAACTTTGTCATCAAAGATGATCTTGTCCAGCAAGCAGCTATGCACCTGGCAGATCTTCTAGTAACTCCAATCGCAGAGGCTATCCTGCTTCCAAAGAAAAGGCGAATATCAATTGAAGGAAAAGTTACAAAGGTAACTAATTAAAAAAGTGCCGGAGCATATCCCGGTTTCTGTAGCATGAAGGCAACTAGGAGTATTGCTACTCCACCTTAGTGGGATGCTAGTCCAACACCAGGTTACCCCCAAGCATTTTGTCGCAAGTACCCATTTATACTCCTGGGTAGAGAGAGACACTGTGAAAGTAAAGTATCTTGCCCAAGAACACAACACAATGCCCCAGGCCAGGGCTTGAACCCGGACCGCCCAATCCGCAGTCCCAACACGCTAATCATTAGGCCACTGCATCTCTCCACGTAAACACCACTAACCCACACATTAGTTTACACTCATTATCTCAAATTATTATATTGGCAAACTGGTGCATTACAAAAAAAGACCATTCTGATTTGTCCCCTAAGCCATCCAAATCTAATATCTTACAATACTCATTACTAAGTGGGCAACTCATAAATAGGTTTGACCATTTTTAAACATTCTATTAATAAGAAAGCTGTATGTCTGCATGGCCACCAATAATGGGTCAACTGCTAGCAAAGTGGGTTAAAAAACTGCATCAATAAACTTAATACCATCACACACTTCTCAAGAATGAATGTCTTATCACCGATATAATTAAATATATTTAATTGTCACCTTCATCTTTAGGTAGAGCCACCATGCAAAGTAAAAAACAACACTTTAGCACTGAAGAAAATCCATATGAGAGACACAGCAGGAAAAATGCAGGTTTCCCTATGGAAAGAAAAGGCTGACCTTCCAGTGTCAAAAGGCGACTTTATTGTCCTTAACTCTGAACAAACTACAATATTCAAAAGTAAGGCTGTGCTATCATCAACAACAGAAACAACAATCAAGGTAACTAATATCTAACATAAACATCTAAATAATTTTTATAAAACTTAAATACAATGTAAATGTAATCCCTATACATAAAAAGTTGCCAATTCATTCCTATATATCACCATGTACAAGACAGTTCAAGGAACTCACCAATACACCCTGTGAAATCCCTGAACTACTTGCCCTAGAACACAAACTGGACCACTGGCAGTACAAAGCAAAATCTTGACCCCAGTGACATTTAAACCCACAACCTCTAGATCAGATCACTGTTATTCTAACCAACTGAACTACAAACGTAGGTGGTAAAGTCCACACATTTTTCTTCATAGAAATCAACTACTGCTGACCTTCAAATTGTGCAAAGTGATGGGAGCGAAGACGAAGAAGAATTCCAGAATGGAACAATTGTTGGTGTTCAAAACATTACAGTATATGACAGCTGCCCAACTCCAAAATGCAGGAACAAGAAGCTGGATCCTTCCAATAAGTGTCCCTCTTGTAAACAATCCTTTACAGCTGACGCAATTATAAAGGGATATGTTTGTAACTTGTGTGTTCTAAAGGTAGATGGCAATCTCCAAACAATGACCATGTTCACAAAAGTTCTCCTTGCCCTTTTCAGTTATGACAAATGCAGCTACTCTTCAAAGGAATTTACTGCTGCAATATTAAAGAAACTGCCACTTCAGTTCCAGTATAAAGCCAACAATGACATCATTGTTGAAATAAAGTGAACAACAAACAGGTCATGGTTGCCATGTTCCCTGAAAAACCACATCACTTTGCATCAAACTGTTGAATTAAAATAAGAACAATATGTTATTTACATTAATTTTATGCTAATTAAAGTTTCAATAGTTTACAGTGAACTGAGATTCACAAAATGTTATGTTAAAAAATACAATACACCAAGGAAATAAGGTGCAATATATTTCATACTTTAATTGTCATATACTTTGCACCAAACTGTTGAATTAAAACAAGAACAGTATGTTACTTGCCGATTAAAATTAATGATTAATTTTATGCTAATTAAGTTGAAAATTTTTACCGTGAACTAAGATTCACAAACATGTTATGTTCAAAGAATAGAATACACCAGTTCAACTTCATGTTATGAAATAAAGTGCATTAATATATTTCACACCATCACCACATGCACTTCATACCAATCTTTGCGTCGTTCATAGTTTATATTTTAGAAAAAAAATACAAAACAGTTAACTATAAAATATAAAGCTTTCCTCAGTACCATAATAGAAACAGATATTATGCGTTTACATTTCTTAATCATAAACATCAGCATATATATTTACCACTGCTGTATAATAAATATGTTAATTTTAATAAAGGATGTTGCGTGTCATGACATATGATAATATTACAAGGCTTACCTCTTGCATGTAGCTATATTAAACTTCGTCTTCAACGTCCCATACGAAAATAACGCCTAGCCAACGAGTACATGTATGAGCTGACGCAAGTTTTCACTAGGTAATTTCAAAAGTTTAAAGACTAGGGGAGGCAACTGCTAGACTTTGATTGTCGATTGTGAGCCAATTCAACACTCGCGACCGTGAAGCCGTGAACCCATAATACTCACCCTTGCCCCAGGATATTCTCAGCAAGTACTAAAACCCAGGTCTCCCCAAAGTTTCCCGACCTTTCAATCGTTCCGGAAACGAAACACTATTTCTTTTTGAAATAGCTCCTTGTTGGAGTTATGGAGTAAAGTGGAAGGGGCGAGAGTTTGCCGTGGCTACTTGGTTGACGCTACTAAAGCGGAGTGTAGTTAAAAAAAAAATGGGGAGAGAATTCACCGAAGGCAAAACAAAGGAAGGGGGGGGGGGGGGGGGGTGAGAGTTCACCAAAGAAAACAGAAGAAATGGGGTGAGAGTTCACCACGAAAAACAAAATGGGGTGAGAGTTCACCATATAAAAAAATAATAATAAGGGAAAATGGAAAGAAAAGAATTGTGGAGCGAGAGCTCACCAAGGAAAATAAAATGGGGTGAGACATCAATTAAAACAAGTACATTTGTTGCTTGAAAAGTAGCAACAAATAGGGATGCCGTTAGTGACGGCGTTTCCTTGAAGGAAGAGGTTAGCTGTCGATTAGTAACCTTTCTTTCTTCATGGGCCCAAATATGACGATTGGCTGGACATGCTTTTTTAACAAAACAAAGTAACAAATGACATAGCATTTGATATTCTGAGGTTATTATTCCGGTATGGGTCTTCCCTCTTCGAGGACAGTGTAAATCTGAGTTGGTTTGCTGGCAAAAAGTATGGAGATTAGATAGATTATTATTCACTGATTTATGTCCGATCTCTGATGACTATAAATTAAGAACCAAACCGAAGGTTATTTGTATAAATTGTATAAATCTATTGCTGTGAGTACTGGTAGACACTAATGGAATGATTGGCCACCTTTGTTTGGTTGGTTTGGGTGTGTGTGTCTAAGAGGAGAAGAGAGACTTGTTTACATTACTGTAAAATATCATTATAAACATTAAAAGATACAACATCTTGTGTGATGGTGAAGAGGACACAAATACTTCGCATGGTTTTCACAGGAATCATTCCATTTTCTAGAGTGGAAAATAATAATATTGTTCAAATGGTATACACATTTATTGCATTATAAAATTATTAAAACATCTTTTTTTTTTAATGCTGCCCGTTTAATTCCTGAAATAAATTAAAATCAGCTTCATACATTTTATACCATGCTGAATAAAAAAAGCAAAACAATTAAAGAATCGCCGCCCTATATCGCCCTGTCCGGTTTATTATATTGCGTGACATAACGTGACGAAGACGTGTGTTTTTTAGCTGTTTGTTTCGTTGTTTTTGTTCCTATTTTTATGGCTGCGCCTTAAAAGTTTCTTCATTGTAATTTTGCTTCAATGTAGCATTTTTTCATATTATGGGAGTTGTACAAAAAAATTACAAAACGTAAATATCGGCATGCGTAACCAATGCAATTGCATGCAACTGAGTTCATTAAATATCTGTATATTTTACAAGACAAAAACGACTTAGCATTTTCACATTAAATAATAAATATTTGTGTATAAAGGTTATGTTTCTTCGCTAAAATTACCATTGGCCACAAACAGGCTTACGTTTTTATAACTCCTGATAATTACCTCTGCTGAATAAACCTAATTATGTACGTATGTTCCGTCACTAGTAGCGTTTTGGGCTGTCCTTGCTCGCGAGATGATACGATGCAATGATTGTACAATTATCACAGAAAAGTCACCAAAAATATATTATTCTTGTTTCACTGAACGGGTTTTTAACTTTTTACTTTTTTACCGGCTTAGACAGAAGTGAATAAATATACAGCGCGCCGCTGTATTTTCAATTCCCTCAAAAGTCAAACAAAAACCTTTCAACAATCATAATCATTGGGAAAATTGCTCAATGTATTCTTCATTGCACGAGTAGAAACTTCGTTTTCGGATAAAAATCTCATTTTCGCGGAATACTAAATGTAAAACCAACTTGCATCACAAAAACGGTACTAAACAGTGAAAAACTTACTTACCTTCTATAATGACAATACATGCAATTATTTGCCACGTCTTCTCTCATGTTACATGAAAATAAAGGTGTACGCTCAATAATTTAAAACATTGTACGAAGGGACGTGAAATAGCCACTAATCTGACTAATCAAAGCGAACGTTTTGGTACTCACCATAGACACAATAAAGAAGCAAATTGATAGCTCAAATTCACTTTCCTGACAGTGTCTTTTGTAGAAGAAAAATACACATTTAGTTAGTAACCTTGCTTGATAAGAAGTGCAGACAAAAGGCAACAAAAAATTACGTAAGTTTTTTTTTATACCTACCTGAAAATAAAAGCCCCAGCAAAAATTTCGACAAATTCCATCAGCGAAGGTTTGTAAACAACACGGCTATCTTCTTTCTTTTAAAAACCCAGCTTTTCGAAACTGGTTTTCAGAACTCCCAAGGGACCGATATCCATCGTCCTAATTGGTCAACAGCCAATTTGGTTACTCCCATGGAAATACACACGCATCGTGAAAATAACTAGGGATGCCCTTGGCATCCCTAAAAAGAAATGGGGTGAGAGTTCACCAAAGAAAACAAAAGAAATAGGGTGAGAGTTCACCAAGGAAAACAAAACATACGCACGCAAGGCGTGCGGGAGTTATGGTGTGTTTTGATACCATCCCATGCAAGTATGTGATAAAATTCATGTTGTTTATCCCAAATTAATTATATTTTATCCTTCTTTTTCCATTTGCATGGATCGTGATAGGGCTATAAGAAGATAATAAATGCACAGGAGTGAAAATAGGCAATATTTAAACTGAACGCAAAAAATAGCTTATGTAATAAGGTTGGGATAAATTATCACATGAAAAACAAAACTATCATATTACATGGGTTTCGGAAAAAAACAACAATACATGTAGTATTATGTTACATGTTCGCGAGGAAAACAACAGCATGATCTTATACGCTTGGGAGCAAACAAAGACAAATGCTGTAGGAAATCGACCCCCACAAAGGCATCATAACCATAAATTTTCAGTTTCATTTCTGCAATGTCGCATGGTCTTTTCACGTGCGCATAACAACGTCAGGTATCTGATTGGCTATGATTAACTTAACTTTGTACCGGTACAAGTGCACAAGTCTAATCAGAACAGAAATACCAGCTCAAGAATTTGACACTTACCGTGGAAAACAGCAAAATGTAAAAGCAAAGCCTGTACATCGCAGTAGCACAGTAATTGCACATCTTTCTATAATTAACTTGGGATTGTACAGGTACAAGTATGTAGCAACAGTGAACGCATTCTAGGAACGGCAAAGTGGAGCACTATAAAACCCGGGTATAAAAGGAACGCTAAGGGAAGTCAGGGAACGCAAAGTGGAACGCTAATAATGCGTTCCATATATATTAAGGGGAACGCGTTCAAGCGATCTGGAAACTAAAGAGAACGTGTTCCAATATTATACAGTAGGTAAAGCACATTAAACGTCCCGACATAAGATTGTACCGTGTATTATTTGTGTCCCTGAGATCTCAAGTTTTCGGCAGGTCCTTGCCATCTAAATTGCCACTGATGGTAATTCGCAACACAGAGTTTATAATAATGACCAATAATAGATCTGGGAACACAGGCTCCTACGAGCGCAACGTAGACTTTCTTTTGGCTGGTAACGCAATCTGGGCGTGACTAGCCAGTTTCGCTTCAAATTTCTGATCGTTCGACGGTCCCATAGCCTCCTACGCAGACGCTCTTTGGTCACGCAATCTTTCCCTGCGTAGGAGGCTAACGGTCGCAAGGATGTCGCAAATCGACCTGCGTTGACGAATTTTGGCGTTTCTTTCACTGTTTCATGCAGCCCAAACTAACACATTTGGAAGTCGATGTTATTTTCTAATATTTCGAACTGAAGTAAAAATAAATCTCAAATGACTGAGGTTTTTAAAAAACTGATTTATTCTCGAATTCCGTGCTCGAAACAGGACTGGAAGACTATGTCTAATTTTATATACAAGCGTGGGAAACAAAGCTTCTGATTGGTCAGTCGGTAATTCGATTTAAAAAGTCAACAAGGCTGCTTTTACATGCACGTAATAGCCCGCTCGTAGTTCGAAGATATCATAGGATGGAATTTGTATACAAATTAATTGGTCTCACTTTTTCGCTTGTTTATGATCGACTGGCTTTCGATTTATAATTCTCTTTTTTAACTCTTTTTACTTATAGAAAATTTCCAAGTCTCACTGCCGATCATTTAGTCTATTTCAAAACCTTGACCGGCTGCCTCTCATTTCGCCACAAATTAATCCTCACAACTTGTATATGATCTCATATACATGCTTCCATTATTTCACACTTTAGTCTGCATTTTACCCCTGGTCTGTAGTCTTCGTTGCATGCAGTTCGCACTCTGCGTTAATACACTGACCGGATTTATTCGTACTTTCTGAAACTATTTACGTCCGAGCTAAAATTTACGAAATCACGTCTTCTTTCGACAACTTGAAGTATTTTGATACTTGCCTTTGAAGTTAATGAACAGCCATCAAAAACGTATAGTGATGTATTAAATCACCTAACCTAGATGCATCGAACGACAATCACACTAAAATACAAACTTTTACAGAAACACTGCACAACACTACTGAATAAAATCGACCCAACCAGATTTATACCTCCAATCAACTGTTGATGAAGAGATCATGACAAACTCCTAAAGCACATTTCAAATTATCTCCTCAATTTGACCACTTTCCGTAAAAACAACGAAATGTGCAAAGAAAGCCTGTACATCGCAGTAGCCCCTCTCTTCGCCATTCTTCTAAACATCAACAACAGTATCAACAAAGATGGCCGTCACTAAATGGCTGTTAAAAATCAATATCTACTCGGATATTAGAATCAGCTATTTCATTGGTTGTTCATAGTAGCCCCAATCTGATTGGGGCTACTATGATATTTTTAAAAAGGTGACAAGAGTCTAATGTTTATGATGTCATCGACATGTTAGGGAGAGGTTTCATTTAAATTTGAAACCCCAGGGTGTTATAAGTGGAATGGCACGATTTCATTAGTCGCGGGCCTTGAGGAAAGTAGACTGAGGGTGATATTGTACACTGAGTCGTGTCTTTTTTCCTTTTGTTTTCGTAGACACTGAAGAAGGACTTTGTGGAACTCCAAAAGTCACTGGAAGAGTTGACGAAGCTCTCAGTGGCTCCCGTGATCATGATAAGGAAGATGTTGCACTATATTTTATATTTAATGTATGTAATAATTTTTACCATTTTACTTATTTATAATTTCGCGTTCACGTTTTAACGAGCTTCTTTTAGCTCCTCAGTGATACGTGGTTAAATAAAGTATCTAGTATCTATCTAGTATCTAGTATGCGGCACGGCCGCTCTCCGAGTTCAACAAGTATGAGGCTATCGACATCCTAGAAACTCTCCTAAACACATCTCGGGACAATCAGAATGAGAAACGTGAATTTTACCGCCTGGTGTACCAAACAGCGAGAGGAAAGGTGGACCTCCCGATGGAACACTTCCGGGCCTTGGTGCTACGCCTACTGGGGGACAAAGACCACGCCAAAGTTTATGAAGCGGTCGCGAAGGTGGAAAAGGCGATGGGCATGGAGGGGGGGGGGGGGGGGGGGGGGGGGGGCGGCGTGGTCCGGATCATTTCACCGTGGGCGTGGTGATGTTCTATACAAGGGACGCGGCATGAGAAGTAGCGCTCCGGTCCAATGTTATCACTATGGGTAGTTTGGCCATATCATAGCAAGGTGCTACGCGAAGAGGGATACGCAACAAAGTTTCCCGGTGGCTCGAGGTCGTGCTAAGGACAAAAAGTAAATAAAGACTCCAGAACTGAGATGATGAGAAATACTTTTTCTTTCACGATTGTGTGAAGTACATGGAGCATTAGAGTCGATTGTTTGTTTACTTAGTGGGGTGTGGGTGTGGATCTAAATTACCAAAGCTTTGACAGGGGGGCACCAGTAAGATATATGGCGGAGGGATAAAATGAATATTTAGAATGCTCATATATTTCCTCAAAATCCAAATCCCCAAAGCCCTCCCTTTGGATCCGCTTGTGGTGCGAATTTTTCTTCCCCTATTGTACCTTCCGTTTGTGGTCACAGGGAGACGAGAGTTTTGAAAACGGGGTAGCTCAAAAGCCTCCCGGTCATACTGGGTCAAAACAGTCCTCTCTCTGCTGACTTTGTACAGGGCTTCGCACGTGTATATGAGACTCGTTTTTTACCTTTAGGCGATATACTGATAATGGGAAAAAGATGACAACTTTGACAACTCAATCAATAATGGCGGCGATTGCACAAATGCGATACAGTAGGTAAATACAAGGGAAAACCCCGTATGGGTCAGCGGTGAGTGAGCAGGAAATTTAGTTTAGTTTAGTTTAGTTTAATGAGTTCGCCATGATAATTGAAATGACCGGCTTGGGAAAATGGCACGACTAGTAGAAAAAGGAGAGGTCATTGGACACGTCGATGAGTTACTGTTCTGGGATCCGACCTGATCATTTTGTCGCAGGGGAGCTCCATAGACATGCAGCTACTTGGGCAGAAATAGCGAAGTTGGTTCCTTCAATAAACCAGGAGGTGTTGTTGTCTTGGATTGAGAATAAGGTGTCAATATTCTCATACTTTAGACACTTTAAGGGGACGTTCAAGGGGGAAACATTACGATTCCGATTGGCCACCCCACAGAGTATTCAAGAATAACGTCTCATGCAAACAATTTTGAGAATTTATCAGGAAAACGCTCTTAAGTCGCCTACAAACCGGTGCGATCTTACTTGTGGGTAAGGTTGGTAAAGTGAAACCACCCCATATAGTACTACATTGACAGTTGAGCCCACGAAGCCGAGATTGTGTCATGATGCACGGTACTTAAACTTGAGGATGCTGGAGAAGCCTTTATCGTTAGACAGGGTGATGGACAAGCCTCGGTACGTCTTCAGGGACTCTTATCAGACCGTCCTCGACGACAAGTCAGGTTACGACCACCTCTTGCTGACTGAGGATAGGCGCACATATTTCGGGATCCAGTGGGGTGGCTGGTTTTTTACCTATAATACGCTACCATTTGGTTGGAAAATTTCACCTTATGTGTATCACTTGACGGGCCTTATGGCATCGAATTTTCTCCACTCCCTGGGTATCCCGTGCCTCTTGTATATTGAACATCCTACTGCGCATGTTATACGTTCCCACTCAGGAGAACCCGGGCCGACACCCCTTCTCACAGATTATCGTCTTTGGATTATAAGCTCGCACCGGAGATCTGGAATGAAGTATAGCAGGGTTTCGGGGGTGTAGAGGGTCACTCGTGTGACTTGAGGCTCTTGATTCAAACGCCATGATTGAAAAGCTGGGGCATCCTCTCCCGATTTACGCCATAACCCTTCGCCAGGCTCATTAGGGGTGAATTTGTTTGCGCAGGATTTCACGAAGTTTTCCACAGTGATGCAGCGTCCGTATATTTCCCGCCAGATGTGCTAGTTGGCCCAGACCTGCACTTCCTTCAGTTCTACAGGCAATCGTGGATAACCATAGCCATTCAGACAGCTGAATATTTTTTCTGAATGGATAACGACAGCCGTTCGAACAGCCTCCTACCATTCATTAGCCATTCAAATGGATATCCTGAAGTGTACACTCAGGTTCGTAAGTGTATCAGTTAGTGTAGTATTAGTGTAAGTTTTCACATGGTCACATTTGCAGCCTATTAACCCTTTTCACTCCCAAAACTGAGGAACAAATCGAGAATGTCATTTTGCAAAATGGTCCAAAAC
This sequence comes from Desmophyllum pertusum, assembly GCA_029204205.1. Classification (NCBI taxonomy): domain Eukaryota; kingdom Metazoa; phylum Cnidaria; class Anthozoa; order Scleractinia; family Caryophylliidae; genus Desmophyllum; species Desmophyllum pertusum. The sequence continues at coordinate 409,057 of MU826390.1, read as the reverse complement.
AAACATCACCACATGAAAGTACTGCTCAATAGCTTTCATTTGAATGATCACACACTAGGGTTCCATCCACAGACTTAAAAGCTTTCAAAACGTGCGTCAAGTTATTCAGAGGAGTGGTTTCTCGAGGTTTTATCGGATAATGGGCCATTTGTTCGATCGAACACAACAACAAAAACGAACTGCGTGGCTGCCGTCGTGGAAACTAAATTCACTGAAAGCTTGCAAATTGATTTTCTTTCCTCTTTGGAATTATCAGCGTTCGTGTATAAAAATGAAGAATCTGTATGCGGAATTAGGGAGCTTTGCTGTAGGATTAACAATAGCTCTTTGAGAATGATTTCTTCCGAGCAAAAAGAAAGCTCTTCGGAGCTCAAAGAAAGCTCTTCGGAGCTCAAAGAAAGCTCTTCGGAGCTCAAAGAAAGCTCTTCGGAGTTCATAGAATGTTTTGAGCTGAGAGAAAGTTCTTCTGAGTTCAAGCATGGATTCGATGAAGAAACTGCTCCTCTGATTTACATGGCGCCATCATTGAAAGCTATGGAAGAAAAATACGCCCAGTGTTGCTGGCCAAAAATCTATACATACAAGATGTAGATTTGATGGAAACATCAAACCATTCCTGTAGATTGACTGTTAGGAATATTTTTAGGTCCCTGAATTGTAAAAGAAATTCTCGAGATAGAGAACCGTCCAGAATACCTGTGAAAAAAGTTTTGCAAATGCTGCACAAACGAAAAATCAGACGGAAAGTCAAGAAGACCATAAAACATTCCACTCCTTCATCGTCAGACTTGCATTCGTTGGCTATTGACTTTAAATTATGGTATGTCAGCTTTTTGCACAAGCGTGAATCGTTTTTCAGTAATTTTTTAACACCCCACAAAAAGAAAATCAAATCTAAAATGTGTAGCTGTCATAATATTGAAATAAACGGTTATAATGATCTTAGGTCTGAGCACTATTGCTCATGTAAAAGAAAACTTTTGCTTTCAAATGATGTTGAAATGAACCCAGGTCCTAACAAAGATAAAGGCAATCAAGTCAACATTACTTTTGTACCTGATCCTATTTGCCTGTTAGAGCAGAGATTGAATCAAGTGGGCATGAGACCATTAGATGTGGGCGGTGGAGGCGACTGTCTTTTTAGAGCAGTGTGTCATCAGTTGTATGGTCATCCAGACCTCCACTTTGACATTCGAGTTTCTGGTGTTGAATATATGAGAGAAAATCCTGAAAGATTTATTGAATGTAACACTGAAAACTCTTGGAATGAGTATCTAAGTTCAATGTCAAGGAAAGGTACATGGGCAGATGGCCTCATCATACAAGCCATTGCAGACAGACATAATTTGAAGATTCACATTATAGAGTCAAATCCAAATTTTGCAGAGCTTACTTTAGTTCAAGCTGTAAATCCAGTTCCTGAACGTAGAGTTATTTATATTGGCCATTTGGATGAATACCACTATGTATCATCATTGCCACTTGCTCTGTGCTCGACCTCTGTTGAAGATCAGGCCAGCACATTACAGAGTGATTTAACGAGTAATCTACTGGAAAAAGAGGTCAAGAGATTGTATAACAGAGTATATAAGAATAAGTATAGACAAGACAAATGTAACTTGGATAAATATAATGCTTATATGAAGAATTACATGCACAACAAAAGAAAACAGATCAACCTGGAAAAGCAGACAAACGGTGATGATAATTCAGAAAACTGTGCAGAACCAAACCGTAATGATTATTCCAGAGAATATATGAAAAGGAGGCGGCTCAAAGCTAAGAATCAAAAGAAGGAAGAACAGACCCAAAACTCCAATTCTACAACTATTCCCCAGAACTCTGAGCTAAGGCAGAATTGTGATATTACTATGAAAGAAGTACATGTATTTGACAGCAAGGAACACAAAAGTTGTTCCAATCATCATTCTGATAATAGTATGTGGACAGAAGACAATCACGCTCTGTAACGTGTCACGCAAGGACATGCATGATGTAATCATTTCTATTTCGAGAACGAATCAGAGTTTCCCTTTTGATTGACAGATTAGTTTAAGTTTAGTCGAGCACGCGGTGCTAGTGAGTTTTCGAGAGGTTGTTGACGCTCGGGTCGTGAACTAACCATGTAAAAATCGTTTTGTAATTAAACCGTTTTGGAATCGTCCGTTTGCCGTGGTTTACCTGTACTACATTTTGGCGACCACGACGGGAGAGAGTTGGTTATTTACCGTTCGCAAAGAGGAGTTGTACAGGGAATCCGTTGGAGTTATTTATCTTTCGCAAGTTCGCCGTGGGAAATTAAGCTTATAATTTGAACTTTCGCTCAAGATGACAGATCCACTTGGAGAAAGCGTCGAACAAGCGCTGGAAACCGAAACCGAAACCGAAACCGAGGAACAGAAATTAGAAGGAGGGAAGATGCTTTTGAAGCTGAAACGGGAAAAGTGACTGCGAAAGACCGAAATGACTAAGACACGTCACCACATGGAGAAGCTGTGTATTACGCCGAAGGATGTAATTGCTATTGAAAAAGATATAGAGCTGCTCTGGTCGCTTCTGGAAAGTACACTGGAAATTCTGGATGAATTATGTGTTGTTTATTTGGAAAGAGGAGAAGTTACGAATCAAAAGGCGGCTATGGAAGAAGCACAGTCGCTCGAATCGGAAATTCAATCCGCAATCGAGAAAGCCCACGAGGCCGTGAAATCACATGTTCAAATTTCTGCCGCGACGACGAGTGTTTCACAAGAGAACCACGTCGCACATTCATCACCGTCAACCGTTTTGGAAGGACAGCTTAATTCAGGTTCATCTTTGCCGGCAGCCCAAAGCGTTCAAAGCGGTCAAAGCGAAGCAGGGGCTTCTGAGAATTCGCCATTGAAAAATCGCCTGAAACCTTTAAAAGTGCCTTCGTATGGTGGAGACAAGACAAGATTTGAGGAATTCTGGGGGCTATTTGAGAGTTTGGTGGATCAGTCCAACGAACCAGTTAATCTGAAGATGGCGAGATTGCGTCAATGTTTGTTTGGAACCGCACATGAATCTATTAGAGGGCTTGGAGTTTCCGAACCAGAGTACGAAGAAGCGAAAGAGATTTTGCAATCCAAATTCGGGGGTCAGCGGCGTCAGCTGAGAGCTTACATGGACGAGCTGGAAAAAATGGCGCAGCTGCGGAGTGGCGATGTTCAAGGTTTTGAAAAGTTTGCAGATCTGGTTAGGATAACTGTGGTAAAACTACAAGCCGAGGGACGCAAAGGAGAGCTTGGTGAAGGAACCTTGCATAGCTTGTTGGTCAAGAAACTTGCAGAAAACCAGGTGGAAAGGTACAGTCGTTGGTTACAAGAACAGAGCCGTGAACGATCCGTGTTAAGTTTAAAGGACTGGCTCAAAGAGGAGGTACGAATTCGAGTGGAAGCAATGGAGATGTCATATGGCCTAGTGGGAAAAGAAAAACAGATGGTGGTCAGGGAACAAGCAAGTATCCCATCAGAGGCAAGTTTCGAAATTTCCACATAGGGTCAGACCCGTCATACCGAAGCAAGAGACAACCTGAGTGGCAAAACCAATCAAACCGCAAGCCACCCTGTGCTTGTTGTGGCTCCCCGTACCATGGAGTATGGTCATGTAAAGAGTTTCAAGAAAAGAGCTATGACAACCGGTGGCAGTTAGCGAAGGATAAACGGTTGTGCTTTCGGTGTTTGGCTGCTGATCACCAGGGTAGAGTCTGCATGAAGTCGCAAACGTGTCAAATCGATGGTTGCCGAGCGAATCATCACCGTCTCCTACATGAAGGTTTGCCTGTCACTAACCAACGCCTGGCAGCTGTGCAGTTAGTTGTAGACAACACTTACCCCTCACTTACTCCACGGGAGGGGGTAGTCAGTCCCGCGGCATCACAGGAGGGAGAAGGCGGTCCCGCAGCACGAGCTATGACGACATGCGACTCAAGACGCTTAAATGAAGCCTACTCTCTGCGTACCATTCCAGTATGGGTAAAGGCACAAGGAAAGAAAATCAAAGTGAATGCGATACTGGACGATGCCTCGAACGAGTCATTTTTGAATGAAGAAGTAGCCGGAGCTCTTGGGTTAAAGGAGCCCTACCACACCGTCAAAGTCCATGTGCTGAATAACTCTGTAGAGACTTTTCAAACCATGCCGTTGACAATTGAGATTGAAAGTGTTAATGGTCAGTTTGCCAAGGAGATTGAGGTGAAGACTTGTCCCCGCAGTGTGACTGGAGGCTACAAACCGGAAGATTGGAAGGAAAGCCGAGAAAAGTGGCCTCACCTTGCCGAGTGTGACTTCCCATCGCCAACGAAGGATGGATTGGTGGACTTGTTGATAGGAGTGGATAATCCCGACTTGCATTACTCTTTTGTTGATGTCCGTGGAAAGGTGGGAGAACCGGTTGCTCGTTTGGGTCCACTCGGGTGGACTTGTATTGGGTGTCCAGATGGTAGAGTAGAGTCCAGAACAAGAACACACACCGTTCGAACATTGCTAACGAGGGAAGCAGGGTCGATTTGCGAAACTGGAGGTTGTTGTGAATTGGATCAAACACTAAAGCGGTTTTGGGAGATTGAGAGTTATGGGACTGAACTGAATGACGTAATTGTGTGTACAGAAGAACAGAAGTTAGCCCTCGAGAAAGTCAGCAGCTCTGTTCGTTACAACAATGGGAGATACAGTATCGCGGTGCCATGGAAAGAACAGAGGCCACGATTACCAAACAATCGACAAGTGGCAGAATCCCGCCTTTGCAGCACTGAGAGAAACTTAAAGAAGAAAGAGTTTGTTGAAAAAGAGTATCAGAAAACCATCGAGGCATATGTGGAGAAAGGGTATCTTCGCAAAGTTCCTGAAAACGAAGAGCCACCCCCTGAACTCTGGTACTTACCACACTTCCCTATTGTCAGAATGAGCAAGTCTACAACCAAAGTGAGGATTGTGTTTGATTGCTCCGCAAGATGTAATGGCATATCCCTAAATGACGTCATTCACGTTGGACCGAAACTGCAGAGAGAGTTGTTTGATGTTTTGATCCGTTTCCGCCGCAATCCGATTGCCCTTGTTTGTGACATCCAGGAGATGTTTCTTCAAATAGAAATTGAAGCCGAGGACCGTCCATTGTTCCGAATTCTGTGGCGAAATGGGGAAACAGACCGCGACCCGGATGTGTACGAGTTCAGTAGAGTTGTCTTTGGAAAGAACTCAGCCCCCATGCAAGCCCAGTACATTGCACAAGAAAACGCCAGGCGTAACCGAGCAGAGTATCCATTAGCTGCCGAGACCGTACTTCAGTCCACCTATATGGATGACTCACTTGACAGTGTCGAAGAGGACGAGATTGGGGTTGAACTGTATCATCAACTCAGTGCACTGTGGGCAAAAGCAGGCATGCATGCCCGGAAGTGGGTTTCAAATTCAGACACAGTTATGGCAGCCATACCGGAAGAAGACCGAGCCACAGAAGTGAACATTAAGGACAACAAAGATACAGTCATGACAACACTTGGCATGCAATGGAACAGTACTGAAGATGTATTTGTAGTACCTGCAACACCAGTACCGTTTGATTATCCAATTACTAAGAGGAGTGTTTTGAAGAAAGTCGCGACAGTCTTTGATCCACTTGGCCTAGTCAGCCCTTTCATTGTGCAAGCAAAAATCCTGCTTCAAGAGCTGTGGAATCGGGGTTACGATTGGGACGAGGAAGTTGGAGATGAAGTGGCTAATCGTATCCAGAATTGGATCTTACAGTTGCAATGTCTAGCGAAAGTCAAAGTTCCCCGTTGTCTGCGAAATCAGCAGCCCGTGAAATCCAAGGAAGTGGTGACCTTTGTTGATGCCTCACAGCTAGCGTACGGAGCTGTATCATACTTACGATGCGAGTATGAAGATGGTTTGGTAACCAGTCGACTGATAGCCTCGAAGAGCAAAGTTGCACCACTGACCCCTGTGACTATACCTAGGCTGGAATTAATGGGAGCTATTGTGGGGTTGAGGTTAACCCAGTCCGTGTCAAGAGTACTAGAAGTACCAATGGAGGCTGCAACCCTCTACTCTGACAGCACAGACGTACTATGGTGGATACGTGGAAGGGGGAGAGATTTCCGCCCCTTTGTCGCAAACCGCATTGGCGAAATACAAATCAGCACGGAACCAGCTCAATGGCAGCATGTTCCCACCGACCAAAATCCTGCAGATTTGTGCTCCAGAGGAATCGGCCCGTCCGAACTGGCCGAGTCCCCTCTATGGTGGAATGGTCCTGAATGGCTAACTAAGGAAAAGAGTGAGTGGCCGAAGATGCAGCTAGCCGACCGCCCAAAAGTCATGCCTGAGGTGAAAACAGTGAGGAAACAGGAAGGAGAAATTACCACTTATGCAACATTGCAGACTAACCAACCTCAGAATGTTGTCAGGCCATGTCAGGCAACCAACAGCGCAGACTGGAGATTGGACCCAAAACGTTTTTCAAGTTGGAGTCGATTAGTCCGTGTCCATGCAAGAGTGAGGAGGGCTCTCCACAACATGTCAAAGAAAGGTGAAAAGCAGACGAGTAAGGTGTTGTTACCGCATGAGATCAGAGAGGCCGAGGACGAGGTGGTGCGGTCGTGTCAGCGTGAAGCTTTCCATGATGAGTACAAGGCATTAACTTCCGGGAAGCCAGTACTACAGAAGAGCCCGCTCATCAAGCTGAACCCAATGCTCGATGAAGATGGGTGCATCCGTTCAAATGGAAGACTACAATTTGCCGAGTACCTGCCATATGATGTGCGATTTCCCATGGTACTTCCTCGAGGACACTGGGTTACAAACTTATTGTCAAGCATTACCATGAACAGGCCAACCATTCAGCAGGCACTAATTTTGTGTTGTCTCAAGTCAGCGCCAAATACTGGATTATTGCAGCCCGTGAAGAGATTCGAGAATGGGAGGGAGAATGTAACACATGCAAGCGAAGGAGGAACAAGACTTCTACACAGATCATGGCTCCGCTTCCGAAGATCCGTCTAAGGTTTACCTTTCGCCCCTTCGACCAAACAGCAGTGGATTACGCTGGGCCCTTTACTACTATACAAGGACGAGGCGTGCGCCGTCAGAAAAGGTGGTTATGCTTGTTCACCTGTTTGTCAACCCGTGCAGTTCATTTAGAAGTAGCATTCGGTCTGGACACAGACAGCTTCTTAAATGCCTTCACACGATTTACTAGCAGAAGAGGTGTACCAAAGGAGATGGTCAGTGACAACGGAACAAATTTTGTGGGAGCTGTGAACGAACTGAAGGAACTCGTCAGTAAGTTGGACCAGGACAAGATTAAGCAGAACACGGCTTATCGAGGTGTAAAATGGAATTTCAATCCACCTGGGGCACCACACTTCGGTGGTATCCATGAGGCCATGATTAAATCCGCTAAGAAGGCTATCTATGGAGTACTTGGAACCAGTGACGTAACCGATGAGGAGCTAATCACTACTGTTACTGGGGTTGAAAGCCTGCTTAACTCTCGACCTCTTACCTATCAGTCAGCTGATCCACGAGATGTTGTACCGCTTACTCCAAGTCATTTCCTACACGGAGAGTTGGGCGGCCAATTCGCACCTGAAACCGTTGATACCACAGAATTTAGCCCACGCAAGCGTTGGCGGAAAGTTCAGGAGATAATTTCTCAAGTTTGGAAGAGATGGCTACGAGAGTACCTTCCGTTGCTAAGCACAAGGCCCAAGTGGACAGAAGTGGTTAAAAATTTAAAGGAAGGCGACGTAGTGCTCGTTTTGGAGCCCAATCTACCCAGAGGACGATGGCCTCTAGGACGCATCACTGAGACCTACCCAGGAAGAGATGGGAACACCAGAGTTGCCAAGATCCAGTGCAGGACGAGAACAGTAGTGAGACCCATCCACAAGCTTGTCCCTTTGCAGGGGGACTAGAACATTGAAACAGATAATGAACATTGATATGAACTTGTTTCGTTTTTCGTATTAGTTTTTTGAAGTTTTGAGAAATCACACTGTTATTTACCTCCCAGTGTGGGGAGGGGGAAATGGACAGAAGACAATCACGCTCTGTAACGTGTCACGCAAGGACATGCATGATGTAATCATTTCTATTTCGAGAACGAATCAGAGTTTCCCTTTTGATTGACAGATTAGTTTAAGTTTAGTCGAGCACGCGGTGCTAGTGAGTTTTCGAGAGGTTGTTGACGCTCGGGTCGTGAACTAACCATGTAAAATCGTTTGTAATTAAACCGTTTTGGAATCGTCCGTTTGCCGTGGTTTACCTGTACTACAGTATGCATAATTTGATCATGAAGTTCCATGCTGCTGTCTCTAGAGGACCACTATATATTTGTTCTTGTTGTGATCAGTTATGGTATAAACACAGTGTTACCAATGCTAAAAAGCTAAGACTTTCCAATCCTAATGCAGGAAATTATTTACTAACTAAAACAAGTGTTGACAATATTGAGTGGATCTGTCAGTGTTGTCATAAATATTTGAAGAAAACAAAATACCACCCTGTGCAGTGAAAAATGGAATGTCCTTTCCAGTAAAACCAGACTTTTTTGATTTAAATGACTTAGAGTGCAGACTCCTGGCACCCAGATTGGCTTTTCTAAAGCTTATGCAAGCTCCAAGAGGAAATCAGTTAAAAATAAAAGGAAATATTGTAAATGTACCAGCAGACGTCAGCAATACTGTGAACATGTTACCACGGTTACCCCAAGAAAGTGGGACAATCAAAGTTCAATTAAAGAGACGATTGCGATATAAGACTTCTGCATTGTCTTTAAATGTAAGACCACATAAAATTTTACAAGCAGCAAACTGGCTAGCCAGAAACAGTGCTCTTTATAGAGAGCAAGGAGTATCCTTTAGCGAGGACAGGGCAGTAAGCTATAGCATAAACTTATCTCAAAATGAAAGTGATGATCTTTTGCAAGCTAATGATGAAATAACTGATACATCTAATGTTGAAAAGGCTGGTCAAGAAAAAAGCCAACTTAATGATGATTGGACTGAAGGTGATGAAGAAATACCAGCAGGAGTAACTGACACTATGTTAACTGCTACTGACTTTGTTGAAGACAGTGAACGGCCACAAATTTACAACATTGCACCTGGGGAAGGAAGTGTACCTTTGAGTATATTTAGAGACAAATATTCTGAAGAGTTGGCTTATCCAGGAATATTTCTAGGTCAAAAAAGGCCAGAAAATGAAGAAAGACTAGTTAATGTTTATTACAGTGAGATTTGCAAATCAGAATTGTGAAGGTCTGACCGAAGAGCTGCTATGTGTGTTGAGAATATATTTTTCAAAACTAAAAAATTGCAAATGAAGATTCTTCTAGGAAAATCTCAAATAGCTTTACGAAAATGCAAGGGAACAACAGAACTATGACAGCTGGTCAATTAAAGCAACAAGGTGCATTGGAAAGATTACTTCATCTTGATGAAGGCTACAAATTCTTAAGAGCTCTTCGAGGTTCACCTCCTTATTTTGAAAAGGCCAAGAAAGATATATTTGCAATGATCAGACAACTTGGACCTGCTACTTTGTTTTGTAGTTTTTCATCAGCTGAAACAAAGTGGATGCATCTCCTTAGAATACTTGGCAAACTTGTTGACAATAAAGAGTATTCAGATACTGAGCTAGAGAACTTGAATTGGGAGGAAAAGTGTAGATTGATTCAAAGTGATCCAGTGACTTGTGCACGACATTTTGATTATCAATTCAATCAGTTTTTAAGGAATTTTTTATTGAGTAGTGTTGCTCCCTTAGGAAAAATTGCAGACTGGTTTTACAGAGTTGAATATCAACAGAGGGGCTCACCTCACATTCACATGTTAATTTGGCTTGAAGATGCACCAGTGTTTGGACATGATGACAATGATGATGTCACATCATTTATTGATGAAATAATCAATTGTAAAAAAACAGTGAATGATGACCCTGAATTGGAGCATCTTGTCAATAGACAGATTCATAGACACTGTCAAACTTGTCGTAAAAAGTCAAAGGCAGAGTGCAGGTTCAATTTTCCACAACCACCTATGAGGTCAACACAAATTTTGTATCCTCTTGCCAATGATATCTCTGAAACTGACATTAGAAAACACAAAGATACTTGGAAAAACATCAGTAAACATTTAAATGACATGAAGCAAGGTGAAGACATCACATTTCACCAATTGCTGATTAATCTGAACATCACTGAACTAAACTACTATCTAGCTATCCGATCAAGTCTCAATTCTCCTACCATATTTTTGAAACGCAATCCAAATGAACTCAGAGTGAATAACTATAACAGTGCCTGCCTAAGTGCATGGAGAGCAAATATGGATATACAATTTGTCCTAGATGTTTATGCTTGTGCAATGTACATTGTATCATATATTTCAAAAGCACAAAAGGGAATGAGTCAGCTTCTACAAAGAGCATGTGAAGAAGCCAGAGACGGAAATTCTAGTATAAAGCAACAAGTAAGGGACATTGGTAATAAATTTTTAAACAGTGTGGAAATCAGTGCCCAAGAAGCAGTTTACATAGTTCTTCAGCTACCAATGAGAAAAAGTTCCAGACAAGTCATTTTTATTAACACTGCACCACATGAGGAAAGAGTACAGCTCTTAAAACCAATGAATGAAATACAAGAAATGGAAGATGACTCGGAAGATGTTCACTCCAGTAATCTCTTAAACAGATACATACAAAGACCTGCCAGACTTGAAAATGTTACTTTAGCTGATTGGACTGCATTGTATGATTCACATCAAAAGCCTTTTATAAAGAAATCAAAAAATATTGATACAGATAATCTCCCACTGGAAACAGTAGATGATGATGAAAATGATGATGAACTCTTGGATCCTGCCGAAGAAACCATACAAAATGAAAAACAAGAAAAACCAAAGCAGTGTTCAAAACCCAGAATAATTAGAAGTGTCTGGTTCAATGTAAAATCTCACCCAGAAAAACACTACCGTGAACTTATCATGCTTTTTACTTCATGGCGAAATGAAGAAACTGATTTAATGGGAAGAAGTTCTTCCTATCAGGAACATTTCCTTCTTTTAAAAGAAGAAATAGATAAACAAATGAAGCAGTATGCTATTTGTAGTGAAGATCTTAATGAGATAGAACAACATTTACACAGCACCAATTGCAATGATGATCAGTTTAATTCTGTAGCGCCAAATACACAAAATGTTGAACTGCAAGATGAAGCTGAGGGTACTGAAGATTTACATCCTGATTTCAATGAGAACTATGACTTGTCAGATGATCTTGGTATTCCATCAACATCATTTAATAGTCAACCACTGATATTAAATGAATTGCCAGATGACGACTATCGTCAAATGGTGCAGACGTTAAATAAAGAGCAGAAAGAATTTTTTTTATCACATTCTCCACCAGATTAAAACCTCAGAAACTCCTTTTTACTGCTTTCTTAGTGGAGGAGCTGGTGTTGGCAAATCTCATCTAACAAAGGCCCTGTATCAGGCAGCACTGAAGTATTATAATACCAGAGCTGGTGATGATTTTCATCACATCAAAGTTATACTATTAGGTCCAACTGGAAAAGCTGCTTATACAATTAAAGGAAACACTGTTCATAGTGCACTTGCTGTTCCTGCCAATCAGTCACTGAAAAATTACAAACAGCTTGATTCAAGTAGGCTGAACACCTTGAGAAGCCAATTTGGAGGTGTCAACTTGATTTTTGTTGATGAAATATCAATGGTAGGAAACAGTATGTTTGCCATACAACTCAATAATAGGCTTAAAGATATAAAAGGTTGTAGAGATGACTTTGGAGGTGTTAGCATTATGGCTATTGGCGATTTGTTCCAGTTAGAACCTGTTATGGATAGCTATATTTTCAAAGACCTCAAAAATTTAGATTATGCAGTTCTTGCCCCCAGCTTATGGCACCAACACTTTAAAATGTTTGAACTTGAGGAAATCATGCGTCAGAGAGACAGCAAGTTGTTTGCTGAACTGCTTAATAGATTACGCGAAGGTAAACACACAGCCAGTGACATTGCGAAACTCAAAGACAGAGTTATACAAGAAGACATAAACAACCCAATTGATGCACCTCACTTATTTATACAAAATGCAAAAGTAAATGAATTTAATGAACGAGTTCATAATGCAGCTACAGGAAACAAATACAGAATTAAAGCTCAAGATAGTGTCATTGGAGCTAACTCTACAGAACTAAGAGAAAAAATTTTAAGACAAATACCTAATGATCCAAGGAAAACAAAACAATTAGCCTCAAACCTTTGTCTGGCTGAAGGTGAACGAACTGAAATGGTTATGAATATACGAACTGAAGATGGCATGACCAATGGTGCTGGAAATGTTGTTAAATTAGTCCAGTTAAATCAACAAAACAAACCATCAGGTGTAGTATGGGTGCAATTTGATCACTCAGATGTTGGCCACGAAACAAGAATTGAAAACAGACACCTGTATGTACAAGGAATTGACCATGCATGGACACCAATAAAACCTGTTACTACACAATTTGCAGTTGGTAGAAACAGAGCAGCACAAGTTGTTAGAAAACAGTTTCCATTACGTCCAGCAGCAGCAAAAACAATTCACAGGTCACAAGGTGACACTGAAACTAAAATTGTTGTGAACTTTAGTACCAGGAGGACTATTCCACACATACATTATGTGGGGCTCAGTAGAGTTACTACTTTTGAAGGGCTATATATTACTGACCTATGTGAAGACAAAATTGCTGTTCATCCAGATGTTAAGAAGGAAATGGAACGATTAAGAACAAGTGGAAAACTCAATCTTTGTATATTACCTCTCTATGAGCTAAGAGGATCCCTTCTAAAACTGTGCTATCTTAATGCAAGGTCTGTCCATAGACACATCCAAGACTTACGCAAAGACTTAAATTATTCAAGTTCTGATATCAACATTTTTGCAGAAACAAGATTTAGTTCTCAAGATCCTGATGACATGTATAATATAGCTACTTATAATCTCTTTCGAAATGATAACACTAATTCCAACAATGGATTGAGACCTTATGGTGGTACAGTTGTGTACAGTAAAATCCCATATTTTCCTGGATATCCCTTTTGTCGCAATATACATGGTATCGAAATAACTGTAATAAAAATAATCAGTCATGAAGATTGGACAATCCTAGGGATATATCGTTCACCAAAGGTGCCTGTAAGACGGCTGTGTGAAGCAATTACTGAAGTATTGAATTCCATTTCACCAGACAACAATATCATTGCTGGAGACTTTAATATCAATTGGCTCAGTGAGACAGAGAGAACACCTTTATATAATCTACTAGTGAGGGATAAACATTACAAACAATTGATTTCAACTCACACAACTGACAACAAAACAGTAATTGATCACATATACACAAACATCAGTCACTTGGATATACAGGCAGGTGTTTTAGAAACATATTTCACAGATCATAAAGCAGTTTGGGCCTCATTTCACGATACTGTGGGATAAAATACTTTCTACACTGTAAGATAAATTATAATTATTCTACGTTTACATTAGTCGTGGCCAGATAGATAATGAACATATATAATTACAGTATATGTACCTCTTCATAATCTGTTCATCACACAATTTTACAGAATGCAGAGTACCAGTATAAATGGTCCATGTAAAATTATTACTTTAGAACTATTAAATAATAATATTTATTGTCATATTACACCTAACTTTTAGCACACAATGCATTACTTACTTATTTTTGTATGTCGATCACACAGGCCATTATTTATACAAGTATATAAGATGGATGTTAAAAAGCAGGTACCGGTAAGTACATTCAACAAACAACTCGATACTTGTCCATAATGTAAATGTTACATTCAATTAATTCTTGAGAGAGAACACAACAGTGTAGAAAAGGTCCAGCTGTTTATGTACATGTACATAATTGTATACCTTAAGTAAAACTAATCACCAATAGATGAGCCTGGGGAAAGTGCCTAATTCCATTCGCGGACCGGCCCACACATCATTCAAGCCGAGCGTGCAGGTTTCCATGGTAACCCTGAAAGCAGCAACTATCACTCGCACTGATAGAATACATTTACCAGACCCAAGTATTACCAACACAAAGATGACAAGGACAAGTGGGAGAAGAAAGACTAAGGCTAAACTAAGGCTAAACGCAAACTGCATGTCCACCCAATGCTTGAACACAAAACATGTGGGGCCCCTGCAAACCCCCAATTTATGACAACCCATGCACATGGCCACTGGGGAGAGTCGCTGACTACCATTGGCTTGAATCTCATCCTCTTCACCACTAGTAAGGTAAAGGCTGCATTGGCTTGACTTTAACTTCACCAAAATCCATTTAACAACAGAAAAAATATAACTACATGTATATATTCACACAATTTCAAGCTACATTACAGTCTATGTATACTTTAATATTCACAATAAACAGTTGTCTATTTAAACTATTTCAGTCAATTTAACCAATAAAAAACTTATTTCCAGAGTTCTAAACCAAAGAAAAAAACACACAAAAAGAAGAATCCAGTGGTGCAAACTGCAGGTATGTTATTGACATTATTTTGTATTTTACTGTGAACCTCTCCTAATGGACGCCTCCCATATTAAGCATGCATGTACATATATTAAGAATCAAGTCAACAATGAACAAGTAACAATCAAGTCGAGAATTGACACTCAAAACAGACTCTCGATCAACTTCACCATTTCCCCAGTGCTGTATGTTAGTATAGGTGTATACCAGGCAGTAGTAACATTTGGTATAATAATTACTATTTCAATATACTTGCAGTGGTGAATAAGACCAGTACACAGTGCAATCATTCCCTTAGTGCTGAAGCAAATCCTTGTTCATCAGAGATTATAGCAACTGCAAGTGAGTGGCTTTATTCTTTTCTACAATCATGTAAATATCCAAAATACATGTATTAACTCTGTCACTTGAAAACTCAAAAAAAACTATAAGAAT
Organism: Desmophyllum pertusum; assembly: GCA_029204205.1. Taxonomy (NCBI): domain Eukaryota; kingdom Metazoa; phylum Cnidaria; class Anthozoa; order Scleractinia; family Caryophylliidae; genus Desmophyllum; species Desmophyllum pertusum. Next base: position 394,042 of record MU826390.1, on the reverse strand, counting down.
TAATTTTATTCATTCAAAGGACTTGTTTGCTGACTTATGGTACTCTTTTTTTTTGGGGGGGGGGGGGGGGGAGGGGGCTTGGTGATTCTCCCCATACCTCCAGCTCAAACTCAGCCAACCCCTACTTTATAATCATATGATTACTATTACACTTGCAGATGTGAATAAAACCACTGCAAAGAGCAATGATTCTCTTAGTGCTCAAGCAAATCCTCCTTCATCAGAGATTATGGAAACTGCAAGTAAGTGGCTTATGGTCTTCTTTTTATCCAAAATTATACCTCTGATCTGTCACTTGAAAACTACAAAAAGCTGTAGATATTTATTCATTCAAAGGACTTTTTGGTCACTTATTAGCCTGGCCAACCCAGCACCAATGCGCTTCTTATCATACTTGTGTTTTTTTTTTGGTTGGTCATTCACCCAATACCTGCACCTGAACTAACCTAACTCCTAGAACAAAACCTCCGTACATCTAGGGAAGGGTGTTGTTCAGCAGGGTTCTCAACAGTGGTTTCTTTGTGTACACAGGCGTAACATGGCCAGAGCTTCTAGGAGGGTCCCCAGAAAATGTTTGAATTTGGACTCTCTGAAACGTGTTTTCCTTGCATTTTGGGGCAAAATACTCTTAATTATAAATGAATGATTATGTAGGCCATTTCTTATAATCTGTTCAAAATATACTGAAAAGTTGTAAATTTAATATCAACAGGACCATCACATACATTTACAGCAATAGTTGCTGACAAAATAATTATTTTGCAACTAGAATATTCATTTATTGCCTTTTCTTCAGTTAGACATCACCAGAGACACAATCCATCAGCATACATGATGTACATTTACTCCACAGTTTGCAAAGCATTATAGGGTGTTTTTCAAATATGGCTGCTGTATGAATGGAGAGAAACTTTGCTGACATGTTTTGGCCCATATTTCTCGTGATGAAAGCAAAACAAGACCAGAGAATTGGTTTTTTAACTTTAATTTATTGTGTGACTGATTTTATAGCAAAGTTAGAACTGAAAAAGCAGGTTGCCCGGACGAGCGACCAATAAGTTTAACTTGCTCGTGATCGAAGCTCTGTCACAGCCGTAACACTTACTAGCTACACCCATGACAGGTGTTACGGGTTACAGGTTCAACTGAGAACCCTGTGTTGTGACTCAGAAGACAATGTCAACTTACAGCATTTGCCTGTACATGTAGGGTACATGTAATATGCCAGCCATTACATTGTGCTTTAATGGTAATATAAACTATAATAATTAATTATAATATACATGTACTTGCAGATGTGGTTAACACCAATGCACAGTGCAATGATTCCCTTAGTGCTGAAGAAAATCCTCCTCCATCAGAGATTATGGAACCTGAAAGTAAGTGTTCTTTTTATTCAAAATATTAGATCTGTCACTTGAAAACTCCAAAAGTCTGTAGCTATGCATTCATTTTATTTATTCAAAGGACTTCTTGGGTAACTTTTGTGTATTAACCAGGCAGCCTTTGTGATACTAGTGGGTTTTTTTGTTCATGATTCTCGCCATACCTCCACCTTAACTCAACCAACCCCTACAACAATACCTGTACATGTAGGACAGCATGTTGTTTTAACTCAAGAGTCTCACCTTTCAGCATTTGCCCGTTACTATAGATAACTATGCCAGGCATTACTAATGGTATGGTTATTATAATACTTGCAGATGGGGATAAAACCACTACAAAGAGCAATGATTCTCTTAGTGCTCAAGCAAATCCTCCTTCATCAGAGATTATGGAAACTCCAAGTAAGTGGCTTATGTTCTTCTCTTTATCCAAAATAATATTACCACTGTCAGTTGAAAACTCCAAAAAGCTGTAGATATTTATTCATTCAAATGACTTTTTGGTCACTTACATGTATTAACCCAGGCCACCAGGGCCCAGCCAAATTCCTATCATAGTACTCATCGTTTTTTGTTTTTTTCCGTCACTCATTCACCCAACACCTCCAGCGACGAGACTTACAGTACATGTACATCTATAGGGCAGGCTGTTGTTGTGACTCAAAAAAACGGTCTCACCTTACAACATTTGCATGTACATGTAGGTTAATATCCCAGACATTTCATTGTACTAATCGAATAATAATTTATTATAATATACTTGTAGATGTGATTAACAACAGTGCACAGTGCAATGACTCCCTTAGTGCCGAACAAAATCTTCCTTCATCAGAGATTATGGAAAATGAAAGTAAGTGCTAAATGTTCTTTTTTATCCAAAATATTACCTATGTCACTTGAAAACTCCAAAAATCTGTAGCCAGTAATTTTATTCATTCAAAGGACTTCCATGGTGACTTACATCTATTAACCAGGTATCCTTAGTGATTCTCCCCATACCTACAGCTCAACTCAAGCAACCCCTACAACAATACCTAAATGTAGGACAGCATGTTGTTTTGACTCAAAACAGTCTCAACTTACAGCATTTGCCCTTTACTATAGATAACTATGCCAGGCGTTACTAATGGTATGATTATTATTACACTTGCAGATATGAATAAAATCACTGCAGACAGCAATAATTCTCTTAGTGCTCAAGCAAATCATCCTTCATCAGAGATTATTGAAACTGCAAGTGAGTGGCTTATGTTCTTCTCTTTATCCAAAATAATATTACCTCTTGTCACTTGAAAGGCATTTATTCATTCAAAGGACTTTTGGTGACTTACAATATTAACCCAGCCCACTTCTTATCATACTCATCATTTTTTTCGTCACTCATTCTCCCAATACCTCCAGCGAGAAGACCCACATGTACAATGTACATCTAGGGCAGGGTGTAATGTTGTTGTGACTCAAAACAGTGTCAATTTACAGCATTTGTCTTTATATATACATTGTAGGTTACTATAACAGCCATTACATTGTACTAATGGTATAATAATTTATTAAATATACTTGCAGATGTGAGAATATATAACACCAGTACACAGTGCAATAATTCTCTTCGTGCTAAAGAAAACCCTCCTTCATCAGAGATTATGGAAACTGAAAGTGAGTGCCTTTATGTTCTTTTTATCTAAAATAATTATTATCTGTCACTTGAAAACTCCAAAAATCTGTACACATAAATTTAATTCATTAAAAGGACTTCTTGGGTGACTCACATGTATTAACCAGGCAGCCTTTTTTTGTCTGTGATTCACCCGTACCTCCAACTCAACTAGACCAACCCCTAGAACAAGGAATCGTTTGCTACAGAGGTCAGTAGTTTATAAACGTATTGACTATTAGTATTGAGGATTGAAATGAGACCCCCCCCCCCCCCCCCCCTTCTTGAGGACTAAAATTAAATAAGTCCCCCTGGGAATTAATAGAGCTTTTACGGCAGTTAATTAAAATCTTAACTACGTACTATATTTTACTTCCCAGGTACAAAACCACCACAAGCTCAAGACTCTGTACAACACAAGTATGTACACCACAGTTACTTTACATTCCACATGCACATGAAACTCTACTACAGTCCTTAACTCCTTATACAGAAATAATTATTGAGTGCTTATTCTTTGCATACTTACATGTACATAAAATTGTTTTTTCTCAAAAATTGCTGAAAGACCCTTTCAAACAATGCTGTCCAAAATTCGAATCAACAAAGTATACTATAATATCTCTTGAATTTATAAGACAAACTCTGACTGCCCTAAAATGCTTCTACTTTTCATTTCTAACAATCACCACTTTGATTTCTTTCATATTTCATGTCAGTACTACACTTATCATTACATGTGATGATAAATATATGAATTAAATGATATATGTAGGTTCTTTAATTTCACTTACATGTACATGCAATATTACACATTTTTTATTTTTAATATCTACCTTGTTTTCTAACAGATCAATTATACAGCAATCACCTGACTTGCTTACTGGATATGTACACAAAGTCAGTGAAATCCACACTCCCACCAAGAGTAATCCCTACTTTGACTTCAATCTCCAATTATCACCATCAAACGTTGTGAGAGGGGTATGTTATTCTCCTGAAAAACGATCCAAGCTGAAGGAAACTCAACAAAAGAAGATTGCAGTAACAATTGATAATGTTCAAGCCTCTATTGCAAAACGGCGTGCATCAGAGCAAGAATATACCATTAAAAGAAATCCCGTATAACACCATCTACAGTTCAATTTCCTTACAATGATTCATTTTCACAGACAACATTTCCTATCATTGACATAGATGACATTTCTAACTACCAGGCTATAAACGTTAATGCTAAAGTATTATCTGTAGGAAAACAATCCAATATAACAGTAAGAGGAAAAACACTAGTGAAAGTAGACGTCATAATTGCTGATGAAACTGCTAGCATTAAGCTGGTTCTATGGGAAAATAATTTCACACTAGTTGAGAACAACACATATGCTATGAATGATGTCACAGTACGTACATTTAATGATAGCAAGTATTTGACTACAACAAAATACTCTACTATTATCCAAATTGATGACTTAAAACGAACAGCACCAGCCACTGCACAGCAATATGGCAAAACAATAACTGCTAAAACAATAGCTGTCCACCTTACACACTCCCAGATTTGTCCATTCTGTAATAACAAAATACAAAGTCCCTCTGCTGCAAGTGTTGCCACAAAATGTACAGGTTGTTCCCTAACTGTACTTAACACCCAGCTCCAAAACTCCACTTTGTCCAAATTTGTAATCCAACAGCGCGATGATGACGCATTCCTCAATTACACAGCCCGAGACAATGTTGTTAACACATTTCTACAGTCCCTGGACAAGCCTACCGTTGATAAGTTTACTGAACTTCAACTAATAGAGTTATTGTCACCCTATCCAAACCTCGTTTTCACTGTAAGTGAAACGGACAAGCTCATTAGTGACATTTCACTATAACCCTTGTTTCTCAGGTTAACCTCAACAAAAACCAAAGGACTGATCAATTTAGTTATTGTGTTAATCACAAACCTATACAGTTGTACTTATGTACAACATTTTTATTTCATGTTCCGTTGTAAATGAATATTGATAAGTTTACTGAAGTAAGTAAGTTTACTCAACTACTACAGTATATCTCACCATATTCAAACCTTTCTTTTTTTTTCAACAAAAAAGGACTGATCGACTCAGTTGTTGTGTTAACAACAAAGCTAGAAAGTTGTACTTAAATGTACAACAACTTTATTTCATGTTCCCATTGTCCTCTCTAAAGAAAATTAACGAAATATAACAATAAGAACATTTAATATTGATAACTTTACTTAACTTGAACGACTACAATTTGTTACCATATCCCCCCCCCCAAAAAAAAACAAAAAAAACAAAGCCTGGTCAATTTAGTTGTTGTATTAATAACAAATCTATACAGTTGTACTTACATGTACAACAACTTCATTTCATGTTCCATTTTACTATTTGAAAAAAGTTCATACAATATCCCAATGGGGAAACTTTGCTTTAAACAGGAATAACTACAATTTCCAACATTTCTTGGAATAAACAAATTCACACCCCATAACATTAAAATAAAAAAAACTATTTCCTCAATAACAACATTCTTACAAAACTACCCTAAATTTCGTACATTCTTTACAAAAAACTAACCAAAACATTACCTAATCCTTTTTACATCCAAAATCTTCCATGTCACCCCTTCCCCCAGGATATTATATGAACTTATTGTTGTATTTATCCCAAACTTATATAACTATTTGGCATTGTCGTTAATATTAATTAACTGTCTAACATTGTACTTAGTGTTAAAAACATAACCAGGTTATGTTATTCAGCTAAATAAACCGTTTCATTTCTCCATTTTTCTCTTTATCGTAACTTTTATTCCCAGGGTACCAAAGTCATTTGGGGAAAGGAATCCAAAATACTCAAATCTCAATTTTTCCACCACCTCCAAGCAAACAACAACTTAGAAATACCGTCTCTATCGCAAAACTTAAACGCTTTAATAAATGAATTCCTCCTTTACCATGCGTCATCTCCTGTAAATATTTCACAAATAACAACTTTACATACCCAAAGTAACCACAAGTGTTTATTTACGATGAAAAATGGGAAATTTGGCTTACAGCAAATCAATATCATTTACACTGGTTTACAAAAACCAAATAACAAATTAAACGGGATAAACATTTATTGACAGCAGATGTCCACGCCCCTTGACAACCCCATTGCCTCTACATCTTCTCAACATTTCTTTTCTTCTCGAAATCTTGAAGCCGTTTCACACAACATCGTATCAACATGGCTAAACAAATATTGAAACCGTTTGATTACGACTTAAATTACAACAATAAATTATAACTTCATTTCCTTGTTTTTCATATTTAGTTATTTCCCGCTACATAACACAAACAGCTTTAGACAAACCAACCCAATTATTACGAAAACTAGTACCATGAAGAACATTGCATCAGAACCGCATTTTCCCTCCAATGGCAAAAATTACCAGCACTTCAATAGCCAAATGTACCTCGCAATAACTTTTCTTTCCGACAAATAAATGCATTAAACACAAGTACGCATCGCGGACCTATTTTTTATTCAGTTGGCATCCTACTCCCAATCCCAGGGCACAGAGAAAGAGGCAATTCACTTAAAAACAAACTGCACCATTTCACAAGAACACGGAAATATTTATTATGTTTTACAAAATAGATGTGGACTCAATCACTTTAAATTGAAGGGATTTCCCAGCCGGCAAAGAAGTCTGCTAACTGGGGTATGTTTCCCCATAATTCCTTGTACAACTAGATACTTCAATTATCCCCGCACCCCCCTACCCCCGGGACAATACTACTTGCAAAATTCCCCACCCCAGGCCACAATGGCTGATTTTGTCCCGGGGGTTGGCTGGGGGGGGGGGGGGGGGGATGGTAACAGTAGGAATTGAACCATGCATAACATTGATAATTGATACTCTGATGAAATCGATACTAAGAAATTAGTTATTATAATGTACTTTCATGTTTATATTGATTTTTCTAATGGCTTTACAATATTGATTTTTATTGATGTTACATGTAGGATAATACTATCAGTAATCACAAATAAGGGAAGTACCTTCTCCTTCTCATCTGAACTATTAAAGGCCTGGTATTTCTCATCTGAGTTATTAAAGGGATGACTAATGTTCAGTGTGCTGGACTCTAGATCGAGCTGTCCATGTTGAAGCCCTGGCCAGGGTCGTTGTGTTGTGTCCTTGGGCAAGACACTTTACTCTCACATTTGTCCCTCTCCACCAGGGTAACCTGTGAATGTGATGGAATAGCATCCTATCCATGGGGAGTAGCAATACTCCTACTTGCTTCATGAATGCTATGGAAACTGTGTTAGCTACGACCTTTCCTTGCTTTGTTTTAAAATCATTACCTTTTTGTTTGATAGGGTGCCAATGGTCACTTTTTAAGAGCTCTTATTTAATTCCGGTTGTAAAAGCCAAGTAGTGGATGCTGAAAGGATGATTGGACCTGAGCTAAGTTTGGTAAGTTTGAAAACATTATCCCCACATATTAGTTTACCTATTCAGTATTGTACAGTATCGCCGGTACAGTCAAAAGTAAGTTGACAGTTTCTTCCATCTTATCGCCATGGCGATACACACCTAGGCGTGTTTCTCGTCTCGAAAGAAGAATGAGTTTTGTTTTCTGTGAAAGCAAAAGTCCTGGCAAGACTGTACGAGATCAAATGTCATGTTTACATGTACATTCGGCAATGAATATTTTCCCACAGCCAGGGAATACTTTCATCTCTGATTACGTTAATGAAACTGGCTCAATTGATTTATGTATACTTTAAAATGAAAATACATGAACATCAATTGTCGCTTCCTAGGTGCTATCACCTTCAAGGCACTTCGTGGTGAAGCTCCCCATTGCAGACCTACTCAAGCCCTACAGCCCCCCGAGGACTCTTAGATCATCAGGTTTGGAAGTGTGATGTGCTAAAAGGGATGGAAAATAAGAAGAAGTGGGAGACAACGTAGAAACTCGGTCTGTGTTACCATTGCCTAGGAAAAGGACACCTGAGTGAGGCATGTCATTGGAACAAAGAGTGTGGAATTGACGGGTGCAAGGAGCTTCACCATCGGATACTTCATCAGGAGAAAATTCTGCCCGATTCCATGGAGGGGAATTCTGACGCATCGAATGTGGATGGGAATGAGTCCAGTACGTATGAAACAGTAAAGGAACATGAACAGCGAAGAATCGCCCTTCGCACTGTTCCAGTTATTATGCATTATGGGGCCAAGCGTTTGCAAGTTAATTGCTTCTTAGATGAAGGAAGTGACACGACTTATGTCAACGAAGATGTAGTGGAAGAGTTAGGCATGGAAGGTCGGAAAGAGAAAGTGACCATTAATGTTGCAAATGATCAGAAGGTAGATCTTATGTCAGCCACCATGGAGATTGGATTGGAGAGTTTAGACGGTCGAGTAGACACCACCATCGTAGCAAAGACCTCGCACAGCATTTGTGGAGGAATGAAACCTACCAACTGGCTTCAGATAAGAGATCAGTGGAAGCATTTAAGGAACATCCCCTTTCCAAAACTTGGAAAGAGGAGTAAAATCGATGTCCTCATTGGCTCAGATTACTACAATCTGCTATTTCCCATGAAGGAAGTTCGTGGAGGCGACGGTGAGCCTAGTGCCAGACTTTGTCCATTAGGGTGGACAGCCATTGGTACCATTGATGTGTGTGAGCGACACAAGGCATGTAACACCTATCGTATGCAGAGTTCGGACAGTGATGACGGGGACGAATCAGTTGCACCTACTGTCGCAACTCACGTTTGATGAACTTGCAACTGTCCTCGTCGAAGTAGGAGCCCTCGCGTATCTGTACTCTGATGACATCGAAGAACCTCTGACACCTTCACATCTGATGATCGGGAGACGACTTCTAACACTACCAGTGGGCCTTGTTCAGCTTGACGATCCAGACTACGGAGATCATAAAACAGTCACCAAACGTTCTCGTACCTAGCAAATCGAATCCAGCATTTCTGGCAGAGTTGGAAACACGAGTACCTTGTGGATCTGAGAGAGTTTCGCCACAGTAAGAGCAAGAACATCAATCTTCCGTCTGTGAGTGTTGGCAACATTGTAATCGTGCGTGACGAGAAGATCACTCAGAGTGTTTTGGAAGGTAGAGAGAGTAGAAGAATTGGTCAAGGGATGAGATGGAGAAGTTCGAGGAGCTCGAGTGTTGTTCGTGAAGGATGGCAACTGAGCAATCTGTACTTGAGAGGCCATTACAAGAATTATTTCCCCTCGAAGTAGGAGCCACCAATACAGAATGTCTCGATCAAGACGGACAAGACGAGGAGGTTCATGAAGAGGAACAGGCGGTTCCTGCAAGGCCGGTCAGAACACGCCGAACAGTAGCTATTGTAGTAGATGAGAGGATTAAGCTCATTGACCACTTGTTTAAACCAATTGAGAACACTCAGAGAACGACTGAACATTGTCCGTTACCTACCAGTTAAACAACTGGTCAATGGGGGAGTGTCGTTACTTTTGTAGTTGTGTGACATTGTTTACATTTTTGCTTATTATCGCGTTACTAGTATTGTCAGCTATCTATTATGGGATTGCATTGAGGGATACGTTTCAACAATGTTTATTTTAGAGAAGTGTATGTTATCTAATTTCAATCAATCAACACAGTGGACATAATCTCATAAAGGGGGTTTAGATTGCATGCTCACGCAAATGTTTCTGATGGCATTGAATCTTGCACGAAAAGGAACTCAAATAATAAATACAGTAGATCGTTTCGAAGGAGAAGACGTTTTATTTCATTCTCAATATTCTCATTTAATTTCTGATTTTGGGTTGCTTTTAAAAGTCGGATTAAATTCTATATTATTTTTAAAGCAAAATGGAATAACATTAAAATTGTTTTAAAAATTTAATTTGAAAGTTTAGATTAAAAACATCCATATTAGCGACCATTAGCACAAAACCAAAGTTTAAAAAACATTTTGAGCGGACCAGCGTAATCACTCCACGCGCTAAGAACTGGGACTAGGTTTTCTGTGTGCCTCGCTTTTCAAAATGGCGGCTGTGTTGTGATGGGAGAGGCACGAGTTTTGTAATAATTGTTCTGTGAAGCTCACCACAAAGGATGGTGTTCGAATCATGAAAAGGGGGAACTCTTCGAAAAGGAATCGTTGGAAGATTTCGAGAAACGAGTAGGTCTGGATAGTAAGAAGGCAGTGAGTAAAGTTCCAAACAACATTCTTGTGCAGAGGATGTCGTCCACAGCATCGGGCAGATTGAAAAAGTATGAACCACTAGATAGAGACCCTTCGCGCACCAAATTCGAGCAGATTAAGGGTCGCAAAGTATACTTCATCCGATTTACCCCATCTTTCGTCCCCAAGAAGTGGAAAGATTGGAGCGGCCTCCAGACTGCGCTAGATCAGCCCCAGTTTCGCCATCACGCGCCAGGCATGGTAATCTGATTCCAACTAGTCTTTCCGAAATCAGTATCAATCGCCAACCTCTTGAAAGCTGGAAAATTGGTAAAGCCGCTGAAGACTACTACATTACAGCTTGAACTTTTAGATGTTGAGAAGAGCAAATGGATCGGGCGAAGCCTTCAGGGATGCTTTTAAAGCCACCTGCAGCGGCTGTCGCTTATACTTCTTGGGTGACTTGGTTGCAAGAAATACAAGCCGACGTCAATTCAAACAATCAAGGACGTGTTGATATATACCAACTCGGCGACTTTGGCGTTTTAAGCAATCTGATTGGTCCACTATCTCGGGATGTTCAACACTATCCACCTCCTAGGAGGTGAATAGTGCCGGGAATTATGGGAAAGCTTTCAGCAGTGGGTTTTGGCTGAAGAAAACAACAATGGCCGGCGTCAATTCTCGTTTTGCGTCTGTTTCCGAAGTTGAAATCCTGGAAATTCAAGAAAATGCCACACCAGAAAATACTAAAAGGGCAACGAAGTTCGGCTTCAAAGTTTTTCAAGGTAATTACGCATTTGTTTTCTCTTTTATACGTTACAAACAATGTCACGCGCCAGCTTTCCGGCGTTGCTTTATAAATTGTTAAACAATGTTACAATTTTGCATTTATAGATTGGTTTTCCCAGCAGAATGAGTTCAAAACATCCATCGAAGAAATGAAAGTCGAAGAATTAAACAGATGCCTTAGACATTGTTTTGTTTCTGCGAGGAAACAAGACGGAGGGTTTTACAACAAGGCTACACTTACCTCGATAAGGTCCGCAATTGCATGACCGCCATTTGAGAAACGAGCCAAACAACAAAATTAATAGTTAATAATTAATAATTAATACTTAATAATTAGCAGTCCAGAGTTTACTGAAGCCAAAAAAGGTCTGAATTCATTCTTGAAGAATTTAAGCAAAACTGGGCAAATCCGTTCAACAGTCCATAAACCACCTTTGTCGAAGGAAGCTATCATTAAGCTCTATGAAGCTGGAGAATTGGTTGAAGTAAATTTCCTCAGTCCGAGAAAATTACAGCAAACCGCATGGTTTTATATCACGTTGTACTTTGGACGAAGAGGAAGAGAAAATCAGCGACAGCTCACCTCCAGTTCCATAAAGCTGTGTAAAACGTCCAGCAAGAGCCAAGAATATTTTGAGCTAGACAGACAGAATCCGGGAGCTGTATTTTCGACGAAGAACCACCAGGGAGGATTAGACGGCTCGGATGATCCTTCGGATGGCAAGATGTTCGAGTGCAAAGGTTCCCTGCATTGTCCTGTGGCGGTCATGAAAAAGTACTTGAGCCATTTAAATCCTGCTTGTCAAGCCCTCTTTCAAAACCCCTCTCAGGTTCTAAGTTTAATCCTTCAGTTGACAACGTTTGGTACTGCGCTGTTCCACTTGGACACAATGCCTTGGACAACATGATGAGAAATATGTGCATTCAGGCTCATATCGACCCTCCATACACCAACCACTCTGTTAGGTCCACGACAGTCACTGTGCTTTCATCGTTGAACATGAGCAACCGTCACATTAGAGCGGTTACAAGCCACAAGAGTGATTCCAGCCTCGAGTCGTATAACAATTGGCCGACCATCGAGCAATTTGTAGAAATGTCCACTGCCATAACTGAGTTCGTTCATTCGGATCACCGAGCAGCTCTCCGTTCCTTGATCAATGTTATGTTATTCCAACTTCTAGATCCACGGCCCAGCAGTCAACAACAAACCAGTTGGCTATTTCAGAGCAGGTTTCCATTGAAGAAAGCCACAATTTTTCTTCACAATCCAGTCAGTACTATTCTCGCGGCATGATTTCTGGTGGCGTGTTTACAAATTGCACTTTCAATTTCAATTCCAAGTAAATTCTAATCGTGTATTTTTCGGCGGGTACGCTAATGAAACTTTAACGTCTCTGACGAACTGAACAGTTGATCAATTGTGGAACAATTAATTTGTTATGATACAACTCTTGCTTTGTAAAACGTTTTTATTGCGACGCGCTAATCGAACTGTAAGTTTTTAAGCTTGAACCGCGTGGTTGATTTGCATATGTTGTGAAGGGCCTGGAAAGGAAGCCAGTTGTAGGCCGGCCACGCTCAACTATGCGTGACGCCTTTGTCTATTTTGTAAATAAAGTTACAACACGGAGTTTTTATGTGGCCTGATGAGGTTGCTCAGTGAATATTGGTGAATATTTACCTCGACTTCGTCTCGGTAAATATTCACCAATATTCACTTCGCCTTCGGCGAATAATTGTTAAATATCAGCTAGCATATCAGCTACTTACAAGGTTATTGTGGTAGCAACCTCAGCCCATGACTAAGCTGTGATTATGATTTGATACAGTTCTTTAATTCCATTGTTCCATGGAAACCTCAAGCCAATCAATTCTTCATGCACCAGTCAAAGTAAAAGGTATGCACAATGTTCGAGCCAGCGAGCCATTCGTGCGAGGCACGCAAAAACACGCGAGGCACAATACTCGTTCCCAGTTCATCTTTCCCGTTCTTTAGCTATTCGTAGTGAAGTGTGCTCGCAGGATTTCAATTTGAAACATTGTATCTTCTTGTCAATTGGCATTTATCGCATCCATCATTCTCGAAGGTAAGCGCCATTATTATTGTTATTAGTTTTGTTGTTAGTTTAGGTCAGCGGCCTCATGTGTAGAACCGCGCGACCCTGGGTCGGCGTCCCTCGGTCAGCCATCTTGATTTGGTTGTTGTGTGATGAACGTGTCATTCATTAAAGACGATTTACCTCCTGCTAGCCTGGTGTTGGATCTTAATCTTGTGGCGAAGTGATTTCCATTAAGTTATGTTCAATTCAACTTTTGAAATGCTTTGTGATTTTAATGTATTATTTATGATCACATTCGAAAGCATATCATTTAAACAGATGGTAAATAGACGACTAAAAAGCCTTTTGGAAGGCAGCAAAAGAGGCCTGACTCTTCATTACGATCCGCCAACAGCGAAAAATCGTTGTTTTTACCGTTGTATGGCGAAGTTTATGAGTCTCCCAGAGGATGATGTTCTGCAAATGGTTGAATCATACTTGATTTCTAACCAAGTAATGTCCTGCACGAACAATTAAGGTGAGATTACCTGTAAACTGAAATGCCCTTTCCAATATGTAAAATGTGTTTTTGTTTATGTTGAACTACCAAATTTACAACCCCTCCACTTTTCAGCAAGAAAAGGCCCCCTGCTACTACAACTTTTGCAATACTTCTTAACCTTGAATGATACAACATGTACAGGGAAATACTAATGTGCGGTTCCAGAAAATATATATATCCATGCTCTCTGCCCCAAGGGAGATCTTTGAAAATTCTCAAAAGCCAAAATTTTTAAAGGAAAATATGAAGCGAAACTGTAATTTTCCAGTGTGGTGGGAGATTCAAATAAACAATTTGGTTTGGCTTTTTCATAGCGTCTTTAACTTTGAAAAGTCATGCTTGTTAATCTACAAACGACAGGTTTTGAATGCAGAATGGTCAACAATCATTGATGCATTCCCAGAGCGTGTTCCCCTGACAGATTTACATAACTGTAGCTCGGATAATCAAGTTTTCAAAATTGAAATTAAGAAAACTCGCAGAGGCAAAGTGCGCATCTTGCAAGACCTCAATTTCATTTGGAAACCTCCAAGCCAGCACAGAGGGCCCTTACATAACGTTTAATTTAACGTGGATAAAAAGGACATTTTATTTCTGTCCACGGAAAAAATGCGTATCAAAGTTTCCAAGAAATTCGTTTATAAAACCATTCCAATCTGATGTAGATGTCATCTACGACCCTGAATTAACGTCTGAACAAAAAGACATGGTTAATATTAATTGATTTTAGTATTAAGTTACCACTTGTGCTTCTTCTGCCATATTTACATTTAATGAAGTTCTGTTTGATACCTGCGATTGTGGACATGATAACTACCTTTTCAGTTAAATAAACTTGAAAATTAATTAAATAGTGTAATGCGTCATCAAATGGAATATAGAGCGTATGCACTTGACGTCATACCCTTACAAAATACTTTAATTTGTTAGGTACACTGGCATTGGTCATTTGAGTCCCACAGGACTGAGTGCATTTGCTCTATTGCATTGTTTTATATTTAGACTGCTTGCAGTCCCCCTCAAAAATCGCGGGCTCAGTCCCGTCTCGGAGACGGGATTTCGCCCTCATCAGGATCCCTACTAAGTGAAGCAAAACTTTTTATTAAACTGGATTTAGGAAGATGTTCCGACGATTTCCAGACGTTGCCAAAGATGATCCGACGATGTCCGAACATTGCCGAATACGGGTTTGGAGGGTTCCAATTATTACATACTGCATAATGCGTGACAACTCTCGCATATTAAATGCGTGACAGTCAATCTCGTCCCCAGGGCCTTCTCGGTATTCAAAATGGCACCAGCGAGAGAAGAAGAAGACGGCCATCTCTCGCTTCCATTTTGAATTGCGAGGGAGATAGTAGCTATCCTTGAAACGTCTTTGTAATACAATTTGACTGTTGACCTACACGGCAACAAACTATGTGGCTCGCATGGCTCGCATGTCTGCCTCGCATGTTTTGGTCGATGGCTCGCATATTGTAGACGCTCCAAACTAAACCCCGACCCTCCCCCACCCCGGGATATGTGGGGCTTTGGTGGGGATTTATTACCTTATTGGCAGCTCTTCGAGTCCAAAGTAGGTGAGGGATTCGTGTGTTTGGTGGTTCCTGTCTGCAGGAATGTGGGGCATTGGTAGGGGATTCGTTTGAATCGTGCATACGTAAATCCAAGATGGCGGCCATTCTTCCTGCAAAGAGCTCTGGACAATCCAAGATGGTAGCCATTGTTCTTGCAAAGATTTCTGGGTATATTACTGCACGTGCAATCCAAGATGGCAGCCGAAAGCAGTTTGACCTGGTACCTATTGAAATGTTAACACTGATATTCAGATAGCGGATAAATGTTTGTTTTGCTGGTCCTCAAATGCAAGTAAATTCGCTCGTTGATCGTTTATATTGTTCATAGGTGGAAAACCTTCCTAAGAGTATGTGCGAGAGTATGCTGAGCTTTTTGACAAAAATCGATATGTTTTGCTGTGGATGCTATTAAATATAAGATATTGAACAAAAGATAATGTGAAACAGCCAAGGAACACTGCATTGACACTTTCTCAAGATAAATTGTCATTCGTATCAAGCAAAGTAATACTGTGCATATCTATTCATAGATGAGAAAAGTAAAACAACTATTTTGGTTTATCTCTGTGGTCTTTTAATATAGTACATAGCTTGTCTTTAAAATCCACTTAAGATGTATATTTTGATCCTGTGTCAAAATTGCAAGGGAAGTTTTAAATATAAATAGAACAGAATGAGGGGATGATGAACAATATTTTTTGGTAATTTTTTTAAATTTAATATTTAGAATGCAAGAAAATATGGTTGAGAAAATCACTAAAGACATTCTAAAAGACATTGGAATTCATGCAGTTGGAGACATCTTGTTGACACTGAGACATGCAAAAAGGTGTGTATATTAAGTATTTTGTTGGAACACAGGACGTGTGCATGCTTTTGTCCATTACTAGTCAAATGCAATTCTATTTTGACATCTGAATCCCTTGGGTCCCTTGTTTGTATTATAGCACAATAGGTGCACAGCTAAGGATATCCATTATCGGGAATGGATCGAGAAGGGTCTAGCGAATTATATAGACCGAGATGGTCCAATAAACAGGAATGGATCGAGAAGGGTCTAGCGGATAAATATAGACCGAGAAGGATCCAATAAACAGGAATGGATCGAGAAGGGTCTAGCGGATAAATATAGACCGAGAAGGATCCAATAAACAGGAATGGATCGAGAAGGGTCCAGCGGATAAATATAGACCGTAAAAATAAAAAAAATCATTTATATTCACAATTTTCTATTTTCTTTAGTTGCCAAGCTTATAAAGGAGATGGAGACTTTACGAAAGTCTGCCGATGCCTCCAGTGTAGATACGGCCGTGTCGGCGATGCAGACCCTGTTGGCGAAACCGTCCAAGTTGTTTGACCCGTATTCCGCAATGGCAGCTTTGGAAAGCTAAGGGCGAACCGGTTTGGATTGTGCTGGGCCAATGCCGTCCTTTGATTACCGATCAAGTTAAGTGTCTAAAGAAGAAGCGGAAGTGGCTAAGGCGATCCAGAAGTCACATAAAGAGGCTACTGCTCTTAGAGGCGCCATCGCTGGTCGGTCGCGGCCCTCTTCACTGTACCACAAGAGGGTAGGAGGGTGGCCTCGCCCCGTGACTAGGTGCTGGTCCTGTGGCCAGGTGGGCCATATGGCACGTGGATGCCCGAACAGGCGTTTCTGAGAAGGCTTTTGACTTGCCAAGGTAGAGCAGGCTGGGGTCAAATGGATGTTATACAAGCTAAATCGAATACCTTTTTCAGTCATGGAGATCTTCAATTCAAAAGTTTCACAGACAGTATTAAGAAAAAAGAACTATCTTTACTAATGGCGGATGACTGTAAAAACTGTAATTTATGTAATTCAGAATTTTCTCAATTTCTGACTCAGGAAGAATTTTTTATCTAGGTTCTACTACATTCTGAAAAGCTAATATTTAAGTTTAATTTAATTTTAGTATTGCTGTGGGCATGATTAGTTTAGTACATATCGTACCCATCATTATACCGTTAAAACTATAATATTTGTATATTTTTATATATTTTTATCTTGAATGCTCTATATAGCGTCCCCAATTAGTTTTTTTTTTAGCTAAATACCATCGACACTTAAATAAAGTTATTCAATTCAATTCAATTCTTTTGGACTATGCTCGGCTACTATGGTATGCCAGCGAGTAACTAAAGCAGTCATTCACATTCTAACTTGAGAATTACTTGAGGAACTAGGCTTGGATGCCTCTCCCGAAAAGGATTAATTACCAAATACCCAAATGCTTATGCTTGGAATTTGGTTTAATACGGAAAACATGACCATATCAGTTCCCTCATTTAGACTATTGACATTTCTCATTGGCTGAACTTGGAACAGGCAACTAAATGTCAATTGCAAGTCCTTTTCGAGTCTTTTACCAATTTTCTTGGCCTGCTCAAGAAGTCTGCTCGCAGTCAAGGAACATTGTGTACACGCCGATCGCAACTTCGAGCATATTTCTCATTTTGTAAAGCCTATAACTTAGTAGTCTTCCCAGTGACCCAACAGGTTTATTGGCTTTATTTAGCCTTTCTCGTAGGCTCTTTTACATCGTATAATTCAGTAAGTAATTATTTAAGGTTCCTTAAACAAGTTAACATGACACTAGGAGCTGTTATTACCTTTTTCGCAGCACCATATGTTCATTTACTCAAATACATAAATCACCTATTACTGTATAAATTTTGTTAGCTATTTTTAAGCTGTTAGATTTCCGTCTTCCTCTGCATGTTTGCATGTGGGCAATTTTTGTTGTTGCATTTTTCTCATTGTTAAGGAAGTCAAATTTAGTTCCCACGACATCAGCAGAGGCTACTAGCAAATCTGCAAATCATCTTCGATTTTGTGATGTTAGTTTTCACAGGGAACATTGTACACTTTATGTATATAAAACCGAAACAATTCAGTTTAAGAAAAGGCCTTTGAAATTGTATTACCATTGATTCCCAACTCAGTATGTCCTGTTTCAGCACTCAGACATCACCTTAGTAAAAAATAAAGCACCCACATTTTCCTCCCTTTATGAAGGGAAAAGAATAATTTGAAAGAGAGTGGGAGGTCTGCCGCCATCAAAGGCGACAGAAGCATCCTTCAATGCACCATTACATATGATGCTGGTAGAAGAGTAGATTGGCCTCAAATTCTCAGCCATGAATTTATGTCAGTTTCCCACACTGGAAATAAAACGGTGATGACAGAGCTTTTATATATCGCAGGACGATCGACATTAGTGGAACACATTCAGAGTGCAACACATTCTATGATCTCGCAGATAAATTGGTGAAACTACTTGTCTCTGGAAAGGACTTTGATCGAATAGATGTAACATTTGACAGATACAGGAAAACGCCAATCACGTGCGCTTCTAGAAAGAAGCGTCCCAGAGGCCACACACCCATTATTAGAATTATTGATGATGGCTCTGTGCCTCTGCCTGCGTCCTGGTCGCCTCTGCCTGCGTCCTGGTCTAACTTTCTGGCTCTTGATGACAACAAGGCAGATCTAGCACGCTTCCTATCAGAAAAGCTTCTTGCAGGAGATCCATCCAATAAAATCATTATTGTCAGTGGAGGAAGAAGATACAACTGTTCATAAGTGTTTCCGCCCAAATATTGACATCTGAGCGCTAACAGGTTTCCAGGAACTGGCGGACAATCGAATGATTCTAGTACATTGTGCACACTCGAATGCGTAATTCCTTGTCACCTCATGTAAAGACACGGATGGGTTTCTCCTTTTAGTTTCGCACTTCGACAAATATTAATGAGCTGCAAGCAGTTGTGGATGAGAGCTGGGATATCCATATCTAAGAAGCTCAAGTATCTACCCATTCACACAATTTGTGAGCGTCTAAAGAAAACAATTTGATAATAACGCACTTATCAATAACGCACTTATAAAGCCCATAATGTTATATGGATCGTGCATCTGGAGCTCGGCATCAATTGGAAACATTGAATGTTTATGTAAACTGCAAAAACGGGCAGCTCGTGTCATTCTAGATGCGGACATGAGAGAAAGGGGTGCAGGGCTTTTTAAACGGCTTAATTGGCTGCCGCTTAAGGATGAAATAAACGTTCAGAAGTGTAGTTTGATATTTAGGCGTATTGTAGATAACTATAACTGTCCAAGCTACATAACGCAGTTGTTAGCTAGAAACTCAGATCTGCATAGCAGGACTAGTCGCCATGGAAACTACAACTTAGCGTATCCTCGTTACAACAGGGAATCGGAAGGGGACGAACTTTCCGAGTTAGCGGAATAAAGCTATGGAACAGCATCCATATTGATATACGGAAACGAGACACCACTGGTTCTTTTAAGTCTGCCCTAAAAAAATATTTTTTAGCTTAGTTCCTTTTTAAATTCTAATTTGTTCTTTGTGTCACCCTCTTAAAATAAAGTTGTTACGTACTTACTTACTAATTCCTGAAGGGGAAACCATTATCTCCTTTCATGCGATAACAAGCTGTGAAACAGTCTCCTACTTTGCTGTCCATAGCAAGAAAACATCATGGAAGACGTTCACAGAACACCACATGCTGCTGAGAAACCTAGGAAATGGTGACCTGGATGATTCGACAGTGAAATCCGCTGAGAAGTTCATTTGCAGAAAATACAATGTAACTGACACAGAGAGCTGCAATTGAGCACGCACAACATTGTTATCTAGATGCTGGTCACCAGAAGCTCTTCCGCCAACGAGTGATGCAGCGCGATGGTATAATTAATTATTAGAAGGACGCACTTCCAAGCAATGATATGGAAACAAGCGCATGTTACACACCCCACCCTCCCACTTCCAGAGACTGGATTGTACAAAACGGAATGGCAAGCTGCTGTCTCTTGCCCCTGTACCCAAAAGCTGTGATGAGATGATTAACTGTATGCGGCTGCAAATCGTTATGCAAATCAAAGAAGTGTAGCTACCAGAACGTCGGACTGACAGGCACAGGAGCATGCAAATGCAGAAGTACAACAGACAGTCACTGACACTGCCAAAATGATGCTAATTTAATGGTGTCGTTATCGGAAACCAAGGAAAGTGAATGGTATAGTATAGAGTAAATTGGTTCAGCATCATTTAGTATCTTTTTAGAATCTGTACAACCTTCTGTAAGACAAGGGCAGATGTCAAATATCAAGAATATCCTGTTACTGCTGCGGTCTGTTTCAGAAGATGCTGACATCAGGACATAGCGCATATGTCCGTGATGACTTCCTACTCAGCTAATACAACAGGTGTCCAGATTGTTTTTAAGATGGTCAGCGGGGATGTTCAAAACGCCAGTCACGTGACCAAAACCTACCACGGTTGTACGATAACTTCCAATTCATTCACTTGCTGTATTTTCATACACTGGGAGAACATATTACAGTTTCAACTCTTTTTCCTGGTTTTGAGAACATATGTGCACCTCCCTCCATGTTATCAGAAGGATATAGCCTCTAGCCTCGTTTTCAAGAGTCACGTGACCAGAAAATCAGGCACACTGCATTCAGGTTATCTACAACAGGTAGGGGTCAACAGAGCAAGTCTTCATTCTGTGCAACATCCTGGAGCAAGTGAATGAGTGGCAGGCAACATTGTATATAACTTTCCTAGACTTCAAAAAGGCATTTGACTCAGTGCACAGATCGAGAGAGCCTACGGGTGACCATGAAACAGTATGGAATCCCACAGAAGATCATCAACATCGTCAAAGCACTTTATGATGGCATAGGGAACCCACACTCTAATTTGTAAATGCATACGTATTAATAAACTGTATATGTAAAAATAAACTTGCCTGTTTTCTTCTTGAATCTGTTACAGAGCCAAGTGGGATGGATTTTCGTCTTGAGATGTATTTTGCGCCGCGATACGATGTATTTTTTGATATTCGTTGCGTCACGTCGACCGTTACAGAATTTCACAATGCTGTTATTATTTTCACCGTTGTCGATGTCTGTCTATGCTGTCACGCGGTTCTCATTATCGTCTCGCGTTTCATTGTTGACTATTAATTTATTAACAGTAGTAGCAACAATGAAACGCGAGACGATAATGAGAACCGCGTGACCACATGAACAGACGTAGACAGTGGTGAAATGCGATATATAGCGACATAACAGCATTGTGAAATTCTGTAACGGTCGACGTGACGCGACGAATATCAAAAAATACATCGTATCGCGGCGCAAAATACATCTCAAGACGAAAATCCATCCCACTTGGCTCTGTAACAGATTCAAGAAGAAAACAGGCAAGTTTATTTTTACATATACAGTTTATTAATACGTATGCATTTACAAATTAGAGTGTGGGTTCCCTATGATGATGGCTTTGAATGCACAGTAGTTGATGAAGACGGGACATCGGAGTGGTTCCAAATCAAAACAGCAGTTAAACGTGCTAACAGTGTCCCTAACAGTGTCAAATCTTGTCTTTTGTAACACAATATCAACCATCATGTTTTAATGGAAAAATGCCACTTGATACAGAACCAGCCATTTCTTAGGCAAATTTTCAAAGAGCCACCACTCATTTCCTTTTGAAAAGGAAAATCCTTAAATGACATAAAAAGGCTTTAACATGAATGGTACAAATGTTTCCATTGTTAGAAGTTGTGCAGGCCTGTCACTCCTTGCTACTCCCTACAAATAAGATAATTCTATAGAAACCTCATTACAAGCCAAATTTTTACCAGTTGTTTTTGTTGGCGCAATTAGCGTAACCATGAAACCGGCTCAGTGACTCCATAACTGTAAATAAATTTGTAATCACTATTTTATTCTTGTCTTAAACAGGGTATGATATTAGGTTAAATGTCTTGACGGGGTCTAAAAAATCAGAATACTGTCTTAAACAGGGTCAGGGTTTGAACGTCCCAGCAAAGCCCAAATACCCCTTCCCCTTCCCCCTGATACTTCACCACGCCTGATAAGATCTGTATCATTGAACTTTGGATATAAGACTGAACAGATAACCTCTTCTCAGCTATATTTGCAAATGAAAGCAAAACAAAGAGGAGGCCTGAATAAATTTCAATCGAACCCCTGAATTTTTTTTTCAGGCCGGTCCTTTTTGCAACCTTCCTTAATACCAGAAGGCGTATAATGCCGTTGCAACAGCTAATCATGCTAATTAGAAATACAACTGCGTTGATCATATCTGTTCATCCGAATTCGGCAGTCTTTTCCTTTATTAGCCAATCACAGACACGTATTAACCTTGATTGTATCTATTAGCAACTGAATAAGGGAGAACTCGTCAACGAATGTAGCAGCTCGGTTTCTGTTTTGTGATCTCCTCTCAAGGGTTATTGCTTTAAAAACAAGGAAATTATACCGAAAAGGTACATGTTATTAAATCTTGGGGGGAGATCATATTTTCAGTATAAATAATTGTTAAATTTTGCCGGCAATATTTTGTTTCGTAGATAGCCAGATCTACATCTGTGACTTTCATCATGAGCAGGCTTGGGAAAGGTGGCTAGCAAAATCTAGCAATGGCCTCACGGATCATAAACAGCGTATTCTTGCGAAGCTACGAGCAATAGCCAGGGCCCAAACAGAACAAGAGTACCTGGAGAAATTGGGTGAGCTCAAGAACAGTGCTCAAGAACAGTTTAAGGAACTACATCACAAAGACATGGCTCCCACAACACAAGGTACACTGTCCAACACTTTCGCCTGAATTTCCTTGGTCAAAAGCTAATGGGTATGGGCATTTCCTAACAACCATTAACACCAACAATGGTGTGGAGAGACAGAACAAGGCATTCAAGTACAACTACTTGGAGGGGAACAGACATGCAACCTTGAGTGGTATGCTGTCTATTCTGATCGAAGAGTTCCTTCCTGACAAATATCTCAAGGTTTTTTCTCAAGAATAAACAAATGCATGCATCTATGAATGGAGAAAGGAAGTAATGAATGAAGAAACAACAAAAGATTGAATGATTAAACGATTGAACGAACAACCGAGTGAGAGAATGAATGAACAAACGAATGAATAAATGAACTTTTTCTTCTCTTTTAGGTACATGGAATGAAATACGATATCAGTGCTATAATCCAGGCATCCCGTCCTATTTGAGAGAGCGGCCATACTATATCGTCAGGCATTGTTTGGATAGACTACCTCTTGCAGAGCCAATTCCAAAAAGTCATGTCGATGTTATTGACATAACAAATGGCGTGTTTGTGGTGAGAAGTCAGAGTGGTATTGAAGAAAAAAAGAGCTAAAAAGTGATGTTTGGAGCAACCCAACCAAGTTGTGAGTGTTACGACTTGGAGAGGCAAAGGTTACCATGCAAGCACTTCTTCGTCGTATTTCTTCATGTACCAATGTCGTCGTTTGACACGCTCCCAGGAGCATATAAAGATTTGCCTTTCTTCATTTTGGACGGATAATTATTTATACCTGATATTGCAGAAGCAAGTGAAAGCATGGAGAAAGGCAGTGGCAATGATCTGCAGTCCCGGCCGTGGATAGAAGAAGAAGCTTTAGGGGTTAACAATGTGGATGTAAAGGAGTCATTAAGATTTGAAAATATACCGAGCACAACTCCACGACCTCTAACTAGTGCCACAAAATGTCGCAAAGTGTTGGGCCATATTAAAAATATGACGTAGAGTAGTAGAGGCTGGTCGTAGCCAGGTTGCTTGACAGGTTTTATTTTCTGTTAGGTTACAAGTTTGTAGTGTGTAGGCTAAGATAGTCAGCCTTATTATTTTTTCTTGGAAGCCTTCTAAATCGGATTGATTGTATTTTGATTATAGGAACAAGTCAAAAGTCTGACAACGCAGCTGACTGAGGTTAAGAATTCCGTCGATACCTCTTCAGTGGAGAGCAAGCCCTCTTAACTGTGCGCCAGGTGGCCTCCCCACTGTCGGCTATTTTCGACTCCTTTGCCCTAACTGGTACTTTACTACACTTAGAGGAGGTGGCTCGCCGTGTTGGCCATCCCGAGGTTAAAAAATTTGCAGCCGTCCTTTCACAGTGTAAGAGGCTTCCTAATGGTCCTCTCATGGGCGAAGTCGTCACGCGCTTACTGGGCAATGAGGTAAAGAAGGAGGTGGCAAATGTTGTGGCAAAGATGCTCAAGGCCAGACCCTCATATGGTTCTCGTCTGGATCAGACTTCTCCTGGAACGTCTAGTCGGCATGGTTTTTCTCATCAACGTGCATATAGGGGCTTCCAGTCCAGAGATGCCTCCTCGGGCAGATGCTTCAAGTGTCATAAACTGGGTCATTATACTCGTAGATGCCCTCAATTTAAATCTTTGTGGAAAGCGATTTTTTGTGCCTTCTGTACAATGTATTTTGCACATTAAAACTCGAGACTTTATCTGACCTGATTTTGTTCTTATTTGTTTATTCTTGTCAGTTACTTATTTTACTTTCCTCACCGGTACCCCCTGTACGCATTGGCTTTTGGTTATTTTTTATTTTACTTTCTTTTGGGGGATGGGGGGAAGTGATCGTTAACATCCCAGGGTAATCTCATACCCTTCGTGCGCGACTCCAGCAGTTGTGCCGGTATTGTTCGCCATCATCGATCCCGTTTTTTTTTTCTCTTCTTTTTTTATTTTATTTTCAGTAGGCGTTTATTTTTTGTTCATTCTGTTTCTTTTAGCCCCCTATGAAAAGATCGAGGAAAACTGGGTTTTATGATGTCTCGGAATGGGAACTGCAAGGAAACTTCGATCCTAAGCAGCATTAGGACGTTCTAAGGCTTGTTCCCTTCGATGGATTTCCATAAATGGGATCGATGGCGAGCACATTCTGGATGATCTGTTACCATCATTGAATGAGATATTTGAGGGTAAAAGGAATGCATCTCCCTCTCTTCTGAGCGTTCGTGATCCAGATACCTTTGTCGCGGGCGAAATTCATCAACATGTTGACACATGGGAAAAACTCTGTGCCAATCTTGTCAACTCTGAGGAGATTATGTCCTGGGTTCGTTCAGGGGTTTCGATTGACAGGTATGTTACCCATTTCAATGGTGACTTTGCTGGGAAATCATGATTCAGAATATCTGGTTTCCAGAGGGTTCCTTTATCATGTTTTGTGTAAAAAATTTACAGATTTTGTTAATAGGCCTATCGAGGATCGTATTGATACTGGAGCTGTGGGTGTCATCAGCAAAGTTTCTGATTTTGCTCCTCCATTTTTGGTTATGCCCCTTACTGTAGAGCCAAACAAGCCTCTTTGCCATGACAAAAGATATTTGAACTGTTGGATTATGGATATGCCATTTTCCTTGGATTCCTTATTGAATCTCATGCATTATGTTGAAGAAGGACACTTTCAAACAAAACTCGACGAGAAATTTGGTTACATCCATGTTCTCTTGGATCCCCTTAGTCGTCAACTAGTAGGCTTTCAGTGGGAGGGCTGGTGGTTTGTCAATAATTTCTTCCTTTTGGCTGGAAAACATCGCCGTATATTTACCAGTCGCTTGGATTAGTTTCAACACAAGCTCTCTGTTCGTTCGGAGTTCCTTGTGCACAATGTATTGACGACCGGCATCACGTGTTGCCTCGCCATGCTCAGCTACCGTATGTCCTGATCGAGATGACCGAGGCCAGTTAGCTTTAAATGTTTGTTACATGGATATTCGAATATTGACCTATTTGGGGTATTTTCTAAGCCTCTCCAAGTCAATCGTTGCTCCAACACGGTTACTGATCTTCCTTGGTCTTTGTTGCGATTCTCGGTTAAAAGCCTTCTCTCTCCCACCCCCCAAGCTACAGAGCTTTGCGGCACTGAGAGATAATTATGATCCTTCAGATCCATTCAGAAATCCGAGATCCGAGATCCAAGAAATCCCCTTCGTTACGTTGCAGAAGTTGATGGGCAAGTGTATTTCTTTCATGCTGATGGTTCCAGCAGCAAAATTGTTTACGGCGCAAATGTAAATTGCGATTTCAAACGCCTCCAAGAACAAATGGCCTATCAAAGTTAGTGGTCCTCTTCAAGAAGAAATTATGTATTGGTGCTTCCTGGACACTTGGCACGGGCACATGAAATGGTTTGATGAGCGTCATCACACTGTTCATATCGCGTTGGATTCATCCAGTTTCCGTTGGGGCGGCGTTTTCCTTCGCGATCAGTCATCTGCACCCATCAAAGTTGGTGATTTCTGGGAGCCAGTTATGCTTCCGAAGTCTATTGAGATCAAAGAAATCATGGCCCTTTCCTGGATTCCAGAGCTAATGCAGTCGTCGACAACAAGATTTTGTGCGATACTTGGGAGAGGCAACACTCTCGCTCTTCATCTGTTCTTTTGGTTCTGAAAGAACTCTTTTGGACGACGGTGGAACTTAATTTGTCTCTTCACCTTCACTTTGTTCCTTCACGCCAGAATCCAGCAGACCTGCTGTCTCGTCGCCTCAATTTGACAGATAGCAAGCGTTCACCTCGTTTGGTGGATCTTGAGGTCACTCTGAATTCTAATGTCCAGCAAGATCTTAGCAGCGCCCTACTACCTTTCTTTTCGCCAACGCCCTCTTCACATGTATGTATGTATGTACAGTCTGGGGACAGAATTGTTGACAAGGCTTTACATATTCTATGAGTGTACATAACTTCCATGAAATTTAACTACTTTATCCAAAAAGGGTTAGGTAAATTTGATTTCAAGGTGATATGACCAGTCATGATCCATGCTTCACTACTTTCTGATTTGTCACTGCAAGGTGCCAAGGTAATAATCACAGTTATGTTCTCTGCAATCAAATATGGTGATGTATCAAAGCAACAGTTGGTTTCGGGTGCAAAGAAATTTAAACTTTCCTGCAACACTACTTTTAAAGACAGCATGGCACTGGCCAACACCTTTCTGAAAGAGAACTTTGAAAAGATTGATAGTTTAAATGTAGTGGGTATGAACCACCCCCACCCCAAAGAAAGATGTTACAAGGAATTATGGGTGTTAAAAATAGCACGAGGTTGCTCTTGTGCTTGTCCGCCATATTTGTTTTGTTGTGCAAGTTGTGTAGCCGTAATAACCTTTCGCCCCTTTCTTTGGCCCGGTAACATTTGGGGGCCTGTCCGGGAGGATTGAATGGAAAAGTGGAAGCAACGACTTTATGTAGGGGCCAAGAGAAAGAACGAAAGTAAATCGGAGTAACCTCGAAGGAACACGCACACATATGGAAATCGAAGATGTCCAGATGCAGATACAGAGTTATCTCTGCCAGTTAGGAGTTAAGGGCCTGGAAGAAATCACCAAGACTCTGGGATGCAGTGACGTGAAGGAAAAGAATCGGAAGGGACTTGTCAGGTTGATCGAAGAACAGGTCGAAGATAAGCTGAAAGGCACGAAGGCGGAAAAAGTAGAAGATCTGGAGGAATAAGTCACAAATGATGGGATACACTCCTGCTTGCCCTCCGTTGGAAGCAGTGGACGACAAAGCGAAGCGCCATTGGAAAAGGGTAAGCAAGAATTAGAAGCTGCAAAACCATTGTATTTTCAACGAAGTGATTTTAAACGGGAATTAAAGATAATTGGCCAGATTGGGGAGCCGGGACAGAAAGACAAACTAAGCTTTGTAAGTTTAGTGAGACAAATTGAAGGGGCGCTGAAGAAGGGATATAAGCCAACAGAAGTGGTAGATGCTGTGGTTAGAGCTATTAACCCTGAAAGGAGACTTAGGAGTTATTGAGAAGGCCTGGAGGACTTGACTCTCCCTCGATTAAAGCGTATTTTGAGATCTCACTATCAGGAAAAGAGTGCGACAGAACTTTATCGACAGTTATTCACATTAGTCCAGGAGCCACAAGAGGATCCCCAAAGTTTCCTCATCAGAGCCTTAGATACCAGACAGAAGATCCTCTTTGCCTCACAGGAGGTGGATACCCAATTAAAGTACAACCCTAAGCTAGTGCAGGGAATGTTCTTACATGCAGTAGATACAGGCCTTCAGGATGAGGCAATCCGGAATAGGTTGAGGCCCTTCCTTCAAACTCCAGGGGTGCTAGATGAACATTTAATTCAGCAAATGAATGTTGTTGTTTCGGAGGAGACTGAGAGAAAATCAAAGCTGGGAACTTCTAACTTCGACGGGGGCTACAACCAAGAGATAGGAAGTAGCCCCGCCCAAGGACAACTCCAGTGAGTCCCACAAATGTGCAAATTGTCAGAAAGTTACGGTTACTGGTCAAGTTTATAAACAATGTTCAGGATGCAAAGTAGTACGATATTGTGGACATAAATGTCAGAAAAACATCACTGGAGCAATCACAAGGGTCTCTGTCAAGAGATTCAACAATTAGAAACACAGAAAACTTCACAAGTGGTACGTGGTTGTTATGTATTCACCAGTCATTTAACGCCCAAGCAACATGTAAGCTTGTAGGCAAGAAGTGTAAGGTGTCGTGTGTTTTGAATAGATCGTAGATATCGACACAAGATATACACAAGGCCTATCTCTTTTTATAAATGTATGTTCAATATGGGACCTAACTATATCAAGGAATTATTTTCATTCCGTAGCAATAAGCATAACCTTAGAGGAATTTATAAGCTAAACCAGCCTAGGTATACTTCAAGGTATCTGCACAGATCGTTCCAATATATGACTTCCAGTTTATGGAACAATTTACCTGGCTATGTCAGGAGGGCTTCTTCCCTCAACATCTTGAAGGCCATGCTAAATGATGTAAACCTGACCACCGTGGTCCAATGCTGCTGCTCTCTTTGTGGAGACTAATCATTTCAATTTCAATTATCTACAATTACGTTTATTTAAGAGTGTCAACGTTATGTAAGTTAATAGTTCTAGTGCACTTTAATATTTATTATATACTAATTAGTCAGTTATTTATTTCTCATTTAGCCTATTTCATCATTCGTATTTATCTTAGATTTTAATGTATAGTTCAATTTTTATTAGATGTCTTATTCTGTATTTTGCACGTTCACGTTTAAACGAGTCTCGAACTCATCCGTGACATGTGGTTAAATAAATTACTTACTCACTTACTTTGTACCAGTTGAGGCTCTGTGGGATACAGGTGCACAAGTATCAATTGTGTCAAAGAGCTGGCTTGGAGAATATCTGCCTTCATCAAAGTTGAGGAACATTGAAGAGTTGCTAGGGGAGGAAGTAGGACTGAACTTAAGAGCAGCTAATGGTGGAACAATACCGTTCATAGAATGGACAGAAATACAGTTTCAACTTGCTACTGACACTCAGTCATCTGTGCCTTTAACAGTACCGCTCTTGGTCGCTAGAGATGAGCTGGAGTATCCGATCATTGGTTATAATGTCATAGAAGAAGTGATCAGGGATGGAAGACAAGTCCAAGGAGAAAGTGATGGTACAATTATTGACATGATGAGTGCAGCTTTTAAGGAGGTGAGTGTGGAGAGTGTTAATGCATTAGTTCACTTTGTGCAAAGTCCAGCGGCTCCGCGGCTCCATGGCTCTCCAGTCTACAGTTCCAAACCGACATGTGGCTTGTGATCGCCGAAAATCTGATCTATCTTAAAATTCTACAGTCACATGAGCGTCTTTATAAAGTCCTAAGCAAAACAACCAACGCAAATTTGATGCAGTGGCATAAAGTTTATACCGTAGTTCCACATGTCCTGAAATCAACATTTACCCAACTGTAGCGATTTCAGTCGAAGTCCGCAGTTCGTGACTTGAAAATCGAAGGACTCTATCCAAACACGGTTCATCGCTTCAAAGATTCCCAATGACCTGTTAAATCGAGCCATTCGAAGAAGCTTTTATATACAAGCCATAAACTTTAGGACAGAACAAATTGTTTGCTTTTAAGAGTAAAATGCAATGTACAAATAGCCACCATGATAAGAAAGTATTCAGAACTATGCAAAGTAGTGCTGCTGTTGATCACTATCCAATTTCTCATTACAATATGAATAACTTGCCATTAAAAGTAAGATGAAAATAATCTGGAAGAATAATAATAGCTTGATATGAATTTCTTTTCTTTTATATTACATTTATTTTGCACTTGTTTTTTATTTCATTTTTATTTTCTGTTGATAGATTATTTATATTATTTTGTAAAATATAGACATAATTAATAATATTTCTCACATATTAGCTGTGTATTCATTGCCAATGTTTGTCTGTTTTTAATTTAAAATAATTATTTAAAAATTCATAATAATTAATAACTATTATTGAGAAGCTGTGAAGACTTTCTAAAGCACTTAATGTTCTTATGTTTAGAAAGCAATAACATTTCTCTATTTTAATTTAGCCATTGCTTGATTCAATCTGCCATTTCTGCCTACAATAATAATTATTAATGGAAATTATTGTCAACTCACTTTTGGGTTTACTGTAGTTTACTGCAGAAAACCCTTGTAATACTGTAAATCTGTTAACCTAAGAACTCTGAGCGATTCGTACCAAAGTCATGGCCAATCCAAGAGCTACATGTGTTATATCGGAATTGTTTGTCTTAATCGGAGCCAGTCATTCCGTTTCTACAGTTGGTTGCATGAACACGGGTTGTAAAACTTGAAGGAATGTCAGACAACCTTCCGCGCGAGCAATCATGAAGTTGAACTGGCGATAAATATAGTATGCAGTAACATGATATTTACATGAAATATGGCACATGATCATTGCTGGGTGAGGCTAAATCGCGTGGGTGGGTGGGTCATGCATCGTGGGTCATGCGTCGTGGGTCATGCTGGCCCATGATGAAAAGAAAGATTCTCACTGATTAGTTCCCTTTTAATAGGAAAACCTTTTTTCTATTAAGTAAAAACATTTTTCTTTCATGTCTGGCGCACAATTTTGTCGTTTTTCCCTTCATGTCTGCCGGACAATTTTGTGAAAGTGGCCTGAAAAATCCAAGCATATGCTTTACTTTGGCGTCCACGTTTGCCGAGAATTTATCAGAAAAGTTTAAAAAACTTTATTGAAGTATTGTAGCTTGTTCATTCTTCATTCCGTGTTGAGTAATATATGATGTCGGCTTTTTTCCCAACTTTATTACGGAATTACGGAACTCGCGCTAGCCAAGTCCAATAACATCTATAATTTGTAACGATTTACGGCTTTTCGTCGTCTTTCAAGTGAACAATTGAGATTTACCTTTTGCTATAAATCACAAAAAAACTGGCTCAGGGTTGCAACCTAACTTTTGAAACTTTTGAGTCTTTCGTTTGTAACTGAAAGGGATTTCTTCCAAACACCTAATGCGATTTTTGTCTTCATCGTGGTTTGGCCATGTTTTATTGATTTCATGAAACAAAGAATTATATCAGCTGTTGTGCATCCGCCTGCACTGATCGAATATTAGCGTGGGAATGCTCAAGTATGATTGGTTAAAAATAGCTGAAACGTACATGTTTGCTGAAAGCCTTTGCAGTAGCAGTTTGTCATGGCCGATACACCGGTGAGTAGACATTCTCAGACATTCTCAAATCATTATTATTCTTGAAAATTAATGTACAAGGGAATTCTGTCAATTGTAAATCAAAACACATCGTCGTCTGTTTGCAGGAAGAAAATCCCCTGCTACTGTTGTGTAAAGCGGCCGTATCAATGGATATTGATGTCATTGATGGAGACGATGGCAACGAGGTATGCATGTTGTTTCCTTTTACATGTAAACAACAGTTGCATTTCATTTAGTATGGGAGTATTAGTATCTTTAGTCCAACTCGAATTCCAATAAAGAACATTTCCTTGCGATGATGAAACGAAAATAGCCTTCGATCGTAGGCATGTGAATTGAAGTCGCAGTTTTTCCTTTAAAATATTCCGCTTAGATAGTGTGACGTCTTCAATGATCAGAACTTGCGATCGGATAGTAGGTAACAAGCAAATTAAGCCAAACTCAGAGTGGCCATAATTTTTCTTAAAAGGAAAAAACCGATGTTAAGAATGACTTGAACTGACATTTTTAATTCAATTCAGGAAATGGATCATTTTATTTTTGAGACTTTCGGGAAAAAACCTGGGGCCACGTTCCAGTCTTGGTCCCGAGCACAAGTATTTTAGTCGCCAACCATCAGGTCGTATATTTTTTCTCACCACTTGCCCAACAAGAAAGCTACATTGTATCCGCCAACTATAAGTAATTATTTTGAAAACAAAAACGTAAATATAGCCGCATACCAGTTGAAAGACTTTGCATATGCGACACTTTGTGGTAGTTAACGAAAATGGAAAGAAGTCTAAACTCCAAAAGAGGCACTTGATGTGGTCATTAAAAGAGACTTTTGGCTTGTTTCAGAAGGAAAACCTTCATGTCAAGATATGCCTAAGTAAATTTTGTTCCTTGAAGCCAAAAAATGTTCTACTTGAATCAGCCATGCCACGACAAGTTTGCCTTTGCCAGTACCATGACAATATGAAGTATAGTTTCTTATATTAATTTAGCATTATTAGTTTAGTCTAGCATTAGTTTAGTTTAGCATTATTAGTTTTAATTAGTACTTTTCAAACCTTGTAAACATGTATATATTCTTAACTATCATTATTTGTAAATTGCCTGAAAAGCCCTATGGGGAGTGTCCAATAAAATGTATGTATGTATGTAAGATGCTTTGCGACTGCCTCAGCAAAGAAATATCAAGTTTTCCTTCATATTCTAGATCAATTGTGGATCACTTTGTCTGTGACAGCAACAATGAAGAATGCATGGCAGGTAAATGTGTTACATGCCCCACCTGGCTTGATGCTGTCAAGAAAATGCCCCTCTGGCAGCAGTGGGAAAGAGTATCCCGTCCAGTGCAGTCAAAAGGGAAGCCAAAACTTGTGACAAGGATGGAGAAACTGACCAAAGAGGGAACTGTAAAGGAAGCCTTGAACTCTCTTGAAAGTAAAATAGCCTTTTTCTTGGAGCATGTCTTCATAAAGAGGAAACAAGCTATGTTTTTTGAAGAGCGCATTGCAAAGCTGAAACCAGATGAGGCTGTTGTTCAGTTGATTTCGCTGAAAACTATACGTGCCAGCATCAAGATGAAATTCAAGCAGCCAACTGGAGTCAAGAACAGGTTACACTGTTTACTGTTGCCATTTGGGCCAAAGATTCAGCCAACAAAACAGTGTGCAATTCACATGTTATTGTGAGTGATGACCACAGCCACGACAAGAAATCAATTGCTGTCTTTAGGGACACTGTGGTTAACACATTTGTCAGGAAAAGTTATCCACAGGTAAGAAAGACTGACATCTTTTCAGACGAGCCCAGCTCCCAATTCAAAAACAAGTACATGGCTAGCTTCTACCGCACGCTTCAGAGGAAGGGATTGCAGATTAAGTGGCATTTTTTTGCTGCTTCCCATGGTAAAGGGGTTGTTGATGGCTTGGGAGGAACTGTAAAGAGGGTCGTATGGTGTGCAGCATCTACCAGGAAAGTACCAACTGTTGTGGGTGCAGAGGCATTTGCAAAGACTGCTGCAAAATTCTGCAAGTCAGTCAACATCAAACTGTATCTTAAGAAAGACATTGACGATTCCAGCAGCAGTCTGGAACTAGATGAATGCTTTGAACAGGCCAAATCTATTCCAGGCATTAGCAAGATCCATTGCATAGAGCTAACACAGAGAGGTGAACTACATTGCCATCTTTACTCAAGTGAGGTTTCTGCACTTCATGAAATTGATCAGACAAATGATGGTGAAGATCTCTCTAGTGCCACCATGGTCTCGGATATAGAACGTGAGAATTCCTGTTACATCAGTGGTGACGATGAGGGTAGTGATGATGGCAGAGATGACATGTACAGTGATGATCATGATGATGATGGTGACGACGACATGCCTTTGTGTACAGATGCTTCATCTCCAGCTGCAACAACTGTGACAGACAAAAAGAAGACCAATATTGACATCCATTTAGGCTTGCCACATGATATCAGAGCACTTTTCAATGATCACTGTCCAGAATTTCAAGTTCATTCCTGTAGCAGTTTACTAGCACAATTGATTGTGAGTGGAGGAGTTGATTTTGAGGGTGATTCCTTAATCAACACTAATGATCTCAAAGAACTGGATGGAAATGCCCCAGGGGATGAAGACAACTGGATTTCAAACTTTGTTGTTGATTCATATTTACAACTGGTCAAGACAGCAAGTGCTCATATTGTTTAATGTTTACAACTGGTCAAGACAGCAAGTGCTCAGAATGGCCTTTGCGTTGAATTTTTACGGTGGGAAGAATTTGAGAAAGGAGTGGGGAAGAAGCCACTAAATGATCTTCTTAGAGGCAAAGGTGACCTATTACAACAAGATGCAGTACTCTTTCCCTGCAACAGTGGTGAGGCTAGTGAGCATTGGTTTCTTGGAGTGGTTCTTCCCAAGAAAAGGTGCATTGTTGTGCTTGACAGCTTGCCGGGGGAGTTTATCAAGCCAACTGAGAAGATGATGTCATTTCTCCAGAAGATAGATCAGTCAATTGACATCAATCAGTGGTCTTGGAGATGCAGTTTTTCTTTCATTTTTCTTTCCTGTTCTTTTCCATTCATTTTAGCTTTGTAAAACGTAGACAGAAATAATGTTTCATGTATATTAGCTGCATATTCATTGTCATGCTTACATTATTTTGTTTGTGGTAAATCATTCAATTCACAATTATAGTGAAGCTGATGATTGAATGAAAAATTATAAAAATAATTCAAAGTTTAAAACTTAAAAGTTATAATGTAAAAGTACCTGTATTTAAACTTTTAGTATATACTTGTCATAAAATATCAGGTGAGTGATTAGAAACGGATCCAAATTCCTTGTTGTCCATTGGCTGTTTTATATGTAAATTTTATCATTGTTAACAGTGGATGCAAAATCGTTAATGTCAATTGGCTGTTTAAAATGTATTGAAATTTACGTTCAATCATTGGGTAAGAAAATCTAATCCTTATTGGCTAGATTAGAATCCTTTGTTTTTGAATGTTTGAGAGGGAGTCTAACATCGTTCAAGTTACTTCCACCATGGGTCGTTTAACGAATGAGCAAAAAGCAAAAATTGTGAGGCTTCGAGAGCAAAACACAAATATCAGTCAAATTGTAAAAATTCTTGGTGACGACGACTGCAAAACAAGTCGTCTCAGTGTGAGGCGATTTTTAAGACGTTTCCAGGAAAGGCAGTCGTTGGAGAACGCCCCTCTACCGGGTCGTCCGAATGAAGGTGTGACGCTAGAAGTTTTGAACTTTGTCGATGCTGAAATGGAGAAAGATGATGAATTAACGGCACCGAAGCTACGAAGAAAACTTCATGAACAATTTGGCGTCGAATTCTCCAAACCCAAGGTCAAAAGGCTGAGGCAGAAGCTTGGGTGGCTGCAGACCGGGACGAAGTACTGCCAGCTAATACGTGTCGTGAACCGCGCCAAACGTCTAGAGTTCTGTTTGAAGTGCGTTGAAGAAGGCGAGCAATTTGACAAATGCCATTTTCACCGATGAATGTTCCGTTCACATGGAAAGGCACACAAAGCTCTGCTTCTGTCGGAGGTGGGAACAGCCGAAGCTGAAAGGACGGGCCAAACATCCCTTTAAAATGCATGTCTGGGCGGGGATTTCAAAAAGAGGACCGACGACTGTGGTGATCTTTGCTGGTAACATGGACGCGACGTTTTACGTTGGAGAAATCCTGGAGAAGACCCTTCTCCCGTTCATTCAATCAAGATTTCCTGATGGCCACCGATTTCAACAAGACAATGACCCCAAACATACAAGCCGCCTGGCGCAAGAGTTCATGACTCGGAGTGGAATCAACTGGTGGAAAAAACCCCGGAGAGTCCAGATCTTAACCCAATCGAGATGGTTTGGCACAAGCTTGAACACTATCTACGCACAGCGGTAAAACCCACCACCAGGGACGAGCTGATAGCAGGTATAACGCAGTTTTGGCACAAAAGGATGACGGCACAGAAGTGTACCACATACATCGGTCACTTGAAGAAGGTTGTGCCGTTGGTAGTGCAGCGAGAAGGCCGTGCGTCTGGGCATTGAAAATCCTGTTGTCGTCGACCTCTTGTAGGTCGACATTGCACGATGGAGGTATCAAAAACGGCTCCTTTTGGAGCCACCACATCTACAAGAGTCATGACCAACAATAAAGAGAGAGTTCCAGTTTTAAATACAATTTTTCTAAAAGCACATGCATACACAATAATTCTAGCCTTCAACGCGATCGTAATATTAATCAAGCCTTCGATAAGATAGGCAATGAATCAAGCCTTCGATACGCTACGCAATAAATCTAGCCTTCGATAAGATACACAATAAAATCAAGCCTTTGACACGACCCGTCGAACGTTTCTCTGTGTTGCCGATTATTGATAAACCAAAAGGACGGTCGACACAAGTTGCTCGCGGCGACTTGCTCCTATTTATATAATTATTACTCTAGCTTGAAGAAAGTCTGTATATCAATAAATTCATTGAATAGTTTGAAACGGAAACATGGCAAAATAACGTAAATTGCTTCAGAATAATTATAAAGCAACGGGTCGCCGACTCGAGCAGCGGCTTTTCCAGGCTTTTGTGAAGCCACTGTGTTTATTTGTCAGCTTCTCTGCATGAACTTTTCACGTAAATAGCCTGATCGTAGGTTTCACTGCAATGAAAAGGAAGTATTTCAAACTTAAACCATTTCGCTGTTCGTTTTCTATTCCTTGTTTCATTCCCTTCATGTTTTGAAAACTTTTATGTAGCTGTAGTTGAATTGGCGTTACGTTTCGCATTTCGTTGTCTCATCTAGAAATCTTCGAACGAACGAAAACCATCAAGTGAGTTGTCTTCTCTCGGAGTATCTTATCAGTAAACTTTCCCCTGTACTGGCAACATATTAAACTTTATAAATTGCACAAGAACTTGTCGATACATTTGGTTTGATTTTGGCAACCGATAGCAGATCAGAGCGTACCGTTTTGCGGGAGTTTTATTTTACGCGGTCAGAGCGACTTCGATTTCTTGGGCATAATATATTCCATACTAGCCGGTTCAGTGATTCTCACGAGAAACAAGACTCATCTCGCGAGTAACGAGGTGAGGGGTGGTAACTTACTTTAGAGCGGTACTGTAATACCACCTTATTTGAGGGTAGAAAAATAATAGGAAATTAATATGGTGGACAGAAAACATGTTTCGCTTTGAGCCGTGGATTATGTTCAACTAAATGCGCTTTCTGCTGTCTGATTACAACTCGCTTTTAGATGTAGTGTACCCGAAGTGACCCTGCAGTAGTCACTTTCACAGGTACGTTCTATGTGACATATATGGAGACCACTAAGGAGAATTTGTCTGTGGATGTCAGGGCTTAAAGGGTTAAATGCAGGTCAGAACCTCCAAGTGCAAAAATTCCCTCATAGAATGTTTGGGTATAAGAACTGCATGGAACCTCATTTCCTTTGGTTGTCGACGGTCATCCTCTGCAACCAAACTATAGCAAATGTACTTGAGTCGTCAACATTTTCCACTTGGTTTGCACATTTTTCAGTCTACTTCCTCCTCGTACATGATTTTTAACTTAATTAGTCTTGCTTGAGCCATCATGTGCCTTAATTTTTTGTCAATGTTGGTGGACAGATCAGGGGTACAAATTAATTCAATCCCACATGTCTAGGTTGAGAAACTCTTCAACTGATGTCAGAGTTGCCATACACATGAAGAACACAAGGCCATATATTGTCAGCATTTCCTTTTGCCCATGATCGAAGTTTACCAAAAAAAAAGAAGGCCAACACTATTCATCAAAAGTTTGAGTAACGGAAACCAAGTATTACTCTAGAACTCAAGTTTTGATCGTAATACGTGGCTGCCAAAATAAAATAACAGTGCTTTTACATCGTACTGTTAGTGAAAACACTCGTGAACGAGTGCAGGTATTTGGAAGCAGTAGCCTCCAGTCACTTTACACCTTATATGACTTTGCTTATTGTTACTTGTTATTTCTGGTGAAAGTGAAAAGCAGATTGATCGATTGAACTCTTGATCAATCGATCGATTGATGGGTGGGTGGATGGGTTGATGTGAGAGTTGGAAGTGTGCTACTATGTGCAGCTTTGCTTAACTGTACGGTTGGACATTTGCGTCATAAATTATTGTTTGTCACTGTTATTTATTTATGGCTATTTTTCTTGCATTGGTTCAATCTCATCTAATTGTTCAATTGACCTTGCTTTCTCCTTGGAAGTCTTGCCATGCTAGAAACAAGTTGAACTGTATGTACTAAAACACGAAATACAGAAAACCTCAAACACCAAACAAAAGGGTTAGTTTGTGGTTACTGGTTATGGGTTAGAGTTAGGGTTACAGTTATTTTTTTGCCCGTGTTACGGCATGTTCAGATGTTCCAGGTTTTAGAACATGTCAGTTTGAATGTTTATTTTAGCATGGCGGACAGTTCTGTATTTAAGTTAATTGCACAGCTGATAGTGTCACTTGACTGTACCATTGTTTCAACCACTTGGAGATGCACTCAGGATGACGTTGAGTTTGGTAACCAGTGTGGTGTACATGTGTACTCTGTTGCATGGGATTGTTCAAGAAACTTCAATTCTCTGTTGCACAGCATCCCGACCAACACATCCTAACAAAAAGCAATCCTTAGGCATGTGGTATCATTAATCAAAGACAAAACTGGAAGAACCCATCAACACAAAGGCATCCCTTCAAAAACTTGGTGAAGGCATGACAGAACAAATTGTGTACTTTTACTAAAGTAAAATTCATTGTATTTGAATTATGAAATTATTCAGAACTATTTACAGCGGTCTTACCCAAGCGATATAAGGAATTGCCACATTGAATTAATTATCACTTTGAGCAAGAAGTCGATGGGTTGTGCAAGCTATGGCTCATCCCAGCAAGCAAGTCCAAGTTCCTCAACCTGTGGCTGACGCCCCAGCACCAGAACTGGCTAACGCAAACCTTCCTGTTCTTCCTGGTGCCCAAGAAGGGGTAAATATCCTTTCCTTTTATATTTTGTCATTCCGTGTGTTCGCGTTTTCTCCTACTCTCGTTTTATTTCTTTCATTATGCTGTCATGTTGGTTCTCTGGCTCCAGAGCAGAAGTTATTTTGCAGCAATTTATTGGTTCCTGACTCTGTCGAGCGTTTATTAGTAACAGGGGCTCAATCTTGCTAAATTTATTGTTCCCTGGTCTTGTCAGTATGTTGTGTGGCTCCAGAGCAGAAGTTGTTTCGCGGTAATTTTTGTTTCCTGAATCTGTCGAGCGTTTATTAGTAACAGGGGCTCAATCTTGCTAAATTTATTGCTTTTGCTAAATTTATTTTTGCGTGGGTTAACAGAAGGTCCTGCTTGTTTATTGTGGGTTAACAGTTCGTCCCACGATGTTTTATTTTTGCGCGGGCTAACAGAAGGTCCCGCTTGTTTATTGTGAGTTAACAGTTCATCCCACAAAGTTTTATTTTTGCGCTGGTTAACAGAAGGTCCCGCTTGCTTGTTTATCAGTGTGGGTTAACAGTTCGTTCCATGAATTTTTATTTTTGTGTGGGTTAACATAGGATCCCGCTTGTTTATCAGTGTACGTGGATGAGTTAACAGTTTGGTGCTGCGAACTTGTTTTATTTTGCGGGTTAACAATTGATCCCACTTGTTTATTGTGTGCAGTTTTGGTCCCGCAAATTTCTTTATTTTTGGGGGTTAATTATTAGTCCTGTTTTAATGTTAGTTAACGGTTTGGGCCCCCATTGTTTTTATTTGGTGGGTCGCTTTTCCCACCTGTTCATTTTTCCCCTTTGGATGGCTCCCTTTTAAATTTCGTTTGCTTTTTCAATGGTGGTGCCTGGAGTTTGTTTTCAGTCTTTTATCCGTATTCTCCCAATCCTGGGGAGTGGCTGCCAGTTTACCTGTTTATTTTCATTTTGTTATTTTCATTTTGTTATTTTCATTTTGTTATTTTCTTTCAACTTTTTGCTTCGCGTTCCTGTGTGTTTCATCATCGTTTATATATTTTCCACTTTTGCCATTTATCCTACTTCCTTCCTAACCCTTTATTGCTGGTTGTGAAGATAATGTTGCTGAGGCTCTTAAGGCCCACTTTAACTGAGTTTTGGAGCTAAGACCTGAACAAGTCTTCTGTTGAAATGCTATTCCGCAAGATCAATGCCTTGGATATGAAGAGCGGCTCAGATTTTGAGGCCCAGCGCTTGGCGGAAGAGCTTGCAAGCTGTGCCTCAAAGGCCCATCACAAGAAATTCACTTTTCAATCGCTCTCCAGGAGCCTAGCCTGTGTCACTTTGGACAATCCCAACAACCAATTCAGAGCTTATTTCCTGGCCCTTTTCTCGCACCACAATTATGGAAAAGTTATGGAGT
Organism: Desmophyllum pertusum; assembly: GCA_029204205.1. Taxonomy (NCBI): domain Eukaryota; kingdom Metazoa; phylum Cnidaria; class Anthozoa; order Scleractinia; family Caryophylliidae; genus Desmophyllum; species Desmophyllum pertusum. Next base: position 353,551 of record MU826390.1, on the reverse strand, counting down.
TCCTGACTAAGCTTGACAAGAGCTTGCGTGACCCTCGTTCTGGAGTTTGCAGTGTGCCGGGCCCCGCCTCGCCCCGCCCGCCTCGTCAGTGGTTGCGTTAGGCATTATGCTAACCGTTGTCGGTTTCAGCCTTTAACGTTCGGCGAAGTGTGGCATCTTCTGTTTCTGGCCCAACATCCCTATTGTGTTTATCTCTTATTGCTTGCAGTTGTCATTTGCATAATAAATTTGTCAAATCTACCAATTTATGTCTTGTTTGCTTGTTCAAGTTTGTCCACCTTCGTGTTTACCCTACTATATCCTTACATTAGTTTTGTCCTTTTGATTCCCTTTGGTTGGTAGTTTTCAGCATTCGTTTATCATACCACGGGTTCCATAGTTTCTTATCATTTTCATTCCATTGGCATACCATGCTTTTTGTATTACTGGCTGCAAAGCTGCTGGCAGGTGCATGTACATTATTTGGATAATGTACTCGAGTCTTTCACCCCTTGATTTCTAACTCCTGGTTGACATTCATGTCGATAAGCTTGGCTCTAATCTAGTACGTAAAAAGTCGGCCAAAGACTATTTAAAAGCTGATGCAACAACGTATGTACAATATTTAAGCTAGCCAAACTAGCTTCATCAGGTACAAGATCTTGCAAAATGAAACTTTACAAGGCTTCAGATTTAATACATGGCCGAGTGTCGCAATAGAGGAAAGGAGTGCGAGATGACGTAGTAGTTAAGGGCTAAATGTCATCACGGATATTCAGCATACCATGTGAAACAAGGATATTAGCTTTTAAAATAAGCTTGGGATAAGCAAGGTCTCAGATCTCGTCCTGTGTTTAATTCCCTCAGGCACGTATTTTCTCAGGTTTTGTCGTCCAATGTTTTCATTAGTCACTTTTTTATCCCTTCCTTGTGCAATCCGGCTCATTTTCCATCGCGTTGCCTATCCCATATGGATGCCTCTCTTTTGCTGATTACCAGCGCTGGCCGACTTTATATCCCTTCCTTCAACTGTTCAGTGAACTTTCTGACCAGCCTCGTCCATTCTTTTCGTCCTATCCTACTCCTCGCTGTGCGGGTGTTAATGTTTTTTGCTCAAAATCCAGCGTCTCATTCTCCCAGTTTGTTCTGTAATCCTTACGCTTTTCCTCCTATTGCCCACATGCTTTATTTTCTTTGGTCCCTGTCACTCCCCTGCATGCAGTTTTATTGATGCTGTTTATCCAAGGAGATTATGGTGACCTTTGCTTCATGCTACAGCTACCTTGGTAAGGCAACGCTGCGATTTTAAATGCTCCCTCTTCTAAGGGTTTTTTCTCTCAGTCGTTTTTGCCTTGGGACGTTCTTTCAGGGCTTCTTTCCCTGCACCTGTTGACCACCTCGTTTCTCCGTTATTTTTATTATTGCCTTCATGCCTTGTAACGTTTTTCCATCGTCAGATGGTTTTATGTATTTTTCGTCTGAATAAAATATGCTGTTTTTGTCATTTATCATAGGAACTTTCAGATGGCTTGTATCTTTGTTTGTTAGCTGTCCCCTGACTTTCCACCCCAATGATTTTAGCTTCCGCTTACTTTTGCCAGATGTGTGTTATAAGCGCATGTAAGGTCCTTCAGTCGCTTTCTGCTTGAGCTCGTCACTCAAAGTCGATCTTCAGCCATTTTATGCACGCCTTAATCTGCTTACATGCGTGACCCAGTATTTACTACATATGAGAAGCAGAAGCAATCTCACAAAGAAGAACTAGAGACTTTTCTCTGAGCTCTTCCAGGGAGCAAATTACTTTTCTCTGCCTCACCTCGTAACATTTGTTGGTTCCTTGTGTGTTCAAGGCAGAAATGGATAAACACAGTCAAGTACATTGCAACGACTGTCCCTATTGTGGCAAGCATGATGTACACCCTTGCCCGGTTCAGTTATCGTTTAATACTGTTGACTCTAAATTATAGACAAACTTTGTGCAATATTTAGTAGAATTTCACGTCAGGGGGCGATGGAACAGCTCTTTGCAACTTGGAATCCCGGCCTCTGCATTAGGAGTTTTCGCCTACTGTGGCTGAGGCAGCAGACCTTTACTCCAGATACGACTCCTTAAAGGACTTCATCATTGCTTTTCCCAGTCAAGCGTCATGATCAACTTCCCAGAAGCTTCCTCTATCTCAGTAAGGGGCGTACATTTAGATTGGGATAGAACTCCATGTCAGCCGGCTTTCATACACACTTGTTTTAGTTTGGGGTTTACTTACAGTTTAGTGTGGGTGTTTTTTAGATTGGGGCTCTGAGTTTAGTCTCCTTTTCTATTTCGGGTTAGCGATCGCATCTTTCTCTGTGGCCACCAGTCCTCCACAACTCAAATGAGTGCAGGTAAGACCGGTGTAAATAGGATACTATACAAAGTAATGAAGTTGTTGATCAACCTCCAATTTCTTGTTACAATAATGAATACATTGCCATTAAAAGTAACATTAAAATAATCTGGAAGGAAAATAAATAGCTTCAAAGGGATTTCTTTTCTTTTTTAATACTATTAGATAAAATAATATTTACAGGTTTTCTTTCATTTTTCTTTTCTGTTCTTTTCCATTCATTTTAGATTTGTAAAACGTAGACAGAAATAACATTTCTCGTATATTAGCTGCGTATTCATTGTCAATGCTTACATTATTTTGTTTGTGGTAAATCACTCAATTCACAATTATTGTGAAGCTGATGATTGAATGAAATATTATAAAAATAATTCAAAGTTTAAAACTTAAAAGTTATAATGTAAAAGTACCTGTATTTAAACTTTTAGTATATACTTGTCACAAAATATCAGGCGAGTGATTAAAACAATCTAATACCACCTTATTTGGGGGTAGAAAAATTAATATGGTGGAAAGAAAACATGTTTCGCTTTGAGCCGTGGATTATGTTCAACTAAATGCGCTTTCTGCTGTCTGATTACAACTCGCTTTTAAATGTAGTGTACCCGAAGTGACCCTGCAGTAGTCACTTTCACAGGTACGTTCTATGTGACATATATGGAGACCACTAAGGAGACCAGTAAGGAGACCAGTAAGGATAATTTGTCTGTGGATGTCAGGGCTTAAAGGGTTAAATGCAGGTCAGAGCCTCCAAGTGCAAAAATTCCCTCATAGAATGTTTGGGTATAAGAACTGCATGAAACCTCATTTCCTTTGGTTGTCGACGGTCACCGTCTGCAACCAAACTATAGCGAGTGTACTTGAGTCAATCTCATCTAACCCATTCAACATCCCTCGCTTTCTCCTTGGATGTCCTGTCAAACTAGAAACAGTTTGAACTGTATGCACTGAGATATGGAACACAGAACACACAGAACACCAAACAATAAGGCTATAGGTTAGGAGTTACAGTAAGGGTCACAGGTAGCCATTTTACTGGTGTTCTGAAGTGTTCTGGTCTTCCGGGTTTTTAGCACATGCCATTTTAAAAGCTTATTTTGGCATGGAGGGCAGTTCTGTTTTGAGCGCACAAAAAATGGTAAAAAAATGTTAATTCCTGCTGCAAGATACACACTAAAACCTGCTGCCAGCGATTTGTTTTGCCATGTGCGAATTCACTGCAAGGACATTGCTCTCCGGTAAGTTTTAAAATGAAGTGAGTTCACTGAGATGTGGAAATATCGTCCCGGAGTTTACAAAAAAATCTGACGAGAAAAAGATCGACCAATCTGTCCTGAAAACAGTCCGTGATTCTAGGGGCCGGGGGAGGGGTATATCGCTGGGCGAGTGGAAAAAAATCCGGGCGAGTGCATCCTGATAGTCACTCGCCCAAATGGCGAGAGCTCTAAAAATTAAGTGTCCAACCCTGCAAAATGTCTCGGAATTTCAACACTAAAATTGGCTTTCATTTACTGAAATACAGTCAACACTTATAAATGTTAACGCAATCTGTAGATCCGAAACTGTTGAAACTGAACATAATCAGCAATCATATAAAAATTAATGGTCTACAATTGTGTTTACCGAATGCTTGAAATACTTGAAACGAACGCTTTTGATCGATCGAACCAGAGAAGTCAAAGAATATGTGCCGTTGTTATGAAACAAGTAAGCAAAACTTTCTGCACTTTTTCATTTTCCTTCTTAAAAACTGCATTAGACCGACTTCTTTCAAATATTCATTTCTGAAATGTATCACGTTAAAATCATTGAAGCGCGAATGTTCGCCTATTGATGGTTGATGGTTGATGGCCCACATGTATTCAAACTCGGCCGTGTCCTATTCTATACTGCGGTTTTGTTAAACCGTAGGCAACCGCAAAAAACCGAGGTGAAACTGGGGTTTACAAAGCAGTCAGACAAGGTTTTGCCGAGGTCAAATTGCAGCCTTGAGCCACGATTCGACCAAGGCAAATTCACGGCAAATGCACTAATACTTTCGAGCGGTACTGTACAGGCTTTTCTTTTACATTTTGCTGTTTTCAAGGTACAGTTACACACTGTAGTGTCAAATTCTTGAGCTGTATTTCTGTTCTGATCGCTGTTTCTGGTACGTAGCTTAGACTTGTGCACTTGTACTGGTACAAAGTTAAGTAAATCATAGCCAATCAGATACCTGATGTTGTTATGCGCATGTGAAAGGACCATGCGACATTGCAGAAATGAAACTGAAAATTGATCAGTGGTTATGACGCTTCTGGGTCGATTTTCTACAGCATTTGTCTTTGTTTGCTCCCAAGCGTATAAGATCATGCTGTTGTTTCCCTCGCGAACATACATTATGTAACATAATAATATTGTTTTTTCCGAAACCCATGTAATGTGATAGTTTTGTTTTCCATGTGATAATTTATCCCAACCTTATTTCGTAAGCTATTTTTTGCATTCAGTTTAAATATTGCCTATTTTATTTTCACTCCTGTACATTTATTTTCTTCTTATAGCCCTATCACGATCCATGCAAATGGGAAAAGAAGGATAAAATATAATTATTAATATGGGATAAACAACATGAATTTTATCACATACTTGCATGGGATGGTACAGTATTTTGCAAAAGTAATGCAAACGATATTCGGCAAATATCGCTAATTTCGCGATATATCGGCGAAATTGAACGATATCTTTTTCGAAACGATATATCGCGCGATATTGTTCGAATCGTTGCGATATTTCGCTGAGCCTTGTGCAAGATATCGTTGGCATTCAGCGAAATATCGTTGCCTGTCAGTGAAAATATTGTTGGCACTCAGCGAAATACTATTGCTTCTCAGCGAAACATTGTGGCCACTAAGCGAGATATCGTTGCCATCCAGTGAGATAACGTTACCACTCTACCCTGGTTGCCAGAGGGTTTTTTTCTTTGCGTGAAATGTGAGCGGCAAAGCCGAGACAGCGATCCACAACGTGACTGACCAAAAAAAACTCAGTCTCACTCGGGATTGAACAACGGCAAGTGCCATCCATATGTACATTTCCAGACATTGAAACGGCAGACTATCCGTTAAGATAGCCTTGTATCAATAATGATCAGAGAGCAAAGTACTCACATTCTTACACCATGACTTTCATATGGAAAAACTTCATCATTTAATCCGTACATGTATCCTACGCGGCCATGTGAAGCCCGACATTCAAGCTTTCAGCCAGAAGGGCGTCCTGGTGTCCTGTGGACGCCCAATTCTGGGAGAAAATGATGCAAAATGCACCAAAGCTTTAACAAATTTATAAGAGGACATGCCTCCAGGACGCCCACTTTTCAAATTATGGCTAAAAGCCTGCCGACATTACAGAGCATTAATAACAATAAATTATTATACTGTACATTCATTCACTGCATCCAAGATTTGTTTTGCAAACAGAAATTTCATCATGAAAGTGCAGAATATCACCAGAAAAGCGGCGAAAACATCACCTTACGATCGTCTGGAATTGAGGGCAACCTGTCCGGATTTAGGGCACCCAATTTGACCAATTCTTTTCGATATTACGACGAAACCAAGAAGATTCAGGCGATGTAACTTCACTGCCTACTTACAAACTGTCGAAGCTACATACTGGGGAAATTTCAGCTCGTTAGTGCTGTTTTGAGTTAAGATATTACGGTATTTGCAAAAAGTGTCCGGAAATAGGGCAACTGACTGGACATGTGTCCGAGTCACCATTTTGAATTGGTCGGACAAAACAAAAATAAAGTCGGACATGATAATTTTATTATAAGCAGACCTGCTAATCTAACGCGTTGTCAATGCAGAGTAAACTGGTTTGCATTTAGAACAAAACGCAGGGGAAAAAAAATGTCCATCGGACATGGGCAAATTTTGGTCCGATGACCGACTGTTAAGCTTATTTGCAGCCCTGGAACTAAAAGTGTCCGGAATTCGGGCAACATGCTGTATAGTTCAAAACAGTTTCTTGAAACACATGTCTACACACGTAATTTAACAACACTTACCTCAATAGGAGACGTCTGCACGCAGGCTAGACAAGCATAGGCCTGTGAATATTGGTAACCGTGAATATTAGCCGAGGCTCATGTTCGGCCAGCCGCCATCTTGAAAGCGGAGTAGACCCTGGGAACGAGGTTGGGTGGGCTCCACCCATTTTGTGAGCCCGCGTTCCTTCGAAAGCCCGGAAAATCGCACTCGAAAACAAGTCCCAAAACAAGCTGGAGCACTTCCTTGTTTCGCTTTCTCTCGCCTTCTCGATCTCGCCTTCTCTTATTATGGACGTGGATAATAACTAGACGAATCTCTTGAGGCAAGTACAAGTGCACCAAGCTCTGAAGAAAGAGCTTGCAAATTATGGCGAACCGGTGCAGACAGTTTCGGATGCTCTTATGGAAGAACTTCCTGCTTCAGGTACGTAAGTTATAGTAAAGTCTTTCTGATCTTATAATTATGTCGACCCATGCAATTACAGAATTATCGGTGGTCCCCCTCATTTAAATGTGTTGGAAAGCTTTGTAGAGCGAGCCATATAACACAATAGATGCCATTCTTTTTAAACGAAAATTAACTCAATAGCTTATTGGATGACGAGGTATAAAGAGTTACCTTATTATAGGAAATTAACGCTCGTGTTAATTAAGGTATTTGAAATTAACGCGACTTAAATTAACGCGAATTGGAGGGAAAATTACTTCCGAATAACGGAAATTAACGCAAAAGTGGAGGTAAAGTTCCAAATGAAGAAAATTAACGTGTCAAATATGTCTGTACACGGATCCAGAATTTGGGGTTATAATAATGGTAATTAAGGTCGCGGAAATTAACGCTCCACTAAATTAATATCGCGGAAATTAACGCTCACAAAAATTAACACGACTTAAATTAATGCGAATTTTTGAAATTCGCGTTAATTTCATGGAGCGTTAATTTCCTATAATAAGGTATCAGCCGAACATTAGCAACGCAAAGTGCACGAACTTGACATGATTGCATGGAAATCATGCACCACGATCATACATGATCATGCAGGATCATACATGACATGACTACCCTCGGGGGGGGGGGGGGGGACTTCGATATAAAAGTGACGGGGGTGATCATCGTACCTTTTAGGGGTTGAAATTTGTGGTTTGGTGGCGCTTAGGGGTGTTAAAATCTAAAATGACTACCATTAGAGTTATTCCGGTACCTTTTAGTGTATTAAAGGGACACTATCACGAGTAGCGCATGTGCGATTTTCCGCTCTCGGATCGCCATGATGGATTCGTCGGTAAGTGAAAATAATGTGCATGATGTTTGCATCTCATCATCATTATGTAAATCAGAACCTGCAAAATGGAGTTCTTCTCGTTTAGGAAACCTCTTCACAATTCTGTAAGTGCAAAAGTTCGTACCTTCGAAGGATAGCAAATCGCTGTCACTGCATTGAACTATCGTAACCTGCCAAGTGTTTGGCCTGAATACACGATTGAAAGAAGGTATTCTCTAAAGATATTCTTTTTTGAGCTCTTTGACCCACTCTCTCTTCTAGTTGTAAACATCCTCCTACGGCCGGAATTTTCTCTACGACCGCCACGGATGCCTTCACTTGTCGACGCCATTTTGAATTTCTCAAGTGAGATTTGAAAAGGTCTGCCAGACTTTTTCAAACTTGAGATCGAAAGCTCGCGCATGCATAACTCGTGATAGTGATCCTTTACTTTAAGCCAGAAAAAATATGACAAGAACTACATGTAGTTTTGTCTTAGAATTGGTACCTCTTACTTATATTAGGGGTGAGAATTAATTCCAGTCACACCCACAAAACCAGATTCTGGTACCTTTTAGGGGTTATTTTCCAAAATTCTGACGATCACCTGAGTCACTTTTATAGGGGAGTCCCCCCCGGGATTACCTGTGACCTTGACATGATTACCCATGAGGCTATCATAACCTTGACATGATTATTGTATGATGTGTCGTTCCAGAAAATATCCATACCCCCCCCCCACGGAGGCTCACGGAAATTCCAAGGGGTAGGGGGGTCTAAAAGAAAGTGATAAATTTCTGAAGGGGAGAGGGGGGTACAAAAAGAGTTTTCTTTCCAGAAGGTTTCCTTTCTGAACAAGCACATCAAAATTCGTAAGAAATTCTTACATACTTTGTCTCTATTATCGGAGGCAAATCAAACGTTCTGACCATTGAAATAAACCCAAACATCTTGTTCTTTCATGCATCTTTTATTTTCTTGGTTTACCGCCTCTCAAAAACTGTCTCTTGAAGTTGCAAGCACAAACCTTGGCACAAACCGAACCGAACCGGATCAAAATGGCCGACCAAACTCCTTCCCAGTCCCCTGGCCATTGTTTCTTGGAAAAGCTAGGTTGCTCAGCTTTGTTACGAACACGAACAATTCCTTCGTCGAGTATGTGCTAGCAATGGCAAAATTTCTTGAAAACAAAAACATAATCAGACTTCCAAGACAAGTAAGTTAAATTTTTGATTGGAAAGAAAGATATTGATTTCTTTCTTTTTTTGGATAAAATTTGCGATTCACGTTCATTGTTTGTTCTTTCTGTAAGCTGTGTTATAGCCATGTGCGTGTTGATGAAAGTGATCAAAATAAATGTTGCGCTAACTGGTAACCTTTCGCTATTTTTCAAATATAAAAAGGGTTTTAATTTCCAGGGGGTAGGGGATTTTCAGATTAAAACTCATGGAAATTCCGAGGGTAGGGGGGTTCATCAAACACCCGCTGGAATGGAAATCCCGAAGGAGTGGGGGATCCAAACAAAATAACCAAGTGTGGTGGGGGTATGGATATTTTCTGGAAATAATTATGACACAATCTGCAGTTAGATGCTTTCAAAGGTGCTGATTTCGAAAATTCACTGTACGCTTTCGGCCAAACAGAAAAGAGATAGTGAGTTGAATGTCTAATAATTCTTTTTTTTTTTTAATTTATAAACACAAACATACAATGATACATGCATGATTGTATACATTTTCAAGATAAGGGATAAAACATTACAGGATACACTATTAGAAAAGGAAAAAAAATACACAGAAATGTCTAACGATAATAATTAGAGTTTAAGCTTATATGCTGAAGCCAAAAGGCAATATTAGCGTTTAATAATAAAACCTTTTGATAATTTATTCAACAGAAACGAAGGCCAATTGGTACAGGGTTTGAGATCGGAATACCTATTGCTGTGATGGGAATTCTTATTTTGATTCCATTGTAAGTATTCTTCAAGCAAATACGTATAAGCTGAGACCACCAAATGACTATCGAGTGACTACCGGACACTTAAATTTATGTTCCCAAGGGTGGTCACTAGATTGGAGAGGTGTATGCCTAATATGTGACCTCTCACGCGAAAATGTACAACACGGCTATCCGTTCGAATGGGTGAAACGCACGGCTATCAAACGGGTGAGAAATGGGTCACCAATGTTTGAAACGGATGAGACTGAACGGGTGAACGGCTCATGAATAATTTCGAACGGATGAGACTGAATGACTGAACGGCTCATGAATAATTTCGAACGGATAACCATGAACAGCTGAACGGCTCATGAAAATTTTCGAACGGATAGCCATGAACGGCTGAACGGCTCATGAAAAATTTTGAACGGATAGCCATGAACGGCTGAACGGCTCATGTAAAATTTTAAACAGAAAACGCTGAACAGGAAAGAAAATTACCTAAGTATGCAAACGGCTAAACCTGAGTGACCAAAGAAAAATCACTTTTAACGGCTGATCAACATGCACACTCTACACGCATCCAAAAAAGCAGACAAACAGTAAAGAAAAGAACAGAAACTGAACCAAAAACCCAGACTGAAGCAGCCTGCCAACTTAAAACGTGATGGTTCGACTGGAGTTCTCTGAATAGAATGCAAACAAAACCATGCATACAAAGGTCGAAAAACAAAGTCTTCATTGATCTTGTCGCAACATTTGTTTACACTTTGGCGTCTTTGTAGATTCACTGTCGGATAAGAAATAACCTCGCTGGCCGAAATATTTCGGGCAATTCATTTTCGGCTTGTGGTGCAGGACATTTCAAGCAGGTGAAAGTTTACTCCGAACGGATGACACTTGGCCGTTCGAACGGATAGAGATTTTTTTGGAACGGATGACCCAAGCTGTTTGAACGAATAGAGATTTTTTTTGAACGGATGACCCAAGTCGTTCAAACGGGTAGAGATTTTTTTTGAACGGATGACCCAATAATGCAAGCCGTTCAAACGGATAGATATTTTTTTTGAACGGATGACCCAAGCTGTTTGAACGGAACGGCTAAGTGAACGGCTTGTGAACGGAATTCTGTTTTAAAACGGAAAGCCGTTAGTGTACGTTTTCGCGCGAGAGGTCACATATGAACCTCTTTGGGCCATTCCATTTTATGTGGATGAGATTTTTTAAATTAGTGTCAGCATCCTTGATCTATTGAATATTTCTGGGGGCCTTGGGAAAATATCACTTTGTTTCTGTGGGGGTAATCATGTCGGCACTTTGATCTTGTTTTTCTTAGGGGGTAAATTTTGACTGACCTCATCCATAGGGGGTGTGAACCATTCCATTTTATTAAAATGGAATGGCCCTTACCATACCATGTAAACATCCCCCTGAGTATCTGCCTCGCTAACTCAAACTAATTTGACTTTCTGTTGGCTCAAATTTACCCGATAACTTGAACTCTATTGTTAAAAACGTTGGTCGGTAAACCTCAAAGTGTCAGAATATAGCTGATTGACTTGTCAAAATCTTTACAGCATAACTACTGTAACCGGGGTCACTTCGACAATAAAAAACAATCACATATTGCAGAGCAGAATAGAGAATTTTAACTTAATTTCAAGTTGAAATGTTGAATTGCAATAAAAACTGATTGGCTCAACAAATAAGTTTTAATTCTTTGTTTCCATCCTGCAAGGTGGTTTGATTTTCGTTGTGTGCGGTGGCCCCGGTTATAGTAGTCGCACTGTAATCTTTATTGATAACATTGTGTAATGTATGGAAACGTAATTCAAGCCCATGAAAGACCGATAAACATCTGATTGATCACTTTGACATAGCAGCCGAGGGTAAAATTTCCAAACTAAACAGGTTTTTTTATTAAAAGGCTCTTATAAAAGAAACTCATTGTACCAAAATGACTCATGATAATTTGTGAATGAATGATAAAACCACAATGCCTTATTAATTATTAACAGCATACTTGAAATTCGACACTAACCCCACTAACTCGAAGCCCCGCTAACTTGAACGATTTTTTGCTTTCCTTGGGAGTTCGAGTTAGCTGGGTTCTACTGTACATTGTTTTGTAGCTTTGTTTAACTGTGAGAGACTCAAGGCAAGTCTGTATTCATGATCATGATCAGCCATTTCGAATTATTTGTAAAATTGTTCAGGTCAACTGATCCTCTAATATTTATGTATCATTTTAAATGTCTATCATCAGGACAGCACCTCCAGCACAGGACAACTGTTTTTGTGAGTACATGTATTTATTTAGTAAGATTGGTATTAAAATGTAAAATAAATTATTAAATACATTTTCTTGCAAGCTTTTTTATTGTTATTTTTTTTACACATTTATTTAATATAACAAAACGAATACCAATACAGCAGAGGAACATAAACAAATTGCAAACCTTCGTTATTACATAATTTCAAGAGAAACTGTCAGCATGAAATTACCGTGAAAGCCCAAAGAAGGGAGGAGGGGGGGGGGGGGGGGGGGGGTGCTTAATAGAGAGGGGGGGCTTATTTTTTGAGAAAATTCACATTTAATTTTTCAAACTTTACTATCTATTACACCACCACCACCGTCTTACATAATGCAATGTCATTTATACCCTAACTCAACAATATTGATTATTTTGGAAATTAAGGGTCACATTTCAATATTCAATACAAAGTGACTGAAACACCATTGCTGAAATGTCATTTACATCAGCCTAATGGAAATCAATTTATTAGGTGCTATATTTAACTCTGACCTCTATACCGGTGGACTTAATAGAGAGGGGGGCTTATTTTACAAAGGGGGGCTTATTAGAGGGGGCCGGGGCTTAATTTTTTTTTTTTTCAGACCGAGGAGGGTGGGGGTGGGAGATGCAAACTAGCACTCTTTTTCAGTAGACATGTACATGTAGCAACCAAGATCCAATCCGACAATTAATAACACTTGTCTTGCAGCAACATTTAAGTCATCAACTATTGACTTTAAGGAATTACCAGACCAAGGTCGACTACCAGTAGCAGTCTACCCAGGAAGTAAAACAGGTATGCACATACTATTTTTGTTTTTTATGCGCATGCGCATTAAAAAACAATGATAGAGAACCGTAAAAAATGTTAACACTTCGGGCGTTAGTCAAACTTCGGTGTTCCCCTGGGATTTCCCGAAGTGACACATCATCACGAGTGTTATTTCGTATCGTCATCGTAATCAATCTTTTAGGCCGAACAACCAACAGTCATAACGGCCATGATGCAGTGGACTTCCCAAAGAAGGGAAAATTTCAACCCTGCCACTCTGAGGTTTTCAGAAGAGAAGAGAAGATCAGACAATAGATAATTCGTGGAAACGTTTTTCTGTGAATGAACTGAACGCCAGCTGAAAAGTGGGCAGTGTGGGACTGCATGCCAGAGTCCGCGATCAATAGCGAATATCCAAGTCAACTTCTCTATACCTGCATTGACCAATTTTTGCTGTGACCTTTGGCTTGGAATTGTTTCGGGAAATCGTCATTGAATGGCGCCAAGGACCAAGGTAATTAGATTTCTATTGTTATGTTTATTACCCGACTTTTCGACTATGATGTTCGAAGCTACTCTGCTGGCAGGGTAAACATTGTCGTGTATCTTTCAGTTCTTTAGTAGCAGGACACTTTTGGGCTTTTATAGTTTAAAACGTACAAGCTTTTGGCTCGAAGCACAAGAACTTATATTTTAGCGTAAATTTAATTTGTTCTATTTTATCGTAGTCATCAATCTCAGCGAAATATTCGTTACATACATCCCACTCCAAATGAAATAAACCCTGTCAAAATTGCCTGTCAGAACGACAACAGGACGACTTTCTGGACTTTTTATTGCTAGGAAAGCAAAACAAACCGGCCTTCGATCGATAAAGAACGAGTTCAGTTAAAACCAATGTTTATGTCGCAGAGTTCGAGACATGTTAGAGTGCTGTGTAAACAACAAGGTTTTATAAGTTTAAGTTTATTTGTTTTCATTCTGATTTCTTGCGCTTTTCTTGAATTTATAGTTAAATCTCTATTTAAAAAATGCATTTCTTTCACTGTACATAGTTTCTTGGTAGTTTACCCAGGGGCCCGGAGGATTTTTTCTCTCTTGTTGAACTTTTGAGTCCTGACTTGAAATTGAGAAACCCCGGAAGCGGCACTTCGATGTTTACATCCAGGCGCCGGTGATTTGGTAAATGCGAATTTTGTATTGACCTCACTAGAGAGAAATTAAAATCAGCAAATAAGTGAATCTGTATATATATAATAATACAGACGCAAAACTTCTCCGTTAATTAACGGCGAAATATTTCATCTGTATATAAAGATGCACATAAAACTTCGCCGTTAATTAACGGCGAAATATTTCATCTGTACATATTAAAGGATGCACCTAAAACTTTGCCTCCAGACGGGCTTACACGGAAATCGGTCAAATTTTCCAAATGCCTCAAAATCGAAGAAATATAATTTTATAGGGTGAAAATCTAAAAACGTCTGCCTCCGGACTTCCATAGATTCGGCGCTCAGACTCTATTTTCAGTTCCTGGATCCGCGCCTGACATCACTTTTTTTCGCCGGGTTCTAATGAGAACCCGGCGAAATGAAGTGTAATCACACAATTATTAAGAGACCTAACCTGAAATATTAAACTTGCCAAAACCTTACATCTGGACTGCAAATTTTTTGCCAACTATGATTCCTTTCATATATGTAAGAGGCAAGAATTCAGATGTAAGGTTTTGGCAAGTTCTTTCAGGTTAGGTCTCTTAATAATTGTGTGAAATTACAATTATAATATCAGAAATTTCTACTTCCCCTCTTTCTTAAATTTGTGGATCCACCCCTGTGTTGTGTTCTTGGGCAAGACATTTAACCCACACAGTGTCTCCCTCCTCCCAGGAGTACAAATGGTTACCAGCAACAAAATGCAGGGGGGGGGGGGGGGGGTAATCTGCTATGGAGGAGTAGCAATACTCCTAGTCGGCTTCATGCTACAGAAAACGGGATACGCCCTGGCAACGTGGGTCAGTTTGGCCAGAGTGCAGCTTAACCTATTGTCTGCACAGTATACAATACACTTGAATATTATTTTAACTGAGTGAGCATTCATTCTCCAATATAATTATTTAATAATTTTACAGCATCCATTTATTATCCAAAATGGCCATATGGCTGAATTGATTATTTATTTATTTTTTTCATTTATTTTTGTTCAAATGGTAAACAGCTTCCAGTAACCAACTCCATTATTAGAATCTATTTGGAAAACCCATACCTTAAGGAAAATTGCATTCCCACCGGATTTTTACTGCAAATAGCAAGTAATTCCATTACCATAATGTGCCTCATTCATACCCCTGCAAATAGCATAACTTGTCTTTATTGGCACCAAACACATAAAAAACAAGTACGCATTGCGGACCTATTTTTAAAACCGGGCAGCAGTAGCCGCGGCCGGTTCATGAATCGCTCAAAGTTTTTCTTTTGGGTGTCGCACTCACCCCGGACCCCCACTCGGCCAACAGCTAGGGCAGAATATTTCCTGAAGTGGCCGGGTAATAAACTATAAGCGTATTGAGATTTACTTGGAGAGAGTATAGTTTCTATTTAAAGTCGGGTATGTGAGTTTAAACCCCTGAACATGTCATGTACTCGCGAATAAATATTTCCGCTTGCTGGAAACTAAATAGGAATCCATCCATTTCACAAAAATACACGTTTAAGGTGGTACTGGAGGCTAACGTGACCGTTTCAGAATTTGACAATTTCTTGTCAGCTTGAAGTCGATAATAAAAGGAACTTGTTTGCAAAATTTCAGTTCAAGGGAATCCTTTTTCAGCGAGATACTAGCACATGAACTTTCAATCTCGTCCCCAGAGCCAGCGCGTTTCGGTCAGCGGTGACCGAACGCCCAACGGCTCTGGGCGATTCAAAAACCGGAACCAAGGATCCTTGGTTCCGGTCTGCTTGTGCGCGTGCGCGATCTCATTCCCAGCGGCCGCGATCCTTTTGGTCAGCATGAATATATGTGTTCTGAATATGCGTAGAGAGAGTAACCGCTGTAACTGATTGTGGCTCACTTGTTTATAATGGCGGCAGCTTCTGCAGTTGATGTTACATCGATCGGGTATTTAGACCTCAAATCTTTGTCAAGAATCCTTTGTTACGGATTGAGAACTATTAAGACAACAACACGTTACGTCTACCAAAGCTCGATGAGGTATTCAATTTTCTAATTGACAAGAATTTGCTGTCTTTATACTCGATACAGATCAATATCAATGATGCGTTCGTGTTTGATTTTTCCATACCGAATGCGAGCCAGCAGAAAGTTCTGGAATACATCGTGAAAGTTACCACCCTGAAGGATACCCACGATTTTAGGCAAAAATTAAGTAGATGGGCTTTTAGTTTTGGTTAAATAATTTTCGTCGTGAGTAGCCAAGGCTACCTCTGCTTGTTTGTGAAGAGTAAAGAGTTGCATGTATGTAGTACATGTAAAATTATTTAGAAATCTAAAAGGCAAAACTTCTATTAATTGCATTTTTACTGTAATTCTTCGTCAGATATAGTTTATAATTTATTTTATTTTATTTATTTTCATTTAATTTTGTAAGTTCATTTGTGTATTGTCACTGCTAAGCATGAAGAAATCATGAAAGATTTGATACGAATTCTAGCCAGTAAATGTGCTAGCAAAATAATTGTTGTTGTTAAACCAAAACTTATTACAAATATATATAATAATTAGTCTTGCCTGACAATAAATATATTTCATTTGAGTCATCAAGTGTTTACTATGTCAGTTTGTATATGCAACATGAGTACACAATGTATGTTGTCATATGAAAATTGTTCGATGAAATCAGAAGTTGACAGCCAAATGGCCGAGTCAAATCAGGTAGTCGCAGAAAAATTTCAATTCACTTGAAGCATGGTTTCTATTTGAACAGATAATTGTGACAGGAGGAAGATAAAATGGACGAAATCTGTGTGTACAGAATGTCGCCAGTTTTATCTTCCTCCTGCCCCAATTATTTGCCCTGGGTTTCCAAACTAGGGTTGTCATTGGTAGATCCAGGCTTGCATGTACATATACATCTATATACCATCTTCCTTTCTTTATTACATTTACATAGTTGAGTTGCAAATCCTATAAAGGACAGTCCACAAGTCGATATACTTAGGTTATAGTATATGCTTGGGTATACAAGGTGGATGCACAGACTTTAAAATTATTTGACTGAAACACTGGTAGAGATAGGCATGTTTGTGACCAACAACACAACACAAGGACACTTGCCAGACTTGAATCTGGATGTTTGGATCCAAAGATCAAAACATTTATCATTAGGCATGACTGTGCCTAGCCTTCTGCCATAAAATTATCTATAGTAGATGAAATTCTTGAGAATAATACATGTATCAGTAGCCTCTCTGGCTATAGACCCTCAGGGCTGAGCAGAGAGATATGCTGGGAAAACAGGGTGATTGAATGTAATTTTTGTCTGAGATTGTTCCATGAAATCATTTCAATAATAGTCTTGCTGTATTTTAGTGAGGTGTAGGGTGAGACAAATTACAAAATATGTCAAGTAAAAATGTACAGCAATTCTACAAACTAAAAGAGATTTATTATCCAACATTTTTCAGTTTTTCTTTCTTGAAAACCAGACTTTGAACTGTGTTTTGCATTGTGCAGTCAGGACTACAACCAACCTGTTTATAATATTGGTTTTCCACAATAAAAATCTTTTTTTGGATATTTAACTTGTTTTGTGTAGGGACAGGCTCCCATATAAGAGTGACAGGCCAGGGATACTTGTCAGAAATTTTGGGAAATACCCCTGAAAGGTACCATAATCCGTTTGTGGGGCTCAAGTTTATTTTTACCCCTAAAAGCCAATTTAGACTGTTTTATTGATGAGTGATACAGTCCAACCAAGGGCCACATGCCAGAAAAAAAAATATATAATAAAATTAATTAATTAAATTAATAATAATAATAATTTTCAAGTTCTGTTTATTTGGGGTTTTACTTTGAAAACACATCCTAAGATAATATCATAATATGTAACAAAACATGATTTTCAACCCCAGGGTATAAATCTCAATATTTTTTTTTTCTAGATATAAAAACAGTGGTCAGTTTTCCAGCACATCAACATTTGCTCCTGAACCATATACAAGTAACAAGGTCTCTACGAATCTAGATCTAGACATCAGTGTTTCTTGACTATGCGGTGGGAGTCACAAATAAGTGATGGGGGTTGATCGTCGGAAATTTCGAAAAGAACCCCCAAAGGTACCAAAATCTTGTTTTGTGGTTGTGACTCAAATTCAATTTCACCCCTAAGAGGTGCCATTTCTAAGACAAAAGTAGTTTTTGTCATATTTTTTCCCCCGGCTTAACCCTAAAAGGTACCGGAGTAACTATAACGGTAGTAATTTTAGATTTCAACACCCCTAAGTGGTATCAAACCACAAATTTTAACCCCTAAAAGATACAGCGATCACCTCCGTCACTTTTATATGATTAACAATTTATATTTCTCATGTAAATTTAGACAGGTAAAAAATCATTTTATCATACATGTTCAAATCATATTTGGTATAACTCAAATTATTTGCATAAGACAAATTTATTCTCCATGGATGTAAAGCTTATTAAACATGCAACTAGAGGCGTAAACAAAAGAAAAGACCACCAGAATAAATAGTTTGTAATTTAATTATCCACTCACTTTAACCCACGTACTGCTGTATAAACTCTGTATAAGGGAAATCCACGTGTAAACTGAAGGGTATTTAAAATACAATCGCAACCACGTATTTCATACGAAAACGCCGGTCCAACATTCATCTACATACTGCTAGCTAGTGTGTACATGTACAGTCCTTTCGATATAGCCTGCAGTTTCCGAGTAAATAATCCCGGCGGAACTGCGATCACCAACTGAGATGATTCAGCTGTCGGCAGTACAAGTGTTTACCACAAGCTGTTGACTTGTTTTCTCTTTGTTACTTGATAATTTACAAAGGTGAGTTTTGTGTGATCGACTCACCGGCCGACTCGCCACTGAAAGAGGTCACGGACGTGATTTTCACACCGGTAACCTTCTTCAAATCTGCAACGGTATATATTCTCCAACTGATTTTCCAACCAAAACATCCATCGGATGGTTTTGGATTTCCACATTCTCCTTGTAAATTCCAGAGACGACAACTGCCTACGTCCGCCATCTTTGATTTTGGGTTCACTTCCGATTCAAATCCATTGTGTTTCAACAGCCAATCAAAAAAATTCAAATAAATTCAAGCGCCCAGAATATTCCAGAGTTCGTGATTCCTTGGTGCTGACCAAAAGGATCGCGGCCTCTGGGAACGAGATTGATGAACTTTCGTCTCTATGGCAAATTTAGCGGGAAAATTACAGTAATCAAGCGATATAAATGGAGTTTCGGTTTTCAAAAACAACCCCATGCGGTATGCGTATTTAACACCCGATGTCAATTGAAGGGCTGAGGGCATAACCAGCCTATATTGATTTTTAGGACCTTTTTTTTTCCCCTAAGATTTGCCGCGTTTTTGGAATGTGACCTAAAAATTAGTTACCAAACATTTCCCCGTTATTTTTTTCGCTAATTTCTCCTTCGTTTTCGAGAAATAACGTGTGACAAACATTCGTTTTAATGGCGGTAACGCTTTGTTAAAAAAACCTTTGTTTCTTTGAACAATGAAGATCAGTGAAACGGTAAAATGGCCGTTGTTACAATGATTTACTAATGAAATCACTGCCCCTTTCAGCGTTGTGAGTTATCAAAATATTTAGGTTGTTGTAGCGGCAATGGAGATAGAAACTAAATAAGAATTGAACGTTTACCTGACCTAGCTAACTGATGCTACAAAAGAACATCACACCGTGAAGTAAAAACACTGTTTTACAGTCCCCCCTCCCCCTATCAATGTTGGAGCCTAGCAATTCAATCCTGTGAAAATAAGGTCTTGTCTGCAAATGACGCGCAACATTGATTTGGGGGGGGGGAGGGAGAGTCGCTGAAACAACGTAACGTAAATAGAAAATCCCTGTAACGACGGGCATTTTACCGTTTGACTGATCTTCATTGTTCAAAGAAACAAAGGGTTTCTTTACAAAGCGTTAAATCGCCGTAAAAATGAATGTTTGTCAACACGTTATTTCTCGAAAACGAAGGAAAAACTAGCGATAAAAATAACGGGGAAATGTTTGGTAACTAATTTTTAGGTCACATTCCAAAAACGCGGCAAATCTTAGGGAAAAAAAAAGGTCCTAAAAATCAATATAGGCTGGTTAATCAGCCCTTCAATTGCAAAACAAATTTCACCAGTCATTGAATTCTACTCAAATAAGTCAATCGCACTGTATTGTGTGGTTCCAGAAAATATCCATACCCCCCCCCCCCCCCCCCACGGAAGACAACTGGAAATTCCGAGGGGGTGGGGGGTTAAAGGCCCAGGAATTCCGAAGGAGAGGGGGGGTTCACGCAGAGCTTGTTTTCCAGAGGGTTCCCTTCTGAACAAACACAACAAATTCATAAGAAATACTTACGTACTTTGTCTCTATTTTCGAGGAATGAAACCAAGCCAAATCGAACATTCTGGCCATTGAAATAAACCAAAACATCTTGTTCTTTCATGTATCTTTTATTTTCTGAGTTTACCGCCTCTCTAAATGAGAAAAAATGTCTCTTGAAGTTGCAAGCACGAACTGAACCGAACGGGATCAAAATGGCCGACCAAAACTCCTTCCAGGTTGCTCAGCTTTGTTACGAACATGAACGATTTTCGAATATTTTCCTTCATCGTGCAAGCGCTAAGCAATGGCAAAGTGTCTTGAAAACAAAAACATAATCAGACTTCAAGACAAGTAAGTTAAATTTTTGATTGGAAAGAAAGATATTCTTTCTTTCTTTGGATTAAATTTGTGATTCACGTTCATTGTTTGTTCTTTCTGTAAACTCTGTTAGCCGTGTGTGTGTTGATGAAAGCGATCGGATTGTAACGTATATTTTGCGTAACTGAGTCTTCATTTTTTTAGGTACAAAACCTTTTGGAATTTCCAAGGGGGGGAGGGGGTCCATGTTTAAAAATACTGGAAATTCCTGGGGGGAGGGGGGGTCATCAAAGACCCCCTTGGAACGGAAATTCCTGAGGGGTGGGGGGGGGGGGGGGGGTGAAAACCAAAATGTCTTCCGTGGGGGGGGGGGGTATGGATATTTTCGGGAACCACACATTCTGGCTAACTGAAAAGGAAATGGGAAATAATCGCCTTTCACATAAAAGTAACTTGATTGAATAGTTCAATGTAATGTATCCAATCTCAGCGACTGCAAAATATGCAACGTGATGCGATGTATGCGGCATTCTTCAACATCGAAGGCATCTTTTTCGCTTAGAACACAATCCGTAACTCCATAAATGAGACTCAGTTGTAAGAAATATGTTTTGAAGCTCTTAGAAATTCCATCAGTGCCTAATATTTCCTTGAATTTCGAGGAATATATATAACATATTATTTTCAGCCCGAAAGAACCGAACCTGTCATCGCCTCGCTGCTTGACTCTTGAAGGTGTCGTTACCAGGCAAATGTGTCATTGTTTATGCGGCCGCTTATGATTGGTTTCGCGGGAAAATAGGCTCTCTTTATAAGGCAAGTATGGCCTTATAAAGGAGTAAATTCTGGCATTTGCCGCTGAAATTAAGTATTGCTGGCTTTGAGAACATGGCGACGGGGTAAATATAACGCAAGGACCATAAAGGATAAGAAAGACGCAAAATTATGGTGTGTTTTGTGTATTTCAGAGCTTTGTGATTCCAACATGCACCCAGTATAAACAAAACTACATTTTAAGGATTTATCAGTTTAACAGTGAAACTTGGCAAGCTTGATATCTATGGAATTACGAACGTTTTCACCAGAGTACACCTTCTGAAATGGAATAGCACTTGCGTGAAGCATCACACTTATTATGAAGGTTAATTTTGTGATTTTTTACAATTAAAACAAACATACTCAAAACGAGAAGGTGTGCTCTGGTGAAAAGTTGAGTTTTATTCCATTCTATTGGTGTCCCGAGTATTAATAACACAAAATAATAAATTCCTGTTTATATTTCGTCAATTTTGTAAAATTTCTCATAAATGACCACACCCTTCAATTTCTTGAATTACAGAAATTCCTTAAAGGAGAAGGTCACTCCAGAAATCGCACTTTTTTTCTCGCTACCATTAAAAATAATATATGAAGATGAATTACTGACCGTAGTTTGAAGTTCCAAAGACCCTCATAACCTTGCGAAATTTGCCTTCAAAGTATCGAAAAATTCGAATTGACCGCCGCCATTTTGAAGACTACTCAGCAACCTGGCCGCATAATCGTGACGTCAAATAGACCAACCTGAATTGGCGGGAAGCGCTGTACATGTGTAATTTAAACGCAGTTGCTGTTTTGGTGTGCCTTCGTTCGATGTTTCGAGTCCACAATGCGGCCTCTTGTGCAGCTCCAAACTGTTGTTAGTAACAGGTTGAAATTATAATAACAACAAGTATAGAAAATTGCACGAAGAAAAAGCCCAAAGTTTTTGTTGCTCTTCATGCAATTTTCTATACTTATTGTTATTATAATTTCAACCCGTGAGGTATTTTTGAGTATCTGACGTCATTTTCTCTAATTCGCAACCAAGCCTTGGAACAAGGTCAAGTAATGATGGCCATAAATTCTCGGAAATAAAAGTTAAAAAAAAATGACTTCTAATGTTCGTAATGGATTGAACTTTGGCAAGATATATAAGAAAGTCATATTTTACACGGAAATGTAAAAAAATGAATATCAACAATTTGATCGTAGTGGCACTTTAAATTTTTCTGAAACAAAAATATTTCCACCAGAATCTAGAAGAAGTAAAGAAGAAGTGATGTTGAAATTACTTCATTCCCATGACTATATTTTGTGATTCAACCCTTCAGCACTGCCCAAAATTGAATTGTATAGTCCTGTACAGCGGTCATGTGTATGTTGTGGTTTAAATTTTTATTTTTTTGAAAGTTTATAATTCAGTTTGGTAATTATAGTGGATATCATGCCCGACTAGTATCCGGGAGATGCAGGTTCGACTCCTGCTCGGGACACAAATTTTTCTTTCATTTCAGAGACATGTGTTGAAAGCCAAAAATATTTATTTACACATTTCACTAAATTTAAACCACAACATTTAATAATACATGAGGGATGATGATTTTTTCTTAATCAATAAATAAAAATTACCACACAGTGTTAGAGCTGATGGCAAGAGTAAAGAACATCTCTGGCTTGAGTGCAGTGTACCATAGTAAAACAACTGGAAAACAATGGTCATCTGGTGCTAGCATGGCAGTAGAGGTATCTGAAAATCAAGACAAGTACTTTGGAGGTTAGTTTATAAAACAGTATTATAAGCATTAAATTTGCCAACTGAAGGTGTAGCTTTGAAATCTCAGCAAAAGTATAAGGCGTTGTGAATGGTAAATTGGAGACTGTGCGAGATGGCAAGACATACTAGCGTTTTTCTCTGTGAGCCCGAGACTTTTGGGTGTAAATATGTTTTTGACCCGACTCAGACTCATTTTAACCCGAGCCGCTCAAAAAATGAGACTGAGATCCGTGAAATTCCATTCGCCACACCTAGAGGGCTTGTCAAGATATTAAAAGAGACTATTTACTGGCATGATTGAGGGAATCTTGCCAAGCTTTTAAAATTGTGGCAATTTAGACTAGTGTATCAAGATTTAGCCAAGATTTAGGAAAAGTCAAGATTTGAACAAGATTTCTTAGACATATTGTGTAAAATTGCCAAAATCTTGCCGAGGTTGAAGAAATCTTGCCAAGAAGCTAATTATTGTGGCAAGTGTACCATGCAAGACCAAGATCTAGCCAAGATTTAGGAAGAGACTGAGATTTGAACAAGATCTCTTAATTGTCAAATTGCCCATTAATGTTGGCGTGACTGAGCGAATCTTGCATTGCCAAGAAGCTTATTAATTATTGTGGCTTGAGTGTTAAAAACTGAGATATCTAGGCAAGATTTAGGAAGAGACCAGTTGAGATTTCTACAAGATGTTGGCAACTGACGATGAATGAGATATTGGCAAGATAATGAATATCTTGTCCATTAAACATTAAACAGAGGTTATAACAATGTCTGAGTGACAACTGCAAAAATTGGATAGTGATGACATAATTGGGGTTTTAATTTTAATTTAGCCCCATAAACATTATTGGATTTCTGCTGTGGTTTATGATAAATTATAATAATTGTATTGATGTAAAACAACAAAGAACAGTTTCTTCTCGGAGTAAAGAAGGCTTGTTTGGCATATGTTAGCTTTGCCATAATATTGTGTAGGAACCAGTAGTGTGGGACAGTACACGTAGTAGTACACCATCCCAGTGAGTTTCAAGAAGGCCTATCCAGTTCTTTATGGCTTGATTGTAAACACTTAAAATGTCTACCTTTAGGGTTAATGTAAGTGTACCGGTGCTGAGCAAAGCAATCAGGATCCATTAACATCACTGTGTATTAATTTGCTATTTTCATTGATAATTATGTTCCTGCCGAAATGGCATCACGCATTACATAAATTAACACATTTTCCCTTGGGAGGCCTTTGTACATAATACCTTGGTGTAATTAGCATAATACACCCTCCCATCTTCTTCTTGTTCAGTTATACGTTCATGCCCTAAATGTTTCAGTTTAGGCTCCTTCCCCTCCCCCCCCCCCCCCCCCCCCCCCCCTCCCTCAGTGACGGATAGGTACTTCAGTCTATGAAATAATGCTGTACTTCTTTG
Organism: Desmophyllum pertusum; assembly: GCA_029204205.1. Classification (NCBI taxonomy): domain Eukaryota; kingdom Metazoa; phylum Cnidaria; class Anthozoa; order Scleractinia; family Caryophylliidae; genus Desmophyllum; species Desmophyllum pertusum. The sequence continues at coordinate 329,021 of MU826390.1, read as the reverse complement.
CATCCACAGAAATTATTTTTAGCCCATAATTATGTATATTTAAGTATCTCATGTGTGCCATAGAGGTGCAGTAGCATAGCTATGAAAATTTTGAATCCTACTAATTTTATTTCCATGTATACATATATGTACATGTAGTTACCTTCCAACAGCCCTCGAAATTGTACCTTGCTATATGGATGATGAAGAACATTCCATGTAAAAAATTATCAGCCAAGGCCAAAATTTATTTTTTTGAAGATGCACCATTTGGTCCTTCTTTAAATTCCCCTTAAGTCACTCAAGTGCACACCTTATACAGTGCATGTTTATACTGATCATGTACAATGTTGCAGTGGCGGATCCAGACCTGTTTATAAGGTGTGGGCCCGAAGAGGGAGGCCCGAAAAATTTTGATTTATTGTTAATAAAACATGTCATTTAATTTCAGCCATTGAATTTTACATTGAAGAAGAAAACAGACTTTCTAAGCAAGTCAGATATGCCATTCGCCTCCAAGGGTCTTGGTCGACAGGCTCAACGTATCCAACTTACTTACCCGATGGACCCCCTACGTGGTAAGTATATTATACAATGTATGGGGTTCATATATTTAAAGCTGAATTATTGAACATAATGCTGTCATCCGATTTGCTCTCAGACTAACAATAAAGAATTAATGATCAAATCAGTGATAACTGTTATTAATATCATCACAATAAGAGATCGATAATATTACGAGAACATATTAATTTTACGTAAATCCATTAATCCGTGCAGTATGACACCAATTACCTACAGTGCATTGAATACTAGCTATGAACATCATTGCTTAAGGAACACACCACACAAACAATGTTCTTTGGGGATTTTCAATAATTTCATTAATTTTATAATGTACATGTAGGGTGCAAAGTCCCTAATTTTTCTCAGATCGAGCGGGCGAGCGCGCGCGCGAAGCGCGTGGAAATATCCTTGTGCGAGAAGACGCAACGCGAAGAGGCGCGAAAAATAAGGGACTACCGACATAGGGCCAGCGTTTGACCCTTCACGGCCGAATGATTTTTGGGTGTCAATTTCATATCGTCTTTCTTGCTGTCAATTGCGCTTGTCATTGATGAACTGCGGGAGATGTTTATCACAGACCAGGGGCCGAAGGAATGCGCTTTTCTTCGTGGATGTTTCGCGGGAAGCCATCTGAGACGCCTAAAAAACGATAGGAAGGCCTCAGAAAAAAACCTAGCATCAACGATTTCTGCCGTGTTTGTGGCTGCAACTTCAGCACTTTTTACGGAGATTTTAAGCGAAGGATTTCAACCGAAAATATTTTTGAAATTCCAAAACGGGCAGAGTCGAGAAATCTCTCCTCGCCGCTGAATCAACTGGGGTTTCCTTGTGAACAATCTGCTTCATTTTCTTCCCATGTGTGTGCCAAATGTGGCACAAAAATAAGGAATGCCGCGGATCTGATCCGTTTCCTTCGTTGTTGACGAATCGGGTCTGCAAAATGCGACTGAAAGGTTTAAAAGACTGGCGCGTTTCCCTTGCTCGAGCTCAGTTAATTCCAAGTCAAGCCGAGTAGCATCACCGTTGGACACAGCGAAAACCGGCAAAGCTCGACGATCGATCAATAGTAGAATCGCGAGAATGTCTCGGCCAGCAAAGAGCGCCTCCAGTGCTTCGATTTGTTTTGGTTTTAACGCATCTATTTTTGGCAGCTGATCGATACAAGCCTGTAATCGATCAGCCATGATTGAGATGAAACCCTAATCCTTGAGTGTTGACATCGGCTTGCACGTATATTTGACAGATTGTTGACAGATCTCCAAGAAAGAACCAATCAGAATTTTGCGTTGTGAGAGCAACGCATAATTCAAACGCTGGCCCTATGTCGGTAGTCCCTCATTTTTCGCGCCTGTTCGCGTCGCGTCTTCTCGTGCGCCCGCCCGCTCGATCTGAGAAAAATTAGGGACTACTCGTAGTCTACCTTAAATAATTTCAACAGAAAATTAATTTCCTGATTTTTGTTATTTTTGAGAAACGTGAAAGCTATAGAACAATAAAATGTTAAGTAACAATTTACTTTTTCAGCAAATTTTAGTGGACTTCAGGAGTCAGTGAGCGATGTTTATTTAATACCATGTTGACTAAACATTATTTTGACTAATGTACATTTAACTTGGACATTGCTATTTAATTTTTTCTTTTAAATTTGAATGAATACTTAATGCATAAATCTTTGCAGGAATCAATATGATGGATACTTTCTATCATTACAATATGTAGTGGATATGGCTATTATACAAACCCAGTGCAACTTGGAAAATCGTATTCCAGTCAAAACCCATGTGAGTAATAAAAGAAAATGCTTGTAATTATATAATAATATATACATGTATGTACATACCTTATTTATCCGCGGATAGGCCGCACGTTTTTGACGGAAAACTACAGCCAAAGTTTGGGGTGTGGCTTGTACGTGGGTATACGTACAAGCCTTTGGAGGTAATTAATATGTACACAAATTTCAAAGGTCAAACATTGATTTTTAAAGGTCAAACATTGAACCAATGTTGCTATACTACAGGTTTGTTTGAAATTATTATTTTAGTAACAAATACCTACTATATTACACCTGCACCTCATGAAGACTCTCCATTTCTTGCGCAGTGCAAAGTAAATCGCTGATTTCCGGCATCCATGTGCCCCTGTAAACATGATATCCACGTATTTCACTCTCCATTTTGTGAGTAGAAGTAGCTCGATCCTGCCATTTTTGTTCTTTGCTATAGCTAGTTCGTACAATGACGACGCAATTCAGGAAAAAAGATTGATCAACCCAAATCAGACTGTAGCCCTGGGATGTTGTTCATTTCATATGCTTTCTTTTAACCATAATAATTATTATATGGTAACAAATGCATGATTGTATGGTTATAATCCCAGTTTCATTTGCGGTTTTACGATTCGTGAAACAACGCAATGTGTGTGGGAAACCGATAAAGTTCAGCAGTGAAATAAATTCTTCATGTTACGACTTTGCATGTCTCAAATGTACAAATGGCAAAAACTTCTTTATAATTTTTCTCCTTCTGCTAATTATATCCCTTCACTTTTGTGCTGTATATTTTTCTCCAAAAAATGAGTTGCAAGTTCAGGGTTCGGCTTATCCGTGGGTGCAGCCTATCCGCGGGTAAATACAGTATACCATGGAGGCATGGACGTGGTGGCCTAATGGTTAATGCATTGGACGTTTTCTCTCTATACATCTGTATAATTAAATTGAGTAAATTAAAAATTAAAAAAAATTAAAAAAACACAAGCAACATACACAAATGGGGGGCAGTAATATGTTGATCATTTAGTTCTAACAAAAGGCACTTAATAATATCTAATGATCAACATGTTACTGCGTCTGTGTATGTTGCTTGTGTTTATGCTTTGGTTGCTAGTGAAAACCAGCCTATAGAGATCAAGCCTGTGTTTTGTATTTTTGGGCACATCTTGCAATGCCTCTCTCCACCCAGGAGTAAATGGATACTGGTGAACTGTTAGCACCTGGAGGGCAACCTGACGAAATACTGGGCGTAACCTGCAATACTCCTGTAGTCGCTATAGACACCCAGAGTTAAGAACCTGAGAACTGATGATCGATGGAATAGAACAGACTTTAAATAACCCTTTAACCTAAATCTAAGATGGAAAAATATTCCAGGGAACACAGTTGAAAGCAAATGCCTGAAGATGCTAAGTGGTTGTAAACGTGAGTTATTATCAGAGGACATGCAAGTGCTCACATTCACGCAGGTATGGAAGAGCAAAATTTCAAGTGGGGGGAGCTGAAAAGCTCAACATCTTTTGAGAGAGAGGATACTGAGGAGATGGTCAAATTATGGAGTTCTTGAAATAAGAGTGGAAAAGTATTTTTTTTAGCTGTGTTATCAATTTGTTGAATAATAAAACAATATTATTATCCTGCTCAATCTTGTAGAATATCACCTGATTTTAGCCAACTCGGACTACGGCCTAGTCGACTAAGTATCAGGTGATATTCCCTGCGATTTTGCAGGATAATAATAATAATAATATTGTTAAGTATATATTTTACTTTTCTTGCAGCAATTTCCTTACCCAGCCTATACAACAGATTTTGGCATGTCGACTATTTCTCTGATGATGCCACTCTTGGTCATGTTGGGCTTCATGTATTCAGCTATGACAATCATTAAGGTGACATTCACATGACAAAATGGTGACATTTTTATTGTGTTTTTAATAGGATGTAATTATCAGTTGTTGGTTTTGGAAGTTATATATAATTATGAAGCATAAAATCACTTAATATGATTGCATGTATTGTTTTATTTTGGTCTGTGCTAATATAATTACACATGCACATAATTAATGGCAGGCCAGGTCACATGACTGTATTTATAGATTCTTTGATCTTCTAAATGAGATTAATTTATTGTCAGGTTTGATTGATTGACAAAATCTTGATCAGTTTTAAATTAAAGCAATGTGTGATTGAGTGTTGAAAGTTAAATTAATTGATGTTTTCTAAATGAATTCCTCTGCAGTAAAATTTCTCGTTTTTTGGACCAGCTGGTATCATATCCTGGTCAGCTATCTCCTAGTCTCCTACGCAGCCATTATTTGTCGTCACGCAACGCTTCTCCCCACTAACGGCTGCTCAAACCTAGACCACATTCCTTTCCAGATTTAAGCCAATCACAGTTGCAGTGCCATTTTCAGAACTTGCTCACGCCCAAATACACCAATCATAGATTGTGTCTTATCATGACTTTAGCGTCGGAAATGTCAAACGCACACCAGTATGCCGCCTTTTGAATTTGACGCACACCAGACATCAAAACAAAACACAGTTTTACTGAAGAAAAATTATATGAAAAAATAATGTTGAAAAAACTTCATTTTAATTATAACAGACATCCTAGTTCAAGAATTGGATCAATCTAGCAGGTTTTCGGCAAACGGTTTACAACAGTCACGTTTTTGCCGATAGGTGTCAAAGTTACAGTGGTCAAAACAAAAGGAAAGGAATGTGGTCCAGGTTTGAGCAGCCGTTTTGTGGGGAGAAGCGTTGCATGACGACACAAATAACGGCTGCTTGGAGACTAGCAATCCCCGGGTTCCTTTCTCAGTCACTTCATTTTCCGGGTGCAATAAAAGTCATAATTTATCTGCCTATCTGATATTCCAGCTTAAAGTGTATTTTCTTTCCATAATTTACATGTACATGTACTACACAATATATTTGTCTAAACCTTCAGCCAATATTTCTTGACTGTAATATGATATTTTTGCTATAGTGAAAGTGGCCTGTGGGCTTTATTAAATTAATTGATCTTACTATCAGCTTTTAGTTTTGTTTGATTTGTATTCCTGTACAATTTACAGGACATGCAAGGCAGTCACAGTAAATGTTTTGATTCACATATTGCTTTGATCTACACACCCGTAACAGACTTAATTGTTGCTTTGTGAGTAAATTGAACCTACAAAAGCCCAGATCACCCATAATAATATTATAAAGGTCCCATCAAGCATACTCAGCCATAACAGGTGTTATAGGATATGACAGCCCTGGTACATGTACATGTACATGTACTTAGAGCTAAATTCATCCTGAATACAGACATAACAGTGTACCAGGAACTGTTCATACATCAACTGATTTTTTTACTGTTAGGAGCTAGTTATGGAGAAACAGAACCGCTTGAAAGAATCAATGAAGATGATGGGACTGGCTAACTGGATTCACTGGAGTGCATGGTTTACTAAAAATCTCCTGTTCCTACTCATTTCATGCATTGTGATGGTTATTGTACTCAAGGTAAATTCTACATTATTTCTAAATCTATTATAATAATAATTACCGTAAAAGCTCTTACTATTAAGCCCCCGGGGGGCTTATTTAATTTCAGGCCTCAAGAAGGGGGCTTATTAGAGAGGGGGACTTAATAGAGAGGGGGGGGGGGGCTTAATTATTTCAAATCATAAATTTTTCAAGAAAATTCACATTAATTTTTCAAACTTTACTATTACACCACTAACTAAAACAGAACAAGAAATGGCTTATGTATGACCGTCTTACAAAGGAAATGTCGTTTATACCCTAACTCGATGATAGTTCTGGAAATACAAAGTGACTGAAATGCCAGAAAATATTGCTGAAAAGTCATTTACATCAGCCTGACGGAAGGAGGGGGGGTGGGGGGCTTATTACAAAATCTGACTTCCAAAGGGGGAGCTTATTAGATAGGGGGAGGGGGGGGCTTAATAGAGAGGGGGGCCTAAATAGAGCTTTTACGGTATTGTACTTATTATTTTTTGCCTGCACTCGAGGGGAGTTCCTTTCTGTTGGTCCTGGGTGATTTTAACAGCATATGAATATAAACTCCATTGCCTGCAACTGATTTTCAGTACTGTGTAAGAATCTTGTTGATTTAACTGCCTGTATGTTCTTAGTTGTATTGTTTATATTTTTAGGTGCTGGTATTTAAGTATTCCGATGTGAGTGTAATCTTTATATTCTTCCTCCTGTACATCATTGCCAGCATCTTATTCTGCTTCTGTGTCAGGTAATTACTCCTTGGTTTGAAAGTTAGTGGTAATTTTGAAAATTAATTTTCAAAGTGACAATTTAATAGAAAGAAATGATGGTATATTTTAAGCTTGGCAGAAATATGAGAAAGATATTATTCTGTCAGTGACACAAGCTACTCAGAAAAAAATTCCGAGTTCCCCCAACAGGAGTCGAACCTATGACCTTCTAGACACCGGTCGGACGCTATACCACTGAGCTACAGGAGACTCGTCACACTTGAACCTAGTTATATGGCCTTAGCTCCCACGAGTCTCCTGTAGCTCAGTGGTAGAGCGTCCAAACGGTGTGCGGAAGGTCATAGGTTTGACTCCTGTTGAGGGAACTCAGCATTTTTTTCCGAGTAGCTTGTGTCACTGACAGAATAATATATTTCTGACAATTTAATAGCTGCATACTGTCAAACAGCCAGCCATGCAGAGTTACATGCACAGTCAGACAACATCACAAATGACATTCACATGACGCATTAAGTGGTTTTCTTTTTTTTGTTGTATATTTTTAAAATAAATATTAATTAATTACAAGAAGGTTACAACACTGAGTTACACTAAATTACACAACGGCACTATACAACTCTACGCTAAAAAAACTACACTACACAATAAATTAGCCTAGACAACACACACTAAGCTACACTAGTGTATACAGACACTAGAACCTGCAGGAAAAACAAAATATTCCGTACTCGAGGAGACGACTCTACTGATCTATTAAATGGAGTAGAGGTTCCCATTTCGTATTATGTAATTGTAATTTATTTTTCTTTCTCACAATGAAACGTTCAATTTGATATATTTTATGAAGCAATAGCATAAGAGAAAGAGTCAAGCTCTTATTTAATTTAGTATGATAGATAAAATATTTGCTACGCATTAAGTGTTTTTATTTTTATTTTTTATTTTTTTTTTTACGCATTAAGTGTTACCAGAAGCTTATCACCTAGAAGCGTGTAACTTCTCTTTATATGTTTGGGACAATGCGTGGGTTTTTTCCCGACCAATCAGAATCGCTGAATCAATTTTGCCCTTATATGGAAACTAGGATTTTCGCGCTCCTCGCGGCTCCTCGCGAGAACTACATCTGTAATGGCGGCTTCGCGAGGAAAATTTTCGCCCGAAGAAAATATTATGACATTTGTAATGCTGGGAAAGCGCTAAGTGTCGAAGTATTATTTGGAAGAGTTCCCGGTGAGTTGACAGAAACCTTGAAGGTCTATTTCGACTTGTCCCAATGAGTTTGAATCGGTGAAATGCATGTAAGCTTGTTGTGAATAGGGAAAGTGACAATTTTTTCGATTTATTTAAAAGTTCTATCGGGATACTCTAAATACGCTGTGCTTCAGGATGTCTTTGATTTTATATTTTCGGAAAGAAAAAGACCCGCATGTGGTACGAGTTGAGGAGCTAGCCAGCTAGCCGGGATATGTGAGATACAGTACAGGAAATGCCATCGCCGGGTAAGGATCTTGTGTTATGTTTTTGATCGCTGTCAACAGTTGTTGATTTCAAAGAACCGCAAGTAAATCTTTTTGCAGATTTTTTGAGCAAGAGGACATTATTACAGTCAAAATAACGGCAGTATCAAACGAGGAAACAAGAAAACTACTCCTTTATCCGAAAATTATGAGTATTTTTGTAAATATGTTTTGGTGTTTACTTAGCGTGTTTGTCGACAGAAATAGCGTGCGGTAATAATGTGGTTGTTTTCAAGTTCTCTTGTAGATTTTTTCTGAGAAAGATAATTTTAAAACTTACAGTCAAAGTAGCGACAGTATCGCTTTAACAAAATAGAAAGCTATTCAGTTACCTAAAAATGTGGAGTATTTCACTGCAAACGAATTTGTAAAAAGGTGTCGTTGTGTTTTTAACGAGTTCTAGATCGATCTAACGCGCGGATGATAATTATTATTGTTATATAGCTGGAGTTTCGTTGGACCTAACGCGCGCTCTCATTGGTTGGTTTTTGGTCACGTGGTATAGGCTAAAATCAAATGTTGCCCGCGCGGGCAACAATTCGAAAATTGTTGCCCGCGCGGGCAACAATACAAAACTCATACTTTCCCAAAGTATAACTTTTCGACAGACGGTCGTGGTTACATCGATATCGTGACAAAAGGCGGTGTGATGTTTTTGGCGACCCGCGTCACTGGTTGGGAAAGCGCGGGAAAAATCCGATTGTATTGTGTATCGAGCTAGGATGTTTTAAAAATGGAGCCGCCGGTAAAGAAGCGTTTTTCAAACCTTTCAGCTGAAGAAATTAGCCGTATGGTTGCCGAGAAAGATTCTAAATATACTTAAAGGTAAACGTTTGCCTCTGTCTTGACCAAGCCGTAAATCATTAGAGTATTTTTTAGCTTCAGTGGCTTGAATCAGATTTGTTTGTTCGCTTCGGTGTGTATTTATTAAAAACCTTTGGCGTGTTTTGCTCATGAACTCAAATTGTCTTCTCAGTCTTGCTTGTTGCTATATAACAAAACACTTAATGACTGATCCCTCGGAAACAGTTAGTTTTGTTTTCCCTCGAATCTCGATGTTTCCCTCGACTTCGTCTCGGGAAACATCGAGATTCTCGGGAAAACAAAACTAACTGTTTCCCTCGGGAACAGTAATTAAGTGTATATTGTTGTTTACAAGTTTGGTTTATATATAAAGAGAAAGGTTTGAGAGCCGACAACCTCTTAAGCTTGAAATGGGTTGTTTAACCTGTCTAGTTAGTGTACAACTGAATTATATAAGTCGATGATTCATTTATTTCACGAGCTTGTAGCTGAGGATTTGTGTTCGCATAGCTTTCTTTCGCTGTCAAACTTAGTTATTAATTTCAAAACAACCGCTTCCAGTAGCTATAATCCTATAAGACTTTTCCCAACAAGAAAACAACCGTTATTTCGATCAAACTATCGACAGTATCGCTTCAGAAAAACCAGATAGCTTTCCTTATCCAAAAATGTGGGTTTTTTTTCTCGTGGGTAACGATTGTACAATGTTTTTGTGCTAAGTTTTTGAGATTGTTGTCGATCACGCGGGGAAGAAATTGCATTTTTCATGCATTTGCTTGCGCTTTGAGAGCAGTTCTTCCGACCCAAAAACCACCTTTAACACTTTAAAAGGTTGATTAACATATACTAATATTAACGTTTTACCGATTTGTCTTTTATTTAGCCGTATTTAGTGAGCTTGTCGCTTTAAATTTGTCTTGCGGCAAGCGAATTTTCCACTCGTAATTTTTCGAAATGTTGTGGCTAGAAAATATCGTATCACGAAGTTGTAGTACACAATAAAACACTTGCTTTTTAAACTGTGGTGTTGATGTTTGATATTTTTTGCTAGAATGATATGTAATGAGTGTGTATACTTTATTAAAGCTGGTTGATTCTCAGAAATATTGCAGACAAGATTCCCAGAAAATCGACTACGCAGTACGCACTTTTACGCGCCTCGACGAATAAAAATATTCCGGAAAAAATGCCGCGCGCAGACACGCGCGTTAAACCGCATCTGCCATTCCATATAAGGAAGTTAATTTTGATTGGTCGGGAAACAACCCACGCATATTGAATCGAACCTATACGCTTCTAGGTGATAAGCTTCTGGTGTTACATTATTGTTCTTTCTGATAATTGTTAACTACAGTATTATTCATATAGGTTTATGTTTTATTATTTCAGTGTGTTCTTCTCCCGTCCTGTTCTTGGTATGCTTTTTGGTGCTTTAATCTGGATTGCAACATTGGTACCATACTTTGTAATTTTTAATGACAAGAAGTACAGAGCATTAACTAGGTATATTGAGTTCATCAATAAAACTAGAAGCAAACAGTCTGTTTATAAAGTTGCTACTTCTTAATAATTAAGGGATAAAGAAATAAAATTTCCATTCTATAACATGTTGTGTCATTCACCCAGCTCCCTTTCCCCAAACAGAACAAAAAGTACAATAGATGACTGACGGCAGTTGCAACTGACACCACACATATTAGTCTGCACCTTGTCAATTTTGAAGGCTTTTAACAGTTAGGTATAACAATGCAAAAGGTATCTTATAAATCTAGTTCCTCGTCTTTTATTTCCAACTTTAAGAGCCTGGCTAAAGTGTTATTACGCTACAATAGCTTTTGCAAAATTAGACAATGAAATACTGTTAGTAGGAACTGCCCCTAGCCGATGGGTGCTTGCAAGCCTGTCCCACATGTTAACCTACATGTTTTCTGTACATGCAATAAGGTCTGTTCCTCGATCATCGATCAGGGCAATATCACACAGCATGGTCCAGCTCACCTCCAAACCCCCCCCCCCCCCCCCTTCCCCCACTCCCCTCCTGAATCCATTCTCAGACTGTTAACAAAATTGTCAAATTCGACATGTATGTTTCATTTATGGCAGTTACACAATGTTTTCAGTGTTTTCTTTTCCATACTTAGATTAAAAAAATTTAAATTAAATTTTGATGTCCGGCAGACCAGTACTTGGAAGTCCTTAATATTTAGCTTACAAAACTTCTGACCGTCAATAACGAGTGCTTCATGTTAAAGCAATAAATAATGAAGATCTGTTTTGATTCCTTTTTCACAGACCACAGAAAGCAGGATCATGCCTTCTACCTAATACATGCTTGGGAATTGCTGCCAAATTGTTTGCACAATTTGAGACACAAAGACGTGGAATTTCATGGAAGGAAGTTTCTGGTTTCCCTTCACCTGATGAAAACTTCAACATGGCCTGGGTGTTCTCGATGCTTTTGGCACAATGTGCAATTTTTGCAACTATCACTTGGTGGGTACCATATGCATTTAATGTAAACCACAGGTTTTCAGGGGTGTAACAGGTGGGGAATTAAACTGTTGTCAATACAGTGGAACCAGTCTGCTAACAGACACCTCTCATACTAAGCAGACACCGCTTGTAAGCAGGTCTTACACAAACAGTTTTTAATGGGTACTGCGCTTGCGCAAGTGCCCATTATTGTCGTCGTCGAAGCATTCTTAACATTCCTTCGTAAGACTTTTTTGTAACAATTCTTTGAATAACTGAACATGATATGGCATTGTTCGATTGTTTCGCTTCATTGACAGTGGTGTCAAGTGCAATGCTCAAAAAGAAGATTGGCATATTTAGTGAGCTACATGGAGAGAAATTGCGTTGCAAAATAAATATGAAAGACACGTTTGTTTTTAAATGTTTTTATTTGCATAGGTGTATTTCTTTGACAACTGCACGAACAGGGTCGCGTTTGATTGAGTCACATTGTTGAAGCTTTTGTTGATGGGAGGTGTAGACAACTACGAGCAGGATCGCGTTTGAGCCACAGTCTTGAAGCTTTTGTCGCGAAGGCGCTGGTCATTTTTCACGCTTGAGGGGAAAAGCCGCGATAATCTAAGGCGGCGAGCTTGTTTACTGGAGCAGAGTATTGCTGAATGACCTGTAATTACCTTTTGAAAATCATTCACTGTTGAAGGCGGATGAAACAGTATCATCACATGTACAATTAGTTTTTCAAAACGTACGAGCAATTGATAAAAAGATAAATGACATTTTACAGCTACGTAAAAGGTTGTCGTGTGACCTGATATTCGTTAAGCTTGTCTTGGCATGGCTAGGCTACGACAGACTCATTAGTCTCACATGCGAGGGGTGAAGTCGCGACAAGAAGATGGCGGGCCACTAGTTTACGAGAGGAAAGTATTGCTTTAATAGTGACCAAATATTTTTGGAATCAGTGGTGCTGTGTCAGTTTTTGACTTTTTAAATATTTGAAAATCGTCAACGAAAGGTTGATGGTGCAAGTTATTAGTATGAGGACTGATTTGAGAATTTTGCTATGTCAGCGCGAATGGTGCTGTATAAACAAAAATATTACATGTTTTTTGCTGATGGGCCACGAGACTTTCGCGTTGGACATCGTGACAAAAAATATAGGCTTTTAATTTCAAGACGAGGAATGATTATCTTCTAAAATTGTAAACGAACTTGTCTGCTTCAGTGGTTTGTGAGAAATTTCGAGAACCATTAAGAATGTAGACGAAAGATAAGATCATCCCATTAATGAGCACTATTTCCGTTGTTTTGTAAAGAAAACAGTGGGTGATTGTAATTGTATTCAAAGAAGGGTATGTTTCAAGTTTTGTTTATACTGGTGAAAATGACACGATAGTAAAGTGAACAGAGTTTGTTGTCCGCGAGAAGGTTCGCGAAGTCGGCGAGCTATTGTAGTTTAAGAGAGCAGGGTATTGCTTAGTGCCCGATAATATTTTTTTTATGTTGATGTGAATCGTCCTGTGTAGAATGTACTGTAATATAAGTATTTTTTATAGTACCCTGGGTGAGAGGTTTTTTTTTTTTACTCTGCGCAAACTGTGAACGGCAAGCCGCGACGACAAAACCCGCGGAGTAAAAAGAAAACTATTTTCGTTCGTGGCCTCAGCGCTCCTCTTCAAGGGAAAAACCCCTCTGGCACCCGGGCCGTATTGTTGTAGTTTTGTATTCGAACAGTTTGATGTCTGTCCAGCACAATTTCCTGTTTACGAGATTGGACTAGAGGAAGGCTTCATCAGAGTTTGCTATAAATTGTAGATCTTGGAAGAACTTGGACTTAGGTTAAAATCAACAGACTCATTTGCTGTGTCGAGGAAAGATAACTCTGAACATACCACAACCTCCCCGGAGGGGGGAGTACACCCTGAAATTTTTGGTAGGGGTGTGCGGCCTGCTTCTTGAAACCGTTAACCTATTTCAGACCTAAATATGTGATTTTCCATACCCTATTTCAAACCTATCAAATTAGTACACAGGTCTAATACATGACTTCAGCTACCCAGGAATGGGTTCCATTTGCGCAAACATTTGTGGCATGAAAAGGGCTTCAAATTTCCCGATGTTAATGGGAAAAATAGTTTCGTCTAAAAGCCAAACCAAATTCCAGGCCAAAGGGCACAAAACATACCCTATTTTAGACCAAAATGGTCAAAATCTATATCCTATTTCAGACAAAAACGGCTCAAAAATCGTACCATTTGGGGCCGCGCATACCTATATAGCTTATATAAGGGAGTACCCCCCTCCCCCCCCCCCCCCCCCGACCACAACTTACTGATTTCATTGATTTGTAGAATTCTGCTTTTCGTTAAAGAAAACAGCATGTCACTTAATTATGAGATCAATTTCCGCCCGCGATTGTCAAGTCTTTGTCATGTCAATGATAGATACCGATTTGGCCGTTCCATTATACTCGAACAAATTAGGCTTATTAGGCCACTAGCTAATCGCTAATGAGTTGAGTTGTTTATCGTATGTTCAAAAAGCTAAAACATGTATGGACATGTTGATATAAGATAATAACAGCCTTAATTGCGGTTTCTTTCTAAAAGAAACAAAGACGTGCTTGTCTTCATATTGATAAGAAAAGAACTGAGATAAACGAAAATAGTTTTTAGAACTGTGACCTTATAGTCACGAAAGGCAACGTAGTTTAGGGTGGCCGTGAAGTAGAACAGAACTTCAAAGCAAGAGATGTTTGGCGTTAGCCGGGGTTATCAAATACAATACACCAAAGAAAAAAAGAAAAAAGCCAGCAAAGTTGCTACATCGCACAGGTAATCAATCTAGTCAATGCACGTGGCAAACATGTAGTGCCGGGGTTAGCGTGATAAATTCAAATGCAAAGTGTGTGCTCGTTCCATGTTCATACATTATATTTACATGTCTCTAGCTTAAGCCAGCTACCACCTGTAGTTTGTTTGTAATTCACGAAATTCAAGTTGTTTATTTCGCGTTACAACTTGTTAATATACAAATAACTAGTATACCTGATAGGTAGAAAATGCTGCCGGGGGAAAGGAAAATGTAACAGTATGCGCATAAGTAGAAGTTTGAATGGAAATATAATTTATTTCTTCGGATGAACTATAACCACTGAACGCAACAAAACTTACCAAACAGCAAGATCAGCGAGCAGATTCAATATTACTCCTTTGGAAGCTTCTTCATTCACTTCGGAAGCTTCTTCATTCACTGAGTGCACAGCACATGACGCTGGTTTACACATGACGCTGCAGTTTATTACTATATGTTAATTGTGTAACCTAAGTCTCAAAAATGTCGTTATCAGTTAAGTGAAGGTATACGATCACTTTAATGATACTCCTTAGAAATCTGTTTCTTAGAGTTTTACAAAGAGCAATCAGCCCCATGTAAACAAGCTCTTCATAAAACATCTGCAACTCCTTATGGAGCACCCAACGAGTTAACGAACAACAAAAGCCGTTGCTTACATTCTCAACAAGCAAGGCCTTCTCGTTGATGTTTAATCTTATATTGACGATTTTTACGTTGCCGAGAGAAAAAAACACGAAAGAATATATTTTGATCGCATGACTCATTGAGTTGTTTGGAGCCAAAAATACTCGACCGTATATCTTTTGATCGCATTAAATTAGTGGCTTAATTGCATTCACGTCAACACCTTGACAACGAGTGTCGCTGTTGCCGCTACTGACTCGTACTCCAGGACGACCTTTTTGCACTGGCTCCAATGCAAAAGAATAATTATCTGCTACGTTAACTCCAACAGCCACTGGCGAAGTGTGCAGCTTTCGTTTAATAGAGCAGCCTGTGTTCGACCTCGTCGAACTTTCAGTTGTCGATTATTGATTATTATCGCGAACTCTCACGTTTCACCGCCTCCAGGTTTCTCTGTCAGTGCTCTTCTTTTGAAACTAATTATTATTTTTTTCTGTCTTCTTTTTGTCTTGAACGGGTTATATATTTTACGATTTTTTTGGTCTTAAACGGGGAATATATACGCAGGGTATGATTTTGACTTAAATGTCTTAGACGGGTAGCGCGTAGCAGCAAAAAACCGGAGCAACGAAATAACTCACCTCTGAGCCTAGCCGGTCGAGAAAGAGAGAGCACGTGGAACTGCGCATCTTACTTTGTTCCATTCGCGCATAGCCACAATTCCATGCGGTCTGAGCCTAGCTGTCGAGAAAGAGAGAGCACATGGAACTGCGCATCTTACTTTGTTCCATTCGCGCATAACCACAATTCCATGCGGTCTTAGAAAATTTGGTTTCAAGGCCCTATATTGTAATTTTTTGCCGATTAGGTCTGCTGCCTTGTTCGTTCGCTTCAGGCTCACTTACAGCGGCAGCAAACATTGCGTTTCAAGTCTACCTGCGTCAGTCCCATTTGAATTGCCATGAAATTTCATGACGTCACCGGCTGCCATAGAAGAAGCACGCAAACCCATTCCCAGGTTCTTACGTAAACTTCCCGCTTGCCAGAGAGCCAGAGAGAGGAGGATCGGAAGAGAACGGGTTTGCCTTGGTTATTTGTCTTTTGGTTCCTATTAACGAATTATCTGTATGCATTTACAGTCCGTACTGCGCAATGTCGGCCCTACAATATTTTCAGTCTCAAACGAAGGAATGTAAATTCTATCCAAAATAAAAATTCATCATTATTAACGCCAGATAGAAGAACCTCGACGAAGTGTAACAAGTAAATCAACAAAATCAAAACAAAAATGAAAACAAACCCTGAGGCTGCGCAATACTCTAATAAATACTCAATATAAATAATGTTTGATGCCGGAGAAAATGTATTTAAATTTCCCCGACACAGGCTTTACTTCGCGCAAATATTTGCTTTGAGCTACAAATTAAATTTTTTCAATAAAATAAACACATACTGTAATATAATTATACAGTGGATTGTGATATCATTTCTCTCATCACAAGAAACTAACTAATAACTAAGTAAATTTATTTTTGATGAACGAAAACTACTTAACCCCAAGTGCAGGCTTTATAATTGATACCCGAGTCATCATGACAGAACAAGAATGCTTCATAAGATAATTAACACCTAACACAGCACACGTGAGATAATGAAATAAATTTGTATGGATCTGGAGCGAGATGATTACAATCCAACAAGATCTAAAAACGTTTTTGAAACAGCAAAGCATCGTAGTGGGCCTTGTAAATAAGTCCATCTTCCCTTCGAATTGAAGCATATCGTAAATCTTCCATTGCGTTAGCGTGAACAACATAGACAAGTCGTTATTAAAACGTACATGTAAGATGCATGATATTTCCGAGAATCCACCTAATACTGAGTGACATCGCAGGGTCCCAATCCATTTCGTTAACTCAGCTTAATATTATTCGCTATGCGCATTCTCCGCGTAAAAACCGCAGTAGCCATTTGAGTACGCGTCGCGGACCTATTTTTGTTCTTAAGAAGTGCAAAAACAAGCTTGATTGTCTATTGTACGAAATGTTGTTCATAGAGAACTAACACCTTGCCTCAATTGGGATTCAATTCTTGCTAGGTCCTCATTGCATTTTATATGCTAATTTTAATAGCCAATTACCATCCAGGGATTCCAGGCTGACAATTTCTTGGAAAGTTTATTAATTTTGTACAACCTGGTAATGGTGTCATGACGACACCAAAACGTCATTCAATTTTATCATTATGTTTTGTTTGTCTATGTTGTTTGTTTGTTTGTTGTTGTTGGTAAATGCAATTTAGGTGAAGTTAAACATTTGGGACAATTGTGGGTCAACGGTTATTGCCTATTTATATGCATGGGGTACCCCAGTAGCCTTCCAGGCCTTTGCAGCGTTTTGCTTGCTAGTGTACTACTTTCATGCTTGCATTTTGCTGATCATTGCAGATCACTGCTATATATATATAGCTATACAATACTATGACACTCCTCGTAAAAAACAATCTTTTTTACCTTTTTAATTTGTTTTTTTCACTTGTGGTGTTAAGTTATTTCTTTTGACCCCCCTCTCTCCATTACAATGTTGTAACCGAAAAATTGGAACGTAAATTTGACTTGAAAATAACATTGAAAGGGGCGAAGGGGATGTCAAACATAGAAAATTAATAATGTTTAAAAAGGCGCAAAATTATGAGAGTCTCAAGTATTTCTGCATCTAGCATTGTAGCTTGCTCAGTGCAGATCTTTGCGGATCTTCGCTTTCGGCCCTTCCCACCCAGATGGTAATTATACGTTCAGGTCATTTTTACACTGAGTTCCTCAGTGTGATGAATGCCTGGGCAGTGAGTGGGCTGTGTCAGGGTTGCCATGGATAACCCCTCGCGCTGGCAGACTTCTGTTTGCTGCTTACCCCCACCACCATGTGGCACCTAATCCCAAGCTCATCTATTGGCGATGAGTTTAACAGAAATATTTGCCATTTTGTTATTTGTCTCCATGCTGTATCCATGCACTCCCCCATTTAACGGAAGACAATCTTTAATTTTTTTCCAAACTGCACCATATCGGTGACATTATTATGACCATACTTTTATTTTTCACTGGTTTCCAAGCAACAAATGTTGCCATAGGAACGATAATGACATCTCATTGATTTTGAACAAAGTTAAGACAGATTCCACTCAACGTTCGAGCAATAAGTGCAAAAATTAATTACTAAAAAACTTTTCATAGCACGGTAACATTTTGAACACTGTTTGAAACATATCACTTTAATTCACTTCTCCAAGTGACCCCGCGATTAAATTCCCAAGCATTCTCGAGAAAATTAATGTTGAACCTCGTAAAAAATGATAAAAACGCACGCCATTTTGTTTTGAACTGACATGAAGCGTCTTTTTAATTAAAATATGTAATGACTTCTCTCGCGGGGTCAGCTTGGGAGCTAATTTATCGATAATTTCTACTTAACTGTATTCAAAATGTTACCGTACTATGAGTATTTTTTTGGTAACTTAATTTTTTGCACTTTTTGCTCGAACGTCCAGCGGAAATCGTCTTAATTTCTAAAATCTAAAATCTAATCAGAAACTCTGTTCGTAGAAGCAGTTTGACAAAGATTACGTCTTTTTTAATTAAAAAATGGCAACAATGCATAAATTATAGTGAAGTTTCTAAAGAGAGCTGCATGTTGTGATTTAAAATAATTATATTGGAATATTGTTACCTTTGTTTTCACCAGGTATGTTGAAGCAGTATTTCCTGGAGAGTTTGGAATTCCCAAACCATTTTATTTTCCATGTCTACCATCATATTGGTGTGGCTTTTCTCATCGGAATATTGCCAGTATAGATATGGTAAGTGTGGTGTTAAACAAGGGCTGCATCGGCATCAGCAAATTTGAAAGACTGAATTTCCATGTGATCTTTACTTGAAACAACTCCCACATTGCCTGACTCGATCTCCACCCTGGAGTAAATGCTAGGGGGTTACCTGGGATGGACTAGCAGCCCATCCAGGGGAGTAGTGATACCCCTAGCTAGTTGCTTCATGCTATAGAAACTGGTGTTAAGCACCGGCCTGATAAGCCACTTGGCTTGAGGTCCGGACTTAAAGGGGCACTGTCACGGGGATTTTGCTGATTTTTGGTCAAAACGGCACTAAAATTATGCGTCGGTACCTTCGCTCATACACGAAATGCCTAGAATATCAATCAAGAGGAAGATATTAAGTGAATTGCTGAAGGTAGAGCTAACCGTAATTAGCTCAGTTTAGCGATTTTTCCCAGAAAGATGATAGAGTTTGAAAAGGTCTGCCAGGGCTTTTTCAATTGAGATCAAAAGCTCCTGCACGGGTAATTCATGACAGCACTCATTTTATAGCTTGAATATGCTAGTATAGCGATTTTTAACAAAACTGGACCATTATTTTTAGGTTTCCATTGACGTAAATTTGTCTTTTGACTTTTTGATGTGATGTTCATGATAGTGCCCCTTTAAACCTTAACCTTTTCTACTTGAAAGAAACCATTGGATTTAGCAGGATGCATGAGGATGTGAATTTTAAATTACAGTACTGTAACTTCCCTCAGATGTATTTTATTTGATTCTTTATAATATATTAATAGTAATTCATAGTGTTCACGACTTTAAGTGCATCTCAACTACACTATTCATTCATACTATATTTATTTACTAAAATTAATGGTTTGAAACCAGGAGAATCAGTAGTTTGTTTAGTGTGATCGTCCGGGTCGGCATTAGGGTAATCCTGAATGTTTAAGGACTGTTGCTGGTGACTGACGTTTTGACAGAGTCAGCGAAGTGAAATGCGTTACTCCAACGGCAAGTCGCTGGTGTTAAATCTTTGGTCCTTAGAAACTGATTGGTC
This sequence comes from Desmophyllum pertusum, assembly GCA_029204205.1. Lineage (NCBI taxonomy): Eukaryota > Metazoa > Cnidaria > Anthozoa > Scleractinia > Caryophylliidae > Desmophyllum > Desmophyllum pertusum. The sequence continues at coordinate 309,290 of MU826390.1, read as the reverse complement.
AGTTTAGCCGTGATGTTATTGGCTGTAAAGACTTGTGTAAAGTTTGTAAACAGTAATGTTGTTGTCAGTTTCGATCCATCTATTGTTAGTCAATAGGTCAACTGTCCCATGTAGTCAATTATGTGGTTTGTCAGTCGATGGTGTTCAGCAATGTGATTGTTGACGTCACTATTTCACATATGGTTTAACCACACTATATTATATTAGTTGGTGCAGAAGCTTATAGCCCTGAAGTGTCAAACTTGAAACAGTGCTTGTCTGAGTTAATTCCCGACCACCAAGAATCACTAAATAAATTAACTGTTGACCTTAATGGAAACATCGCAACATATATTTCTTACCGTACAATCCTGAAGGTAGCAAGGGTCATGGCTTTTTGGTTTAAGCAGCTTCTCAGATTGCAACTAAATTGGGGTATTTTTGTATAATTATATGGTCAAATCACATTAACAACTGCTGAGTAGTTTTTATTTTTCTTGTTCACCCTTGCCAAATTTGTCAAATTTCTGTTTCTGGTATTTTTAGAGCTGGGTTGTTACTTTCGAGAATTACTAGCTTAAGGTTGCTGAACTTGTTGTTAATTCGGGGGGGGGGGGGGTGCTACTTTAGGGATTCTACGGTATTTTCATGCTGTCTTCTAATTGACATGTATCTGAAATGACAACCACACCTGATGTTAACACCATGCTTTGAATGTCAACTACTTTGCGAGAAATAACTAAATGGCATAATAATGTCCTTACATTTTCATTGTTTTTATTCAACGTGACAATAATCATACATGCTTGTTAGAATAATAAGTTATGAATGAATAAAAACTTTGAAGTTAAACCAACCAATTAACCAAATGCCACTTTGGAAGCAGATTGTATGATTCCTGTTTTAAAAATTAAATTGCATTTTGCTTATCTTTGAAGAATGAACATTATAAATATACAACTCTAGCTCAGAATTTGACAAAATACACACCTTTTGGCACTTTGCACTTTGCACTAATCAGAAGGCAAATCAATTTTTGTAATCACCCAGGGGGGGAGCTAGGAAGGAAATTATGTTTGGTTCCAAATAATCAGCAGCATTTATTTTATTGTGTTAAATGAGCTATGTCACAATATTTTAAGTGATTTATGCGTGCAAAATCACCTTCAAATTGAAGAAAGCCTCATAATAATAGTTTACTGATAAGGTAGAAAAAACACCAAAGAGGTCAGATAATAAACCAAACAGGAACAAGGATGGTTGAGGATGGAGAAGATTATGATGGATTGTGAAGGATGAACTTGAAAAAATTGGCCAATTTTTTCAAGATGCACCATCCATGACGTAGCTCCTTTAAACTTCACCAAAGTATAAATAACAATATGTACCACGTAAGTAAACATAAGGTTACATAAACTTGTACATTTCAGGGTTACAAGCTTCTGGGTTGTGCGAATGAGATAAAGAACTCATTTGTTTATTATAATAATTATTATTCTGTTTTCAGTTGGAAAACTGTATGGATTAGGTATAAAGTTTATTATTTTATACATTTTTACCCATGCTCATAAACTCTACACATTCACCATGTGCAACTTATATCCACTTGTATCACCCATAAATGTAATAAAAACCATAAATCAGGGTGCAAAGAAAATCAATTTTCCAGCTTGCCCTTTGGGCAAGCTGTAACTAGGATGTACTAGAAGTCATTCTCACTAGCCCGAAAAAAAATCTCAGTAGCGCGATTATTCAATTAATTTATTAATGAATTGATTAATGAATTATTAATTTCTAATTAATAAGGATTTTGAGTAACATTTTAGAAGAAAGATTAGCGAAAATAAAAACGAACAACGTTTCGATGTCTCCATGACATCATTTTCAAGTTCAAATGGCCAAAGTTGTGATAACACGCATATATATAACTAATTATCGATATTTGCATATAAATTACAAGAATAAAGTAGCAGGTATTGTTCTAAATAAATTGTTTTGCACGGATTGAATCCGATTGAGTGTTGAGTGTCGGTTTGAGTTCTCTAATGAAAAACATTTCATATATCAAGCAGTCCAGTTTACTCTTGCATTTCTTCAGAATCGAGAATTTCTCGCCAAGGTTTCCAGCAACATTGTTATGCTTGTCACGGAAGTGCATACAAATAGTAGATGTTCATTAGAGAACTCAAACCGACACTCAACACTCAATCGGATTCAATCCGTGCAAAACTATTTACTTAGAACAATACCTTCTACTTTATTCTTGTAATTTACAGTGTATATGCAAATATCGATAATTTAAGTTATATGCGTGTTATCACAACTTTGGCCATTTGAACTTGAAAATGATGAATTATTAATTATTAATAAATTTATTAATCCCTTAATTTATAATAAAAGTATATTATTTGTAATTTGGTAAGTTTTCATTAACTACAGTACACCAGTTGGTAAGATAATGTTAACATATTGGTGCAATAATTCAGTGTTCATCATACGGTAGTATTTCTTTCAGAAAAAGTCAATTCCTAAATTATTGATGACTACAGCGTACATGTATTGTAATGTTTTATGGTTTAATTTACCTCCAAAGTTACAAACTGGTTTGTAGGTTTGTCTCTAAGAAAAATGTTTGGCGGTCATATAAATTCAGCACCAGAGACACAATTTGTTTGCATACATAACGTATTCAACGATTTGCACGGCTTGCAATGCATTATGGAGCGATTATTTCAAACATGGCTGTTTTACTGAGTTTGTTGACATTTTGGCCCATATTTGTCGTGATGAAAGCATTAAATTGTCATTTTTATCATAATTTTAATTGTAAATTTTACTGTAATTTTATTGAAAAAGTAGGTTGCCTGGCTGGGCAACTGGAAAGTTTATCGGGTCGCCCTAATACGAAAGCCAGTCACCCGCCGCTTGAGTCAGACAAATTTGTAACCAGAAAATTTAGATTTCTTACTGTACATACTTTTTCTAACAAACTGAAATGCCCCCAAAAAACTTAACTTGCCCATTGGGCAAGCGAAGGATAGAATCCACTAGCTAGCACGACAGAAAAATCCACTAGCCCCGGGCTATTGGACACGACTTTCTTTGCACGCTGTAAATGTAATACCAACCATAAATGTAATTAAAATGAACCATAAAATAATGCAACACTGAAACCATAAAATAATTATGTAATATTTTAACCATAAATGTACTAGCTAACTCCACTTAACCATAAATGTAATAAACTGCCTATTATCACTAAACATCACTGACTTAAAACTGCTGCAAGTCAAGGGGGCATTTGCAGTGCTACACTGTTATCACGACCCCAAACTGTGTTATTCCCTTAATTGGTACACTGGCCAAGATGCATCTGCCATACAAGTTGTGGGAATAGCTATCACTGAAAGTTGCATCTGTTAAAAGGCCTATGATTAATTGTTCAGTAAACTCCAACTCCCAAATCCAATCATTGTTGGACCATCGATCATAAAGGCTAATATTCGCATTGATACAATAATAGTCAAATCTGAGCACTATGATCTTGAGTATAGGAAGGCCGATTTGATCATTCTAATGATGCTACTGTTATTGATCTTCGTCCTTTAGTTCCATTAGGTAAACAGGTCGCCTCACCATTATCAGTTCTAGAGATACATGTGTAGGTGTTTGTTAACCAGACAGATGGGCCTATAATAATTTGGTGTTGTGTTGGGGGAAGGTTTAAGTGGGTTATAACTAGGATTTTACGATACTGCAGTTGAGCCTTCATTCCTTTCTGTCCATTGCAGTAGTGAAATTGTTTGATATCACGGGACTGTGCATGCTCGGTATAGATGGACTTCAATTAACTTTGGAAGTCCTTGAGTGATCTTTGGCAATAATTGGTAACATTCATTCATCATTCTCTCGCATGTTTCACTCATTTGCTCCATTTCTTCTTTGTTTGATACCGTATCATGCCTGTATCATGTCATGTCATACCTGTGTCATTTCATATCATTTTAACTGATCCAACTTTCAGCGATATCTATTCCCACAACTTTTACGGCAAATGCATCTTGGCCAGTGTACCAATTAAGGGAATAACACGCTTTGGGGTCGTGACAACTGTAGTACTGCAAATACCCCTTGACTTGCAGCAGTTTTAAGTCAGTGATGTTTAGTGATAATAGACAGTTATGGTTAAGCCTTATTACATTAATGGTTATTCATGCACAGTTTATTACATTTATGGTTAAATTTTATTACATTTATGGTGAGTGGGGTTATTACATTAATGGTTAAAAATTGTTACATTTATGGTTAGTGTTATAGTCAGGTAGCACTAACCAAAAAAATGATTTTCGCTAAACTTTTTGAGTAGAAGCAGGAAACAGGGCTTAAAATGTTCGTCTTGTCGTCTTTGTTAAGAATTTTGCTGTTTCCAACGTTGATTTTAACTGGTATGGTATTTAAGGGGGTGGTCTCACTCCTGTAACATGAAAACGAGGCTGGATCAAGGATCTTTACAAAACCCAGCAAAACATCGGTGAATCTGCACGAAATTCACCACAAATGATTAAATCAGGCCGCCCAGCATGTATGATGTCAATTAATCAGATAGTAGCAGTCACGTGACACGTCACTCTAGTCACGTGACCTGAAACAATAAAACTATTAAAATGGGAGGAAAAGGCCTAAACAGTACAACATAGTGTACAAAAATAGACAATTGAACACAAAAACAAATATATCCACCGGTTAACAATTCTTTAATGGTAGGCTGTCTCCAAATATACCATCAAAATATAAGTGTCACGTGACCTGTAATAGATTATAATTCTATGTTTCCTTTATAACTCACAGAAACATTTATAAAAGGTCTCTTAGTACACTACAGCTGTAAAATGATGTAAAACACTGTAAAAAATAGTGCAACCATGCCTGATTTTAATATCCTGGCTGAAAGTCAATTGAGGAATGTTTCAACAGCTATGTTTCTACATAAGTGCCGCATTTACAAGCTTCGTTACAATTCAGAGACAGCCGCGTACACGTACACGCGTACATGTTATGACGGTACATAGCGTTGTAGGACTGCAAGTGCCCTCTCAAGTGCATCCACGTACACTAGTTCTAAGCATCCTGCCAATTAGATCTATTATTTGGTGAGAGGCTTAGTTTCAGGATAATACCATCTGTGAAGTGCCATCCATTCCCCTCTGTGCTTGGTAACAGGGCAGGGTTCTAGAACCCTCTTCCTTATAGTGAGCTTGCTTGATATGAAAGTGCAGAGCATCTTGAATTGGAGTGAGGCCATCCAAGCATTTCTTCGCTCTCTCGGAAACGTTGCTGCCCTTTCGATCATGATTTAGATCGGGACTTCATCTTTCTCATGGTTGTAGAGTTAACAGATGCAGGCTTCCGCATCGGAGAGCACTCTGCCATGTGGACATTCATCTCTGCCAAGATTCTGAAGCAGCCCAGGACATGTGACAAATGCATGCATTCTAAGCTGGCTGCTTACAGCAATTCCAGAAAACTTGCTAGAGGTGTCACAGCCAGTACTAGCATGGAAAGCCAGCAGGGAACTCCTCTTCTCTTCACTAAGACAGATCCGATATTCTGTAACATAAACAGCCCTTCCGTTTTGTTGTCCCGGCAGGTGCATGACGAGAAGAACGAGTAAAAGGACAACAGTGTCCCGACATATAACGTTAATCTGCTGATGCAGGTGCATGACGAGAAGAACGAGTAAAAGGACAACAGTGTCCCGACATATAACGTTAATCTGCTGATGGTAGCATCTAAGAATGCGTGTGTCGACCACTCCGTGGTCTGATGCCAATCCAGCCAGATGTCTATTAGTAGAAGACAACACCTTAATAATTGTTTCAATGAAGCCTCTGCTCAAGACCAGCTCTTTCCTTGGATATCCACGATATATTTGAGACATTTCTATGCACAGAGAGTTGACTAATTTGCCTTTTTCTCATCTAGAATAACGAATCTATCCCAATTGCCAATCTTCCGGAGTCTGCTATGCACATTTCTCTTTATTCCTTTGCCCTTCCCGCTTTTCCTTTTTGCACATGTTCCTCCTTTGATGGAGTTCTCTAGGTGTCGATCAAAGACAGCAAGACAACGTCAACCCTGCTACATCTGTCAGACTGAAAGTGTGAAACAACATACTTCAAAAATATGTCACACCACTCCTCAAATGTCTATGCTCCAAGGCGATTCCCCATAGATTGTATGGCAGCCATTCCATATATGATTGTGCAGTTTTCACTGTGATTCAAGGGAGCATTGTTCTGCATTACGTTTTCTTATGGTCTTGGCTGGATTGGCGTTTGACCTCGAAAAGGCCAACACGCATTCTTTTACATGTACATGCAAGAGATGCTACCATCAGAGGATATCAGCAGATTAACGTTGTATGTCAGTATAGAGAAAGGGATGTCCTTGTTCTCCTTTTCATACACCTGCCAAATCTCCCTCCCCTTGGTGAAGAGAAGAGGAGTTCCCTGTTAGCTTTCCATGCTATTAGTACAGGCTGTGACACCACTTAGCAAGTTAGCTGGCATTGCTGCGAGCAGCCAGCTTAGAGTACATTTGTCACATGTATTGGGCTGCTTCAGGATCTTGGCATAGATGAATGTCCAGATGAGATGATAAAGTGCTCTCCGATTGTGATGCTGAAGCCGTCATTGTGTAAACTCTACAGTCATGGGACAGATGAAGTCCTGATCAAAAGCGAAAGGGCAATAGTGTTTCAGAGAACAAAGAAAAGCTTGGCTCCCTCCAACTCAAGATGCTCTGCACTTTCATATTAAGCGAGCTCACTATCAAACATTCATATAGAAGAGGGCTTTAGAACCATCCCTATGTTGCCAAGCCAGAGAGGAAATGGCTGGGGCACTGCACAGCTGGTATCCTCAAGCCTAAGCCTGTCACCAAAGAACAGGTCTCGGAAGGATGTTTAGAACTGGCGTATTGTGGGTGCACTCGAGAGAGCACTTGCAGTGATACAACACGATGTATGTGTGTTCGGATGTCTCTGAATTGCCCCAAAGCTTGTAATGCGGCACTTGTGTACAAATAGCTGTTGTAGATTAGAAACATTTCACTAAATTGACTTTCATCATGGATTTTAAGATCAGACATGGTTGCATTATTTGTACAGTGTTTTACATCATTTAAAACATTTAAAACATGTTTTATCACAATGTTGTATTGTAGTGTACTGAAGAGCCCTTTTATATAAAAAGGTTTACATTCTGTGAGTTATAAAGGAAAACATAGAATTATGCAAATACATATGCATGTATGTAAGGCCACGTGACACTTAAAATATTGTGATAGATATTTCAATGGTAGCCTCCTACGCAGACGCTCTTTGGGCTTGTCACGCAATGGGGGAGGAAAGATTGCGTGACGAGCCCAATGAGCATCTGCGTGGGAGGCTATTTCAATGGTGGATCCAGACCTGTTTATAAGGTGGAGTCCTGAAAAATCTTCCGGTCCTTCAGACCTTAAATTAGGGTGGCGGCCCAAACTTTTTTGCCAAATGGGGGGGGGGGGGGGGGGGGGAGCTTCCAGGCCCCTCCCCTAGATCCGCCACTGTATTTGGAGCCTACCATTAAACAACAATTTATTGTTAACCGGTGGATTTGTTTTTGTGTTCAATATTCTGCATCGTACTGTTTAGGCCTTTTCCTCCCATTTTAATAGTTTTATTGTTTCAGGTCACGTGACTAGAGTGACGTGTCACGTGACTGCAACTATCTGATTAATTGACATCATACATGCTGGGCGACCTGATTTAATCATTTGTGGTGAATTTCGTGCAGATTCACTGATGTTTTGCTGGGTTTTGTAAAGATCCTTGATCCAGCCTCGTTTTCATGTTGCAGGAGTGAGACCACCCCCTTAAATACCATACCAGTTAAAAATCAACGTTGGAAACAGCAAAATTCTTAACAAAGACGACAAGACGAACATTTTAAGCCCTGTTTCCTGCTTCTACTCAAAAAGTTTAGCGAAACTCAAAATTAAGCGCCTTACAGGATACTGCTACTTGACTATTACATTTATGGTTAATTTTGATTACATTTATGGTTGGTATTACATTTATCGTTTTTATTACATTTATGGGTGATACATCCACTTACACTGATGCATGCACTGCTACTGATCTGGGCATGACGTGTTAGTATTTTAAAATACATGTATACAAAGAAACTGTATTCAGTTTGTCACCAGCATGGGACTACATGTACAGAGAAAAATATTCTGTAGTCCCGACAAGAGTTGGACCCATGACCTTCTACAATGTACACACCGGTTGAATGCTCTATAACCACTGATCTACATGTACGTCAGGAGACTCCTGTATAGGTCATTATGTTAAAATTATGTAAACTGGAGACAGAACTAGCCTCGTTATTTACATGACAGTATACATGACATACATTTTATTATTACATAACTGACTGTACCCCTCCTCTTTTATACATAAATAATGAATAAATAAAGCTGATTTATGATATTATATCCAACGATATGGGCATTGAGATGAATCAAATGCGCTTTCACGCCATACACAGGATGGGAAAATCAACCTGAAAGGTAAGCCTAGACCGATTATTGTGAGGTTTGTGTGCAGGGAGGATAAAGAGCTTGTCTTTCGTAAAAGGAACCAACTGAAAGAATCCGGTTGCTTCACCGACAGCTACATAACCCTGGACTACCCCAGTGAGATTCAAGAGGAAAGAGCGGTTCTGATCAAAGCAATGTTAAAGGCTCAAGCACGCGGCACAGAAGCAAAAGTCATCGGGAGGTCACTTAAAATTGGAAATGCAAACTACTCAATTGACAATGTACCTAAAGAACTATTAGCGTGTGTTTGGTATTACCATCATGATTGAAAAATGTTAATCCTTGACAAGGACACAATCGATAAATTGCTTTAAGCTTATATATTACGTAGCACTGGCAGCAAGTCTCTGCTAAGTTATGAGGAGGATTGGAGTTTTTTTGAAAATTACCCTACCTTTTTCATTATCTCCCAGGATAAATTTACTTTCATTTCAGCGTCCGTAATTTGTAATGTTAATTTTTTTGCATTTATCGTCAGTTATGCATGTGGTCCCTTGTGTATTTTTAACGTAATATGTGTTTGTTTATATTAGTAGGTCTTTACACATATCTAGATCATACGTTTTCTTCAAGCTAGCATTTAATAATGATAATATAGATTTAGGACTAATATCTCTCAATGTGAGAGGTTTACGCGAATACAGAAAGTCTAAAAAGATATTTAACTGGGTCGTTAAACATAGGGGAAATCGCTGTGTCACGTTTCTTCAAGAGACTCATTCGACTACCGATATTGAAACGGAATGGTCCCAAAGGTATAAAGGCGAGATAGTTATGTCTCACGGCACGTCAAATAGTAAAGGTGTAGCTATATTATTCGGTGAACAGCTAGATTACAGCATCATTAATAAAAGCATTGACCCAAAAGGTAGATTTATTCTCATCTGGTGCCTGCTGCAAGGAAATAATTTTTTATTAATAAATTCATACGTGCCCAATGAAGAAAAAAATCAAGTTTTGTTTCTATTAGAGATATGTCAAGAAATCAATAACTTGGACTGCCCAATAGATACCTCTTTTATATGGGGTGGTGACTTCAATTTCGTTTTCGACACAGATCTGGAAGCAAGTGGAGGCAACCCAAAACTAAAAGTTCGCTCCATCGAAACCATTCATGAAATTATGCTAGATATATGGAGAATTAGAAACCCTGAGGCCAAAATATTTACTTGGAGTGGTAATTAAGCACAAGGAAGAAGTAGTTGTCCAAATACAACTATGTATAGAAGACTAGATTATTTCTTTATCTCTGATGAACTTCAACCATACATAGAGTCAACTGATATTATTCCGGTTCCGTCCACCAATCATTCCGCAGTAACTTTTCATATTAAATCCCTGCCCGGGGTAAAACCGGCCTTTCCTTCTGGAAATTCAACAACTCACTCATCAACGATAACAACTATATTCAAGAAATCAAAAGAGAAATTAACAATTGTAAAGCAAGAATGAACGATGAAGGCATCGATTGCCCTCAGTTGCGCTGGGACTTGTTAAAATACTAAATTCGCAAAAGCACAATAAGGTACTCTAAAGCACGTGCAAAAACATTCAGAAATGCATACCGAGACATTGAAGACAAGATTAACAAAATAGAAAGCAGTAGTCTTTGGGAACAAGATCCCGCAAAAATTGCCGAACACGATAACTTAAAAAAATCGTTGGAAGAAAAAAGTAATTATATCACAGATGAGAAGGAATCATTTTGAGATCCCAAGTAGAATGGTACGAGCAAGGGGAAAAAAATACAAAATACTTTTTTTCCATAGAAAAACGTAACAAAGCAAAAACACATCTAAGAAAGTTACTGACGGAAAATAGTAATGAAATAATTGAGCAAAAAGAGATTCTTAATAGCATCGAAAACTTCTATAGCGGACTCTATTCGCAAAAAAATAGGAAAACGATAGAGGATTGTTTAGGCTTTATGTCGAGGATTGATTCTCCCACTTTAAACGCTGAAGAACAAGTATCTTGCGAAGGTTATGTAACAGTCAATGAGTGCCACAACGCCTTAAAACAATGAGGATCGTCTAAGACACCTGGCATGGACGGCCTTACAAAATAATTTTATCTCGCCTTCTGGGACATTTTATATTCCGATTTGACTAAATGCCTCAACTGCTCCTTTGACAAAGGATCGTTGAGCACCTCCCAACAACAAGCAGTAATTACGTTATTAGAGAAACCTGGCAAAGATAAAAGACTTTTATCCTCTTGGCGCCCAATTAGTTTAATCAACGTCGATACTAAAATATGCAGCAAGGTGCTAAGCAACAGGATGAGTAAAGTCTTAACGAAACTCATTGACCCCGACCAGGCGGCATTTATAAAAGGTAGAAATATTGAGGACTCTATTCGTTTGATTGAAGATATAATGGATTTCACAACGAAGGAAAACAAATCGCTCATACTTTTCGCAGCAGACTTTGAGAAAGCCTTTGACAGTATTGAACACAATTTTATTCTCGCTTCCCTGACACACTTCGGTTTTGGTAAAGATTTTATCAAATGGATTAGTGTGCTACTCCGTGGGAACCACGCCTGTGTTCTGAACAATGGTTTCGCGACAAATCTCTTCGATATAGCAAGGGGTACTAAACAAGGAGACCCAATCTCCCCCTACCTTTTTATTTTAGTGATAGAAATTTTAGCAGCATCAATTCGCCAAAATAGTCTGATAGAAGGTATTTGGCTAGGTGGAAAGCACAAAAAGCTTGAGTTATTCGCCGATGACACCACTTTTTCCCTGAAAGACATGACTTCCCTTGATAGGGTCTTGAATTCAATGCAGGATTTTTATTTATTTTCATCTCTCAAGATAAATGCTACAAAGTCCGAAGCGGGTTGGATGGGGAGAAGTCAACAAACTGACACGCATGCGACCAACGACAACGGCATAAAATGGATAAATCTCCATCAAAAGGGCATTCGAATCCTGGGCATCAATATATCTTATAATGATAATTTCTATCATGAGCAAAATTTAGATCGTATATTTGAAAGTTTCAAAACAGTTCTTACTATCTGGAAAATGCGAAGTCTGACGCTCTTCGGTAAATCGGCGGTAATTAAATCACTTGCTCTGCCCAAACTATTGTATGTATGCTCCAAGATCCACGTACCTGGTTACTTCATAAGCAATATTAAAAAGTTGATAACTGATTTTATCTGGAACGGGGAGAAGCCAAAAATTAAATATGACACTTTAATAGGTAGTTATATAAAGGGGGAATTAACCTACCCGATTTTGAATCATGTATTAAGGCCAATAGAGTTAAATGGGCTTTTAACCTTCTTGACGGAAAAAATCTTAAAACCTGGAAGATTATCCCCTTGCAGCATTTAGAGTCTATAGGTGGAACAAAAGCATTGGGGGCAAACTTTGATGCCAAAAGAATTCCCAAAAATCTTTCCAACTTCTACAAAAGTGTTTTAGGCAACTGGGCTGAGTATTGCAATGAAGAAGTCATTACTCCAGAACAGGTTGGCAACCAAGTCCTCTGGAATAATAAATATATCAGAGTAAACAATAAACCTGTTTTCTTCTCTCAGTTAGCTTCCAAAGGCATTTTCAAGGTTAAAGATTTATACATGTATGACGAAAAAATGAAATTATTTGGGAAACCGCTCATGTTAAGGGTGTTGAGCCTCACCACTATATACACTGGGCCAGTATCACCAGTGCAATCCTGCTCAATTGGAAATTGTTAATGAGAGACGCCGAGATTAATCTCGATGCTTCTAACCCTAATAGACACAGCAACGCTACAAAATTCACATCAAAAGATGTTTACCTTTCTTTTGTTCAATCAAAATTTAAAAACCCACTGCTCAAGCCCACATTTTCAAACAGGTTGACTCTCAAATTAATTGGGACGATGTTTACTGTAGAATATATAAGATGTCTATTGACCCCTACACAAGATTTTTCCAATATAAAATTTTAAATAACTGCCTTTATTTAAACAAGGACCTATTCTGTTTCAAGATTGTGGAGTCTCCTATTTGCTCCTTCTGTTCCATGTACTCAGAATCTATTGATCACGTATTTGTTTACTGCGAACACTCTAGATGTTTGTATAGAGAGATAGGAATTTGGACTAAATCCGCTGGGATTATTTTGCCAGATCTGAATATTCCAAATATTATCTTAGGTGTCGTTTCAGAAAAACAAAATTCTATAATAAACCTGATTCTCACAGTGTATAAACTTCTGTTATATAAGTCCAGATCTGGTGGTCAAGTCCCAAGCCTGCAACTTTTCGTTAACCAGCTCAGACATGAAAAAATAGAACGCAAATTTGCCAATAAACAAGACAAACTACAGTATCATTTAAAAAAAATGGTCAAATCTCCTTCTTATGTTGAGAGACGATTGATCCCTTTTTTCTCACTTCAATTTTTTTTGCCGCAACTGTGTTAAAGACCAACCACATATTGTATATGTTAATATAACTATATTTTTTTTTCTTAATTACGTAATGTATTGTAATGTATGTAATTTTAGTTCGTCTAAATAAGTTGTTTAATTGTATTTTTTAACTTATTTGTTTTTCCTAATCATTGTATGGTTTTTTTTCTTGAAATGTCAATAAAAAGTATTTTAAAAAAATTAAAAAAATGAATAAATGTACGCTTGTATTATCACTTTCACATTTTCACGCGTAGTCCTGCTAAACTTTTGATGTTTCCTTTAAGTTAACAATAATATTTTACCATTTTCTGTCATGATTTTTGTCATATGTTTATTTTGGTGATTGTACAGTGTATGCTCTACATGTATCTTTAAATCTGATAAAGACTCAGCTGAAATTTCAGTAATAATACAGTTAAACATAGAAGCGAGGCAATTTCGGGCACAAGCTGTAAAACGTCGTGATTTTCTTGAGCTCCTTGAACTATGTTAGTATAAAAATAGTTTTAAAATGGAGAAGGACTAAATATACAACTCTTTTAGTTAAAGTTTGCCATAAAGATCGTAACCCGATCTCCCTGTTGCTTATGCGAATCTACTCTTTATTGATGGAGAAAAGTCGTTTTACAATTTTTTTTCTAAAAACACCGTAAACTAAAATAATTTTTATACTAAAAGAGTTCAAGGAGTTTTGACGTTTTGCAGGTTGTGCCCGAAATTGCCTCGCTTCGATGTTCAAGTGTATTTTTATACAAATATCACAAGTTAACCATGAAAAGGGCTATTGTCTCACCTAAAACAAACTAAAACTTCAAAACAGTTGAAGTTCTCTATGCGGACACTCTTGTAAGCGGGCAGCTCTACTTACGGCTGCCTTGATAAAACCCCATTTGAACTCTATCTCATACAAACTCTAAACATTCCCGTAAGCAGCCAGCTCCAGTTGTGGACACTTTTTTACTTCCTGTGGGTGTCCGCTTACGGGAGCTTCAACTGTATCAAATCAGCTCACACTGGGCATGTGTTATTGGATTTAAAAGACTTTCTTGTTTTAAACCTGATAAAACACTTCTGCTTGTTCATATTTATTGTATCAGCAATGGTTTACATTTGCTAAGACAACTCTGATATATATTACTTGTTTTCACGCATGCAATTAAGAAGAATATGTAAAATACATCAATATAAATCTGTCCCTGTGTCATTTCAAATCAAGGAAGTACATGCATGTATAATCAACTCTTCATTTGAAATATTTTATAGGAAATGGATACAATACTGGTAAGACATAAAAATGATGCAGGTCGCATTTTAGCTGATGTTGAAGAAGAACCAGGCCTACCTGTTGGCGTATCTATCAATGGCCTTAGAAAAATATTCGAAGTAAGTTTTACTTGCGCAATGGGAAAACTGTATTACAACATGAGTGAGGGTTCAACAAGTCAAATGAGTCATGGAGAGTCAGTTTGTTAGGGTCTTCTTGACAAAGTGTGAGCCAGCGACTCTAGTTAGCCTAAATAGCATTCTGGTTAGCCAAAGTTAGCTTTGGTAGCTTTTGGTTAGCCTTTTTATTGGGGTTTGTGTTTTCTGCTGGCTCACATGGCTGACTCTCGTGGCTCGCTGGCTTGTAATTTAATTTGTACACACTTGTTTGTTATATTCTCAGTGGTTCTTTAATGTCCCCACATCAGACTTTCCACGCCTTGGAAATGTGATATCACAAAAAACCTTAGTTGAGGTTGATGCATCCAGCCCACACCTACAATGGGCGACAATATTGTTGACACACTGTCATTTTGAACCCCATTTTCTTGTAGAGCAGACCAATTTCACCCCCTCCCCCTTATTTTGAACTCCCCCATCCCCCCCCCCCCCCCCAAACAATGTTGCGGTTGGTTTCCGCTACAATCATACAACATCGGATGGGGGGAGGGGGTATTGTGGCATGAGTGTGGTGAATTTGAAAATCTACTGATTAACATGGCATGAAAACTGCTACGCGAAAACAATGTGTCAACTATTTTTGTCGCTCATTGTAGCTTAGCTCACCAGGAGACACCAGGTTGTACTCGTCTGATATTTTTATTCTTGGCAATGTGTCATCACTTCATTACAATGTATGTAAATAATAATTTAAGTCAAAGGTATCACAGTACAGGTAATTGAGACAAACAGGCACTTGTGGTATACAGTGTGGTATTAAAGATAAAATATAAATGCCATGTAATGTACAATGTACCTATCGTCCTTAAAAGGACAGACCAGTGGGTATCACTCTCACATGCCTGTAAATATGCCCATGTGTGTAAATATTGTAATGTGTAATTGCCTCTAAAATTAAATGTTTAGTAAATTGGTTTCCTTCACTGTTTTCCTCTCAGGGGTCCACTGGGTCCAAAGTTGCTGTGGATGAACTATCACTCAAAATTTTCAAAGGTCAAATAACAGCTCTTCTGGGACACAATGGAGCAGGAAAGACAACAACAATATCTATGTTGACAGGCTTGTTCCCACCTTCCTCTGGCTCTGCTGACATCAATGGAAAGAGTATCATTACAGATATGGATTCTATTCGTGAGAGCCTGGGACTATGCCCCCAACACAATGTACTGTTTGACCGTCTGACAGTAAAAGAACATCTTGATTTCTTTATAAGCTTGAAGGTATGATGAAATCAGCCTGATTTTAATGATGTTCTCTTGTCGTTATTGTCTTTTCATACACTTGGGGTAGTCTTTGTGGATTAAATGTTTAAATCGTTCAGTGCACATGGTAAGGTTTAGGCTTCATAAACCTTTTTGACACATGACAGCTACCTTTACAATGATGAAGCCCAATATGACAAATATTGTTTCTTAACCCTTTAGACTTTCCTTTGGGGGCATTTTTAAGGTGCCAATTACGAATACATTTTACAACAAAACGAAGAACAGTAAACTATGTTAAGCTACACAGTGGAACCCCATTAAATCGACCACCCACGGGCCACCAAAATCTGGTCGTATTATCAGGGTGGTTGTATTAAAGGGGTTCTTTATTCTTTAATAAGAAAGTGACTGACAGAACTTTAGTTCGGGACAAAAGAAAGTGATTGTATTATCAAGGTGATCGTGTTAACGAGGTGGTCATAAGGTGTGGTTCCACTGTAATTACATGTATATGTTCTTAGGAAGATAATGACAGGATTGACATGTGACCTCTCATGGAGCTGTGATGTCATATGTCTGCTCTTTATATGTTTTTTTTTATATTTAACCAAGCAAAAATGGCTGGGAGTCTTTATTATATACTTGAGCATTAGTTTTCTATAACAAGGTCAATCCAGTAGTCCACTACCCCCACCCTGCTAAATACATGTAATGTCTGGTCCCTATGTAGTGATGTCTCTTTGATTTACATCTACAGGGCAAGTTTGGGCAGGATGCCATGAATGAAGTTACTGAGATGATAAATGACATTCAACTTACAGACAAGACTAACACTCTGTCATCTAAACTGTCTGGAGGAATGAAAAGGAAGCTAAGGTACAATTAGATTGATGTAAGAACGTTGTATAGTCTTGCTCAGCTCACTTTCCCTTAGCTGGAGTACAACCTATGTGGATATTTTTCGTATGTTCCATTTATACTCAGCTGCAAGTACAGCCTTCCTAATAGTTAATAATTAATTGTCTTATTTTTTCACAGTTGTGCTATAGCACTAATTGGAGGGTCTGAGGTTGTTTTCTTGGATGAGCCCACCTCAGGAATGGACCCATATGCAAGAAGAGGCACATGGGACCTGCTACTGAAGCACAAAGCAGGGAAGACCATTATTCTGACAACGCATTTCATGTATGTGTTGCTTTTTACCTATTATTAATATCATTCTGGATGCCAATCTATGAGTGACAATCAATGCCCATCATCAATGTTCATCATCATCGTCATTATCATGAACACTCATCATGATCCCCAGCTTCAGCTTCAGGAGCAGCATTAACAGCAGCATCAACATCATCATCAGTGTCATCACTTTTGTCAACAGACTTGCATAGTGTTTGATATCAGATAACAATATTCACTTGATTGTCATAGACTGTCACAAGTTCTTGTTAATTGATATCAGTATTTGTTGGCATGAAATGCTACAATATATCCCTTGTACATTGCCATGTAACTGTACATAATTATTATATTTTTAAATTATTAAATTGATAAATTGTAAATCCCTAAATACATGTACACAATGTGGTGCAAACATTTAACAATACAGTGTTTATTGTTATATACTTCTTTCTCAGTGTATAGGCTTCAAATTAACTTGCTGGGATTAAGTCTTGAAACATTTAATAAAATCTACGTACCTACTTAACCTACAGTGTATACTATCATTTGTAGGGATGAAGCAGACTTGCTTGGAGATCGGATTGCTATCATGGCTGATGGGCAATTACGATGTTGTGGCAGTTCTTTGTTTCTGAAGAGCAGGTGAGGCACGAGCCAAATAATGATTATACTAATTTGAAGTCTAAAATTGCCACTTCTTTGTTTAAAGTGAGATTGTTTGTTGTGGCTAAATGCAACGTTGAACATGGTTTCTACAATCTTGAAAAGCCTTAAATGATGAATGGTGTCTTGGAAAGTCCTGCTATTGACAGTGCACTTAGAGAGTCATCAATACGTGGCCCATTGCAAAAACGGGAAAGGAATGGGGATAAGTATGTAAAATTGATAAGATCACAAAGCTAAACTATTTGAATAATACATGTAAGTTGCCTAATTACGAGAAAACTAGTAACCAAGTTTGAGAATTTTCGTATGAAAAGTGGCAAAATATAAACAGGTTTGTGACATCTGCAAAAGTTTCTACAACTTTTAGGCTTATAATGTTATAGCCTGTCTCCCTAATTCATAGAAAGTCTATTTTCTTTCGCTGAATGAAGACATTTAGCAGACTATCTAAAAATATATATTTAAAAATGACCTTTACAAAAAGGTCTGTAGTCCAGATGTTGGCTTGTTGTTATTTTCAAGACTTGTTATTTGTGAATCATTTATAATTTCAAAACAGGATTAAATATTTGAGGGCTGTATAGGAATCCAACAAATAAATTATAGGACCTAGAAAAAATAAAATACAGAGGCCGCTTATTTATTATTATTTTTTGTGGTTGATCAGATTTTGCAGAAAGAAAATACAAAATTATGTTCCATGATGTAACCGAAAGGGCGCTTTGATGTTATTTCACTTCCAAATACTTTTTGGCAAATATATTTACTAGGTGATATTTCATTTGCATATCTTAACTTTTCCAGCAAACGGAGAATAACTATTACTTTAATATACCCTGTGCTCTCACATGTTTGCAGTGCGCTACGATAGGTGTCTTTCAGAGTCACTGTGTTAAGTTTTCTGTAATCCACGCAGAACCTTGCATGTTCAGTCTTGCTACCACTAATTATTTCATAAACTGATTATTTACAATGAAATGATGAAAATGATACATCGAAAATATACACCAACATTGCACACATGGCCTACCAATTAAGTTGATAGCAAACACATTGAAAACAAATTATAGGCGACAGTAACAATATTGCTAATGCTCAAGATTATGTATGGTATAACATCATGTGCCTAATAAATGTGCACATGCTTTTCTCTACATATACATTAAAAAATCTGCACATCACAGTTACATAATGTTTTGCTAGATCAGGATGAGTAAGATTAATCCAATACTCATTAGGATCTTTTAATTTTCTGTAGATATGGTGTAGGATATCACTTGACCCTGGTTAAAAAAGAAAGCTATGACCAAGATGCTATCACAAACCTAGTTAAACATTATGTGCCAACAGCAGAAATTATCAGCTCAGTTGGTGCAGAAATCCAGTTTGTTCTTAGCAGTGAAAACGCACAAAACTTTGAGGCTCTTTTCTCAGAGTTGGAAAGTAAGTGAATGGTCAATTTACCTAATTAACTAATATGCGACAGGTGGGTCTGGAGCAAGTTCTGCATGGACTTTATTGAACTATATGTACATGTAGTGTAAGGTCTGTAATGGGGACTTGAACAAAAAGAACAAGACCAATATTTTGCCAATAGGGACTCAACCAGCCAGTTCAATAAAGTATTGAGTACACTGGTTCTTTTACAACTTTGCTTATAAATAAGACATCAATTATCGGCAAACACACGCCACGATGATAAGCACATGATGTATTTCAAGATGTGGAACCAAAAATGTCAGCCCGAATTAGCTAAAGAAGATTTCTGCTTAATAGAACACAGTTTTCTTTTGTACAATGTTTCAAAAAAGTGACAAGGCAAAGACTGCTCAGAGAACCAATCAGAATGCTCCTTTTCATCGTGGACCAGTTAGCTAATATAATATATAGAGGATATTACACGGCGGCACGAAGATATAAATTTTATTTTCGAGTGGTAAAAACAATATTTTACGAATGAGCGGGAAATGACGTCAGCGATATCCTCACTAGTGAGGATATAGAAAATACGCCACTCGGGTCCCGGATGTAGTTTTGTATGAATTTTACGAGTGGTCTATTTTCAAGTAAAACACTCGTGTCTATATAATAATAGGACTTACTTTGTCGGTGACTCACCCAAGACCTCCACTCTGCCACAAGCTTGGGTTGAGTCGGAGAGTGCAATTTCATCGTCCATAAGTAATCTATGTATTCTAATCATTCACTTCAGTTCGGCAGTTGTATTGTCTTCTGACTTATTGTTGTGGCAATTAATTGTAAGGACGATATATGATATCGGACGATATATGATATCAGACGATATATGATATCGCATGGCCAGTGCAATTGGTGCAATTGGCATGTGATTTACTGAACATAGCGCATTGTAAGTAATCAAATAACTAAAGACCATTTTGGCATGTGGATCGATCATGACACTTTTGTATGCAATGACTCTTCTTTCAGTGCAATTTTCTGACACTAAAGGATTCCTCAATACACCCTTTTATATTGTTTTGTTTCTAACCAAATATACATGTACAAACTTTTCTGTCAATTAGATAAACTGGAGGAATATGGAATAACAAGTTTTGGCGTTTCTGTGACAACTCTAGAAGAAGTATTCATGAAAGTTGGAGAAGGGGCTGAAAAAACTCTGCAAGACCTGTAAGTATTATTTGAACTTCTACACTTAACTCGTAATATAGAATAAATTTACTTTGAATTTAATACATTTAAAAGGTCTTATAATTTCATTCTTCAAGCTAAGCATCAGTATTAAAAGGATTCCTTGTTTATGAATACAAATGTATGTATAGTCATATTTTGGTTTTGGTAATACAGTTGTACTGTACCTTAACAAGGAATCAGCAATGTGGTTTGAAATTGTTGTCATGTAAATTATTAGGCTACTTTATTTGATAAAATTAATGCTGAAATGTGTGTTAATTTTCTAAAATGGGGTAAAAGTTTTTAATGTTTTATTTCTGTTGCATTTTCTTTGTGAATTATGATGAGTTTTGAAGTCACTATTACATGGCTTAGGTCATGAAGCTTTGTTAATTATTATTTTATTATGTAAGTGAAATCCCACCTTGCGGACACCTCGCAAGACTGGACAAAATTTACAGAGGGTTTACTTACAAACTTGTGCTATTACTGGTAACAAATGACCCTGTAATAATCTGTTGCTAGCTAATTACACTCGCGTCTGTGTTTTGTAAGTAGAACTCAGGTGTCTCTTGTATACCTTCAGAGCTGTCGATCAAACCCATCATGGTCACGAGGCAGCTGAAAACATCTCAGGACCTGGAGCTAGTCAACATTCAATTGGAGGTATTTGGATTTTAACATTTTCATTTATTATTTTCTACAGAAAGCTACACATTATAATCAATACAAGTTTTATTTATCACAAATCGGATTTATTCCATTTCTAATATTCTTAAACCAATTGTAAGGAGATTTTGAGCTAAATGGGTTTATGAAAAGTAAACTATACCTATGTAAACATTACCTCGCTCAAACCCTGTTCCATTGCTTTCTTGGAGTTATAATAATTTATATGTATATTATAAGCAACCTTAACAGGAGGCCAGGTGGGTTGCTTTTGCAAATATCTTTGGGTTCTTAAATTTGTCTTTGTTTTTGAAAAAGTTATATCCATAGATTAATGAAAGTCAACTTTTAATGTTATATTTTTTAGAACTAAAGACAGGTTTGAACCTTAAGTGGCAGCAATACAAGGCCATGTTTATCAAGAGATTTCTCAACTCCAGACGAGAGAAGAAACTTGTTGTAACACAGATTATTCTCCCTCTCATCATGGTGCTGCTTGGATTACTGCTTATCAAGACTCTTCAAGGTCCAAATAAGAATGAACCTCCACGTGTGTTGAAGCTGTCCAATCTGAGTGTCAAGGGAGAGCCAAACACTGGCTTTTATGCTGACTTCCGTCAAAATGCCAATGCTAGTACAAAGAAATCGCTCTTTGATGTACGTTAATTGAAGATTAATTATAAATAGCTTGATTATTTATTCTATGCCCCTTCTTGAACAATTTAATGTAGAAAATAGATGTGTAATAAATTCAGTCACCATTGAGTCATACAGACGAGATATGCAGTAGCATTATTTATGTTTACAAACATTGACAAAAAATCACTGAAAGTTTCAATGGCCGATAGATCTCTCTTGGTCACAATCGTTATATCGCAATGCAGAATGACTAATAATAGATATGTGAACATTAATATTAAGTAGAAAATCTATACAATATAGTCACCAAGGTGACATTCACGATTTGTTTAAACAGTCATGAAATCAACTGTTTGTTGTTAATTGTTTTTCTCTTATAGGTAGCAAACAAATATCTGAAATCTGTTAAGGTGGACTTGAAGGACATAGCATCAGATGCGAATGGTATCAAGATAGGTAACCAAGGAAACAACATATTGGCCCATGGGGAAAAATTCACATACAAAGATGAATCACAGATGGATGAATGTTGCAATTATGAGTACCTCATTCTAAATGCAAAGTGCCAGAAGGATGTAAGTTATCTAGATTAATTTTAATTACCACATAATTTCCTAAATTAAGCATGCATCCTTGAATAAGCGCAATCATAGAATCATGATTGTACAAAACTGAAGCTGGTGTCATCATGGGGATTCACAAGGAGAACTCTGTATTTTGAAACAAGCGTCGCGGGCCCGCTTAATCAAGGAAAAACAGTAAATGCATTTGCTGGTGATTTTTTTATCTTCAGTATCTACATGTACCTCGTTTTAAAGGCTTATACACATTCTTGGCTGCTGCAAAAACAACATCTTTATAGTGATGATTTTTGATTGAGGTTACTGTAAACCATCAAAGACCAATTTTATGCATTTTTTTCTTTTGGTTTTACAAAAAACAAAATTGTGATTGGTCGTGAAGAAAGAATAAATTTCAAATCACTTATTATTAATAACAATCCCTGCATGTTAAGAAAAATTGTTTTAAGAAATGGGGAATGAGTATTACTGTATTTCTTGTCTTATAAGTAAGCCTGTTGGACCCATGTTGATTTTCGCAGGAAATTCATTCATTGCACATTATTTTTGTCCAGTCAGAGAACTTGGAATGAGTTTTGTACCTCTTTCATGTCAACAAAGCTTGCATTCTGTATCAGGTGTGGATCCAGACCGGTTTCCACCGTTTTACGGAAATCGGTCAGATTTCTAAAAAATTTCAGCTCTCAGACTCTAGGAAACCGGTCGACAAGTTTTTCCAGGATCCGTGCCTGTGTATGGTAATGAAATTGAACAGAAAAGAGAAAAGTATTATACACCTCTTTCATAAATGGCCGCCCAGCAATGTTTTGTCTGGCAAGGTTTTCAAGGATATTGATGCTATTACATTACCAAGCACTGCAAAATATGTTATCTTGGGAAGTTTGAGCATTTTTGGTTTTAACGGCTGCAAAGTTATGGATCTTTCAAATTTAAGACATTTGTATGGGAAATCAAAACCTGGCCTCACAAGCCTCGTTTTCATGTTTGTGCAAAAATTGAAATACCTACAACTTCTACCCATATATAGTAGGAACACATATTGACTCATTTTGACATGATCTTTCTTGTTATTGAATTATTTCTTCAGTTATAGGCATTTCAATTTTCAAAAAATTGCTGGGCGGCCACTTATGAAAGAGGTGTATAATTATGTTAACCAATATTGACAAAATGTTATTGTATGTTATAAGTAAAGTAACATGTACTCATGCATTGTATGCTTTTCTTCTTCTAGTTTGTTTCAAGAAAACTAAAGGCTGTCTCATGTAAAGATAACAAAAATTTGGTTATAATTTTTGCCCAGATTGCATTAATATTGGAGCAAGAGAAAGGTAACTATCAAAGGTCTAGTTATACATGTATGCTACTGGTATTACCTACATTTAAAACTGTTTTAAATTCTCAGTTTGAAACTTACTTAATAATTTCTTGAAACATTTTTTGGTCATTGGAGCATTTGATGAAGATGGATATTCCTTTATTGTAATACATGTTGTTAAATATAAGGGGGGTGCAGGCCCGTAGACAGGATTTTGAATGGAGGGGGTGCGTTAGAGTGGGAAAGTTGGGGTCGTACGAGCGCCATCGATCTCCTAGAGGGGTCCGGGGGCACCCCCCCCCCCCCCCCCGGGAAATTTTGAAAGATTAGGACTGCATTTTGTTGCTTTTTGAAGGCAGTATGATATGAAATCAGGCAGCCAAAAGCGAACGTAAAAACATGAATATTTCTGGAACTGTTCAGTTAAAGAAAATACCGATGAAAGAATACTAAAAATACATAATGCGGACCTTGCGATTAAAGACATTTTTAAGCCAAAGGAGTGAATATTTGGATGAAGAAAATGACTCGCTTGATGTTGTCTTTGTTGATGAAGACGATATGTAAACACGTTCAAAGCTGCGATTGTTTGATTCAGACTTCATTTTCAAACTACACCTGTCCACTATTTCACTTTCTTTTGAACCGTCGGTCCACTATAGGTGGACCACCACATCCTGTGGGGGGGTGGGGACGCACCCATCGCACCTCCCCTCCCTACGGGCCTGGGGTGGCTTTTCTTCTCTTGCCTGAAGTATCTGGAAAATTTATTTTGTAAATATACTGCAGTCTCCCAGACTGTACAAAACCTGACTGTGACCACGTTTATGGCAATTTTGACTGGCATAATTCTCATCAATACAGGGGAAAACTTAAAGAAGTGTAACAAATTGAAGGGCCGGGGGCATTACCAACCTATATTGATTTTTAGGACCTTTTTTTTTTTTCCATAAGATTTGCCGCGTTTTTGGAATGTGACCTAAAAATTAGTTACCAAACATTTCCCCGTTATTTTTTTCGCTAGTTTCTCCTTCGTTTTCGAGAAATAACGTGTTGACAAACATTCATTTTTACGGCGGTTACGCTTTGTAAAGAAACCCGCGTCTTTGTCATTTGAATCTCTCGGGATTGGTTGCAAACCAGCAATAACAGAAATATACGTCATTTTTGCATATTTTGATCACATGTGATGTGCAAACGTTAAAGTTACGTCTTGGGTTATGATTTAGGGTTGGGATTAGGTAAGGCTTAGGGTTGGGTACTTAGGGTTAGGGTTATCTTTGGTTAGGGTTAGTTCTGGTTAGGGTTAGCTTTGGTTAGGGTTAATTAGCTTTGGTTAGGGCTAGCTTTTGGTTAGGGTTAGGTTTAAAGATGTTCTTCACTAACAAACACGAAAATATGTTCATTTCATTAATCTAACAGGCAAAGTTGTTCGTTCTACGTACAAAACATAGCAACTGAAGATGTCCATTTCATGCTCATTTAAAAATACAGCCAACCCAGTGTGTTTGTTTCTTTTTCGTTTAACCCATTGGCGCCTGACGACTTTACGCGCGCGACTACCCCTAAGTTTTTCCTCGGCTATTTTCAACTTAGAGTTTCGAAGTTCAGGATTTTTCTGCGTGCAAGTTTATCTCTTTGAAGAGTCTTTCTAAGGTCGCCAGTTCGCATTGTTTATGATTATTATCCATATAAAGGAGACAGTTTAATAGCTAGAGTATTTGAAGGAATCATTTCTTCCTCGAATATGCTGCGTTCTCGGCTTCATTTCTTCTTCTGTACAGCCCACAACAGCTCTTATTAAACGTCAGATACATATTGCAATGCATTCTGGGTAACTGCCAAGCAAACTGAAACGGAATACGGCTCCCCGGCAAGTCAAAAGATTTTAGAAGTCTAAAAGCAGGTCCAAACTTCCACATTTCTGTAGGCCCGGTGCCTTGCGCCCGACTATTAACTCCCAAAAATACAATTTTTGCGCCCCAGAACTGACCTGCTTTTAGACTAGCTCTGCTTTGGATCGACACAATCTCGGCGACCAAGTTTCGAACGTGTAGCGCTGAACAGCACTCTTGGAGGCGCGAGATGCCGCTTACATTCACTTCTTCGAATGTAGCATGTCAAGTTACCGATCTCCAGACTTAATGATGTCCTTTGATCACCAAAACAGAGCTTTTGAGTTTGAATTCTGCCACAGGTTACGTTTGCAATACGTTTCTCGATACGATACGTGGCAGAATCAATCGATAATTTGATAACGAGGTTACTGAATCACGCGACTATTTCCCAGGCCTTACTCGCTCTTTCGTACGAAAAAAAAAAAAAAAAAAAAAATCAAAAAATCAATATAGGTTGGTAATGCCCCCGGCCCTTCAATTGATATCAGTGTTCTTTTACTAATAGTAGATTTGCAAGTATTTAATTTTAAAAATGTTTCCTTTGCCTGTTGTAAGTCATTTCTCTTCAGTATTAGTTGCAGTTTTCTTGCATAATCTTTTTTTCCTTTTCTAGATATTCTTCTTGTGATAAAACTATGAGCCCTGTGGAGACGGATCTAAATGACTCAAACACTTTTTTCCTGGAATATGTCGTGGAAGATAGCAATAATGCGGATTACTTCAACAAGCATGTTGTCGGGCTTACGTTTGTGTCAAATAAAGATGATCCTGATAAGCGTGGAAACATGGAAACCACCCTGTGGTACAGTAATAATGTGAGTATCAACATGTTATAAACATGAATACCACTCTTTGCTACAGTAATAGTGCGTCTGCTTCTTTCTTCTGCTCCATTTTGTTGCTGTGTACATGAGGTACTTTTACTTGGTCTGTACCAAACATGAGGTAGCCATGACCTAACCTATGATTAATTTTATCAGTTTGCAAGGTTTGAAAAACATTTTTGTGGCCATAAGTGGTCCAAGTGCTCATAAGACTGTGTACGGCCAAAATGAAAAGTGTACAATCATATACATTGCAAACCTTGACCACAGGTAGGCCACAGTGTAGGCCATGCATGACCAGCCCCATGATTTTTCTCACTTCTTGCCGCCCACCTTGCACAGGAAAGACAACAAATGCATCACCATTTACAGTGAAGAGGACGCTACCGTTGCCACTCGACAAAGTTTTTGATTAATTTTTGACAACTTTTTGACGACTTTCGGATGGGTTCCGTTCGACTTGACCAATCCAAATCCAAGGAGTGTTGGAGGCGGAGTTGTGAAATTTGAATGGTTTGAGTTTCTAGTCTAGTTCAAATGTGGCGCCACTGAAACGGAACCCATCAAAGTTGTCAAAAAGATGTCTAAAATTAATCAAAAACTTTGTCAAGTGGCAACGGTAGCGTCATCTTCACTGTAATTAGCTTAAGGTCTTTTACATATTTAAGTACATTGTAAAGAAAGGCCGTTTTTATCTTTACAACATGAATTTTAAGCTAAAACAGTGATGGCGGAATTGAAACTGAATAAATGTTGCTTCTTTATCTAGGGCTTACATACATTGCCAGATTCTCTGAGTGCTTTGATGAACATTTTCCTGGTGTATAATATGGGAGATGACTCGTACAACATTGAGACCACTAATTACCCACTGCCGCTGACTTCACAAGAGCGGGTACAAATGATTTACTCCTTACTATTGAAAGTCATGGTTTAATAATTTAAATAAATAATCTTGGGCCAATGAACAAAACAAGAGTTTTATTAAACTAAATATTTTTTTATCCATTTTCTGCAAAATAATTATGGTAATAAGAATGGACCAGTGTTGATTTGGTTGCATTTCGAAGTACTTTTAAAGTCCAATTGACCCCAGAATGTTTGATGTTTCTGATCCAGCACAAACAATGAAGAAGTGCTAAGAAAGAGATGGATCTTAAGCCATAGCTAGGGCCATTGGACCAGACAAGAATGAGAGTTGCTGAGAGTTGGCTCTCACAAGAGTTTTATTCAACTCTCACCAGCCTGGGCAAAATGCGAGAAAACTATTGATGATTCTCAAGAAAAATTTGAGCAGGTTCAAATTTGGGTAAAGCGGACAAGAGTCTACGAGAGTCGTCAAGACAGTCCAAACAAGAGCGAGTTTGAACTCTCTGCAGCTCTTCTCCTTCTTTGACCCGGGTTTAAGTAAAACAGTCTGCATTGCACCCAAACTAAATGTCTCTACATGTTTTCCTGCATTCTGTAAATTGAAGGGTGATCTTTGACTCCGTGGCTGAGAAATCTGTGAATTCGCAATAAAGTAAAAAATAAATGATTGGAAATGTTGATTTGGGCCATAATGGTTTAAATGTTCAGAACGTGCCCAAATAATGAAATATCTCATCTCATAATGGTACTAAAGTAGAAATGGCTGTCGTGATGACCTTTATAACTATGCTAAACCATGCCTGTTCAAAAGGTGAAGCCAACTTTTACCTTCAGTTAGTGAAATTTCTATTTTCTTTCATGACAACAGGGGATAACATCATTAGCAGCAGCTGCTGTATCATGGATGCTATTGGTGATAATGCAATATGACATGCAATATTCAAGGGCGTTTCTATGAGTTTTCAAAGCGTCAAACATTTCTTATGATGTTTTCTTGGTTCGCTATGTGAGAGAATCAAACAAGCCCATTCGCAATGTCTGTTTAATTTAAGGATTAAGTAATTAATAAATTAATGTTTTCTGTAGAACTAAGCATTGGGAAGTCAGTGAGAATGTTAAAGGAGCTACGTCATGGTTTGTGCATCTTGAAAAAATTGGCCAATTTTTTCAAGTTCGCCGTTCGCAATCCATATTAATCTTCTCCATCTTCAACCATCCTTGTTCCTGTTTGGTTTCTTATTACCTCTTTGGGTTTTTTCTACCTTAGTAAACTATTATTTTGAGGGTTTCTTTCCATTTGAAGGTAATTCTGCACCGCGCCTTAAAATATCGTGACATAGCTCCTTTAAATTGAAATGATTGCTGTCTGTTGCAGAACCAGAATGTTACAAATGACTTCAGTGCATTCTTCCTGGCCATCCTTCTAGCTTTTGCAGTAGCTTTTCTCTCTGCCAGCTTTGTTCCATTTTTAGTCAATGAAAAAAGCTCAAAGGTTTGTAGTTGTTTTAGTCTTCTTGTATCTTACTTTGTTATTTAATGACTGTAGTTTTTGTAGGACATTAGTCATAATTGGTATCAGTGTAAATCATCCTTGTAAAATTCCTAATGTAAACTCTAATTCCGAACATTCTTTAGGGCATAACAGAAGGATTCTTTGCTAACAAGAAATATATTCATTTGTTAGTATGCGACTGTATGACGACCTTCTGCTGCTGTGTGGGTGTTCAACTATTAGTACCCGGGTGGAAGGAAAATGTGAAAATAATGTCTGCAGCAACAAGTCTGAATCTGTAGTTAAGAAGGACCCCCCTTAATCCTTGACAATTACCTATTATGTTCACAGGCAAAACATCTTCAGTTTGTGAGTGGAGTAGATGCCATTAGTTTTTGGTTGGCGACGTATTCATGGGACTTCATCAATTACTTGTTTCCCATGCTTGGGATTATCATCATGTTTGCAGCATTTCAAGTAGATTCCTTGAAAGATGATTTGGGTGTCATTGTTCTGCTACTGGTAATTATATGTACAGCACTGTTATTGATGCCTGTAATACTTACTAAAGGCCTATTTGCACCATGTGGCGTAAAGGGGCAGTATCACGAGAATTCTCCCATGTGTTTGTGTAAACTACGCTTGAATTATGAAGGTACACTCGCTGATGCATAAAACAACAAGAGAAAGACATCAATTCATTCTCCTGCGGTGGGAACAACCCAGAATCATTGATTTTGAGCTATTTTTCCGAAGAACACCGTAAAACCTGAAAACGTCGGAGGGACTTTTTCAAGTTTCATTCCACTTCCTTCCTTCCCGTCCTTAGTCAAATAAATGTTTTAACTGTTTTTCTGTACTAGTATAGTAACTTTTAGCAAGACCAGGCCACTGTTAGTGGATTTCCATTGATACAAACACTTCTGCCAGGATGTTTAAGTAGAACTAAATATTTGTGACACTGCCCCTTTAAGGCCTGTAATACCAGTATATTTTTAACATGTTGTTTTGAAACTTTTGAACAAGACAACGATACAATGACAAGTGGTTAGTTTCAAATGAAACTATTGTGCTGCGTCGGCAGACAAGTGAAACACTTATCAACTTGATGTTGGTAAAGGTAAATTAACCGCCATGGTGAATTTGGAAAAGCTAAAAACAATACAATGACCTTCCTTTGGCAGAAATTACAAGAGCTAACATGTTTATTCTAGCAGCATTATGCAGGATGCTTTCTGGACTATATCTTGTTTAAGGCCAATGTTTGTTCAAGATTCTGTTTTGTTTTGTTTTTCAAATTTCAAATTTATGTGAGCTAATATTAAATTTATTTTGCTTTGAACAGTGATCATAACATACAGTTTTCTGGTTTTACTGCCATTTAATATTTGCTCTTGATGTTTTATTATTTTCTATAGTTGCTCTTGGGATTGTGTATGCTTCCATTTGTCTACTTGCTGTCGTTTATGTTCAAGAGTCCCCTTGTAGCTTATGCCATGACAGTTTTTATCCTGTCAGTTGTGAGTCTGGTAAGAGTTTCTTTTCTTGTTCTGAGTTTAATCATAACTGATTTGTCAAATTGAGCCAACCTTCACACTCTGCATGATTTCTTGTCCAGCTCTTACCTTTTAGCATTTGGGCCCTCTGTATTATTTTTAATTTTTTGTAAGGTTAACTTTGGCTCAGTTCTGTTCAAGCCTCCTAGATTATCACCTACAACGGGCAACATTAGCGGGCAAAAGTGCACTGTGACCCTCTGATGTCACAGTTTTTGCAAATGTTGCGCGCTCATGGACTTTTGGTGGTAAACAGTTTCTCTGTCATGTGACCACGAATCAGCCAATGAGAGCGTGCATTGTATTGGGAAAAACCACAGCTATAGAACAAGGTCTCATATATATTTACAGCCATTTTAGTGCATATTCGTATAATAATCCCCTTTATCTTTCAGGGATTGCTCATTACAGAAACCATACTGAAAGGTGACCCTGGTCATAAAAATGATGCTGACATCGTTCACTATATCAGCTTGTTCTTCCCAACATATTCGTAAGTTTGATTGGGTTTACTATATACTATACACTTAGTTTTGATAACGGTAAAGATATGATAGGCAACAAAAACTAATGCTACTTCATCCCATTAGGGACATGTTACAGGAGAGGTCAATATTTCTCAAGTTTGCTTACAAATGAACCCTGTCTTCTTTAGGTCCCTTATTTATTGTGCGTCTTCATCTTCAATAGACAGTGGCGAATCCAGGGGGAGGGTCGGGCGGGTCCGGACCCCCTATCAGACCTGAGTAGTTTATTGCTTTCTCCATTATCCATAGCAAAACCATCTCCAGGATCCACCAAAATGCACTTTAAAGAGCCTGAAATCTCAAAAAAAATTCTGGGGGAGGCCTCCAAACACTCCCCTCTGTGCCTTTTAGTAATAACTCAGTACTGCCGTCTACTTCCAAAAATTATCCCTCTACTTCACATTTTCGGGGAAATCCTGGAAACCCCCCCCCCCCCCCCTTCCTCCCTATCAAAAATTACTGGATATCCCCCTGAATAGACCTGTAATTTCTACCATATGCCACTCTATAAAGGCAATAAATAATGTAACACATAGAAATAGCATCAAGAAGCAGTTTATCGTCTAATGTATGATGGTTTGTCTATTCTTGTTATTCTTTCATTACAGCCTGTCCTCTAGTATCATGGACATCAGCCAGAACAATATCATTCGGAAATACTGCACGGAAACACAGTATGGATCATTATATCTATATAATAACCATGTTTTAAGCGTGTTGTTTTTACTACTAGTGTATGAGTTCAAATATAACTGCATGTGAACAACAGTTGACACCATCTTCTTCTGAGAGGAACAAAAGTGAACATAATATATGGCATTAACTAAGGTTTTTTGGTTTTATTTCAATATGAAAAAGTACCACAATATCCTTGTTTATTGCTGAAGAAAGAAAGATGAGATCAAATAGTTTCTTATATTAATTTAGCATTATTAGTTTAGTCTAGCATTAGTTTAGTTTAGCATTATTAGTTTTAATTAGTACTTTTCAAACCTTTGTAAACATGTATATATTCTTAACTATCATTATTTGTAAATTGGCCTGAAAAGCCCTATGGGGAGTGTCCAATAAAATGTATGTATGTATGTAAGAAAAAAACATTTTCAAGACGGCCAAATTGTGAAGTGTCCCAAAGCTTTTGACCAGGATTGTACATTATGTTTATCTTGGATATCTTTATAAAACTGCAAACGCCTATGCTATGTTATTGTCTACTTCAAAACATAGTATCTCATATCTCAATTTATATATTAGGTTAATAAGCTGTGACAATCTGACACCCCCACCCCCCTCCCCCAAAACAATGTTGAGGGGTTTTTTTTCTATTCAACCCATCCACCATTATGTCAGCATTGTTTTTGTTTTTGTTTTGTTTTTTTTTGGGGGGGGAGGGGGGCGGGGAGGAAAATGTAATAATGAATTAAAAATTCAAAACTCTTTGGACCGAATGTTCAAACAAGGTTTAGACAGGGTTTAACAAAACCATAGCCTAACTCGACTTTAATCTGGCCAACCTAAATGTGTTAACGTCATTTACAGTAAACACTGTTTAGAAGGTGTATAACACAGACTAAAAAACAATTAGCTACTAAGACTGACCTACTTATAAGTAGATTTAGACCTCATTAAATTCAATCTCTTAAATGTAAAACCACGGCCTAACTTAGACTTCGTTTAAATATTTGGCCATTTGTCTCTGGGTGGTATCTTGTTAAGTGTCCCAAAGAAGTTTGGCCAGGATTGTAGGTATATAAATTAAAGAGAGTCGGTTTGTAAGAATATTACAAGGGATGTGGAACCGGATGTGATTATTGATAACTTATCTTTCTGTTTGTTTTTCATTGTTAGGTTTAACCCTAATTGCCAATTTACCAGAGATTCTCTTGCATGGAAGCGTCCTGGGGTGGGACAGGCAGCTCTGTACATGTTCATTGAAGCTATTGTTTTATTTGTGCTTCTCATTTTAATTGAGGTATGATGTTTCTGATTTTTGATTTCCTTCAAGATGAACAACTTTGTGTCTTAATTTTGAAGATATCAACAATACGTCTTTTGATGCAATTTATTATCCAACTCCACTCAGAAGAGTACAAATAATGTGCGAAAAACGAGTACATTTGTATTTCAGGAGGCTGGTTAAACACGTTTTCTGTTGTCTTTGTCAGTGATCTGCGCGCAATGCAAAACATGAGTTCAAAGATATAATAAATCTCTTATTACACATTTTAGTGTGTAGTATCGCTGTACATTTTTACTTGTCATTTCTAGTTTTACTCGCCCTATGGGCTCGCCAAAAGACTCATAAAAATATATACGTGATACTACACACTAAAACGTCTAATAAGATTGTATATTATAGTTTGCAGTTTGATTGTGTGAGTCACAAATATCGAACATCAAGTATAAATGTCATTATAATTCAATACTAATTTGTATGTTTGATGTCCATTTTGTGTTTCCGCTCAACAGATGAATTTTTTTATCCGAGCAAAGGTTATAATGTCTTCTGGAGCATTTGACAATCTCAGACAGTCAACAGAGGTAAAGTATGTTGTTTTATAGATAAAACAATCTTGGCAAAAGACACTTTTAAGAATATAACTTAGATAAAGAAAAGGTGCGATACGTCCTTGAACATCATTTTTAAAGTCACTTTTTATCTAACATTAAATTAGTTTCGCAAGTGTCTGTACATTTTTTTTTTCTCCAAGCCGAAATTGAAACTTTGCGTTCCAAATTCCAAAATGTAAGCTTAGAATTATTGTATGGGAATAGACAATATTCGTATTCTCACGGTTGGACTGGCTTGCAATCGAGGCTAATGCGGGGGAATCTTTTCAAATACAAATATTTTTAATGATATTCCCCCGCATGAGCCTCGATTGCAAGCTAGTTCCAGTCCAACCGTGAGAATACGAACGGATAACGGATAAATTATAGGACCTGAGTACATATAATAAAATACAGAAATAACAACCTTGTTGTACACAAGATAGCACAATGAGCCTTTGCGTTGTCTTCAGATCAACAAAAGATTAGTTAGCTGATAATTTTGGTTGGTCTTTGTAACTGACTGTCAATGAACTTTAATAGAATCAATTATTGAGGTAGGCTCAATTACCAGCCGCTGTTCGGGAAAATGAGCCCGCGCTCCTCCCCCGAACTCATCTCGGGGAGGAACGAAGACCGGACTCGAGTGAGCGGCGGAAATCGAGCCTATTATTGAGGGAGCCAGCTGAATTCAATAAACTAGTTTTGTTTTTCTCACACCACAAAGATTTACAGATTCAAGTAAGATTAAAACTGTTTGAAGTTTATGTTGCGATATAAAGAAATTAAGCACTCAAGAATCTAGAGTCGCTCTCAGCTGCACCTGACGTGCCTCATATGCTTTGTTCATGCTTAGCAACCTCCCACGCGTACTATTTAAGAAATAGAAAATTGCATGTGTGTTTACATAACTTGATGCAAACACGAGAGGGAGTTTGGGAGAATTCGACACAGGCGAGGCTTTACCTAAGTACTTTTGAATTCTCCCAAACTCCCTCGAGTGTTTGCATAAAGTTATGTGAACACAAAGTGGCCATTTTCTATTTATTTCATAAAATGCCTTCAAAATGTTACGTGACGTCATAGCCATGTTTACATATGCTGACTTAAAACGGTTTTGCAACCAATCAGAGCGTGCGTTATAATTTATGAACAATTTTATAGTAACACATCACCATGATGTCACGACCTCAAATTATGTGCTTATGAAATAAATAAATTATTAAGCTGGCTGGCTGGCTTTTAACCTATCTTTATTACATGTAAACATTGTTTTATTTCTGTGTTTCTCAGGATGAAGATGTGTTTAATGAGCGCATGCGCATTAACACATCCATTAACAACCAAGCTAGCCGTGAAAACCAAACTGAGTCTGTGGTGCTGAAAGATTTAACAAAGGTTTGTTGCATTAAGTTAAATTACTGCGGCCCTGCAGAAAAGCCTGTTCACTCACAAGCCACAGATTGAAGCTCCGCTACCACGTATCACTACAGTACTTTGCAAAATTATGTTTCAACATTGATATATACATGATTGGCATGCAATTTGCTCCGGACAAGCATTTAGCAAGTAACAATTACATGAACAATCACTCAAGCACAAGTTTAAATATGTTTGTTGACTGTACCCTACAAAATGTACTGTAAAAAACCTAACAATTTAAGCAAACATTTATGTTAGGCAGGCATGCATGATAATTGTAAATTATGATTCTGCTGTTACTTTCAAGTTGAACAACACTTAGTAAGTTATAAAGCATACAGTCCTTTTAGTACGCTGTTGTTACTAGACTACTGCAGATACTTAGGGAGCGTTTCTTTGGGAGAATCCAAGATTGGATTTTAATCCCAGATTTTACGGATTATTCACGCCCAAAGAAACGAAAAATCCGAAAATTGATTATTTGTCATGACAACCCATTTAAACAGTTTGCGCTGAAGATTTGAAAATGGAGGATAATTATTATATATAAGCTTTTGCTTGTTTTTCGAGGACAAATGTACTGCAGGCTAGAAATTTACCGCGTTGATCGTGATTTTAAAAGATGGACTCGTAATTTCACAGCGAAGACCGCTTGGCAAATGCACTTTTTTCGAATCTTTTCCCAAAGAAACGCACGGATCGTGATTTAGATTTAATCCGTTGAATCCACCCGGAGTGGGGATTCTTCAGATTCATAATCCATTTTCGGATTTTAGTAAAGAAACGTAAAATCCGTTTTTGGATTCACGAATCTGAATTTGGATTTTCCCAAAGAAACGCGCTACTTACTTAGTAGAGTTACTTGTTACTTACTAGACTAGTTATTTAGCGAGCTACTTTGACACTCCTTGGTTCAAACCTTTTACTTCACATTATAAAGCATATACTATTTTCACCCACCATTTTCATTTCTGCCAATCCATCAAGGTTTACCGCGGTACCCAGGTCACTGCAGTTGATCATCTGTGCTTGGGAATTCCTCGAGGAGAGTGCTTTGGGCTTCTTGGTATAAACGGTAAGTTAACTCTATAACCCAATGTCAATATACAAATTCTCTACTATGGAGTGAGGCTGAGGGTCAAGTTCAAAAGTCAATATTTTGCTTTATTGCCCATGCACTTATTTTTCCTTTAACCGTTTTATTGCACCAAACACATAATACTGCAATAAACAACAATGCAATCAGGCAGCTCGTGCGAACTGTCCAATTATGTTGGCTTTCCTACATGGCAATATATTGGACTGGCACGTGACCCTAATGCAGACATTTGATTGGAATATTATTGTATTTGTTAGAGTATAACTAAATGAGTATGGCTATGAAAGTGCCTGTTGGTTCCATCACCAAATAAGCTTCTTTCGGCCATGTTGAATTAATTAAGGTTTCCTGATGGTTACAACACAACAACAACAACAAGAACAACAACCATTTATTTGTACCCAGAAAGGACAGGAATAATTACAATTTATATTTTATAAACGTAGAGGGTACGGCCTGCCCAAAATAACCATAGGGGCTAAAAAGAATGGGCAGACATGTATGGAAATGTGTATAGGGTATTAAATATGTGTTGGATTAAACAATCATTCTAGTTGTTTGCTCTTATAACAAGTTGTCAAAATGACCATAAGGATTTCCATGTCCCCAGAGGAAATCGAAGGCAATATTTCGGTACTCATTTGTTTGAAGGTGCTGGTAAGACCACAACATTCAGCATGTTAACAGGAGATGTGAGCATCACTGAAGGAACAGCTTATCTGGATGGATTCAACATTCAAACCCATTTGAAGCAGGTAGAAAGTTGTAACATTTACCACGAAATTTACATTTTGTTTTAAATGTAATTTATTATGTTCATGTACACGACCCCACCAGCTACGGTAATATGATCTGTCTATCTAGCCCCCCCCCCCCCCCCGGGGGGGACGTGCCGGTGGACAGGGTATGGTTTTTGCCCTCTCTGCCCTGTACAGGGTATATAATTTCATGCGAGTCTGTCCTAAACAGGGTCTGAACCTGTCCTAAACAGGGTATGGTTGCACGATTGTCGTCGTAAAAATATGGTTTATACAGTTTTTAGAGATCGTGTATCAATCAAACGAGACTCGCTAAATTGCAACCTAAACAGGGTCCTAAAATAGAGGATGTTGTTCTACACAGGGTAGGTATTTTAGGGGTTTTTATTGTTTTTTTTGTCCTAAACAGGGTCAGGTTTTCAAACCCTCAGCGGCACCCCTATACCCACACATGGGTCAAGTACCCCCCCCGGGATCTAGCCTTTATGACAAATTATCGTTTTAATAATATATGCTATTACCACATACCAAAATGTAGTTTATTTTCATTCCTGGTGAAGTTATCTTGTATTTGTTTTTCCTTTAAAGGTTCAGCAAAGAATTGGCTATTGCCCTCAGGTAACTCTCAATCTAAGTAACAAATCCTTCACACTTCCTATATGGTCCAAACTCAACTGCAACCTTCCACTGCAATATTTTGAACTTTTTATTGCGTCATTTCTATGGTTTTTTACAGTGTAAACCATGGATTTTTTTTTTTTGCAATAACATTGAATTAGTAATTACGTTTTCTCCTCGAGTTCTTCGTCGACCATTTGGCCCCATTTAGAACTCTTCGCTGTCCATTTATTGCAAACGTTGCGATAATTTCTCACCATAGAAAAACATTTTCAGAAAGGTGTTTTGTGTTGCGTTACAGGTAAAGGTGTCTTATGTCGCATGACAGGTTATGTCATTTGTATAGGAAATCGTATGAACGCGAGTGCAATTCGTGATTTATGGGCACGAGTGATGTTTTGAAAGTTCTCAAAATTGCACGAGCCGTTAGGCGAGTGCAATTTGAGAACTTTCAAAACATCACGAGTGACCATAAAACACTAATTGCACGAGCAGTTCATACGATTTTTTGTTTATAATATTCTCAACAAAATTTTGCTGCGGCCATCACGCTACTCTGCACATGAAACACTTCACTGGTTTCCAAAGTGTTCACATGTTTTATTTGAACGCGCAGGCAAACCAAACGGGAACTTTTTGAAAGAATTACAGTACTATAGTTTAGAAAACATTTAACCATTAACTTGAAAGCTTATTTCAATACCATTAAGGGGCAAAAACGTCTCTACTTGTCCGGAACTGTTTATCACAATTCCGTATTGCACTCTATAACCTATTTATGCATTCGTCATTGACCAATCAGAAGCTGCATATTTTGTTGAGTATATTATAAGAATGGTTTCTCGTCGGCCATAGCAAGAATTCTGTCAATTATTGTACAAAAAAGGGTTTTTTCCGTTTATTAAAAAGCACAATGGTTGTGGTAAAAATGGTTGTGGTAAAACCGAACTATGAAGAATCAGTCCTTTCTGGGTACAAATAAATGGCTGTTGTTGTTGTTGTTGTTGTTGTTGTTGTTGTCAGTGCAGTAGATCGTAGTAGATCTTTAAGTGTATATAGTGACGCCGTATATGTTAACAAGTGTTGCTGTATTGTAGTGAACCCACTGGGAAAGTCAAAGGCAAACATTTGTCACAATACACACGTTGCAATAAAGGCATGTCAAATATATCTACGTGTCTATATTTTGATGTCATTTACAATCTTCCTCATTTGTTAGTGTTTTGGTAGCAGGGAAACAGCTTGTTGTTCTTCAATTCTGTAATTCTTAATTTTAATTTTGTTTTTAGTTTGATGCTCTGCTTGAACGTTTAACTGGTCGTGAAATGCTGACAATGTACGCTCGGCTTCGTGGAGTCTCTGACGACAAAATAAAAGACATTGTCTCTGACGCTATTCGCCTTCTTCATCTGGAAAAGTGGGCAGACTCTCTGTGTGGAAACTACAGGTACATTCGTCAGTGGGCTTATATATTGATTTATTTCTACTGTCACTAGTTATAGACATCTTAAAAGCAAGTTCTTAATTAATACATGTATATACTTGGATAAGTAGATGATAAACATCTTGAAAGCAAGTTCTTAATTAATATATACTTGCATAAGTAGATGATCCATGGCGAAAGCTTGGTTTTCATAAGATGGTTCACTAGATCGGTTTGCGGTAGGTCAAGGTTTTCACTGCTGCCGGGAGGACCCAAAAATAATTTTTTTTTTGGGGGGGGGGGGGGGGTAATTGTCTCACTGACTGATTAATATATTTTTCTTATTTTCATAAGAATGTTTCAGACGGACAAAAAAATCACAGTATGTTATGTATAGTTTAAAAAACTCGCAGCAGTATTTTATCAAGTATAAAGACACGAGTCGAAGCCGAGTGTCTTTATACCTGATAAAACATTGCTGCCAGTTTTTTAAATGGCTTCATAAACTTCCCTCTAAATCTATTCAATCTGATCCGTTTTTTTAGATGAGAAAATTGAGCTAAAAGTTCAGCGGTATCTTTATAAAATATAAAGACACTCGTTAAACATTCACTTCTTTTGAATTTTGTTTATGAATTATTAATGATTTTTGAATGTTATATGTTTGCTTTATTTACTATAGCAGATATTGATTCGCTTGGGAGGCTCTTAGTAACACTTATATTATGAGTTGTGGTTGTCCATGTTCAATACTCTATACACCTGGGCCGGTAACCGTGGATTTTCTCGCATTTCCTTCGATAATTGTTTTGAAAATTCGCACAATTCAAGACAGAAACGCTACCTATCACATGACCGTTTCTTGAAGAAATTTGTCAGAGCGAGTAAGTTTTATTGTTTAAAATAACAAATGAGGTAATATTGGCAAAATCGTCTGAAAAACCACAAGGTTTTTCCCCTCCAAAATGCCAGGCAAACTCAGTTTCATACGATGGTAAAATTTAAAGACATTTCACCGAAGGAAACTAAAAAAAATAAGGAATAAAGATAGAATATAGCAAAAATGTGCCATTCTTTAGATGGTATGTTGCCATGGCAACGGCCTCTACGAAAAAAGTAACAACCTATAAATAACTGTCATTATATCAGTTTCCTTACTGGTAAATATCGGGAACGAAACATCAAAGGCAAACTAACTGGGATTTCCTTTCTAACTCATGTCAGTTAGTATAGGTCATTTGTAAATACTCTAGGGAGTCACCTTAAGAACGAATGTCGCTAAGGATGGAGCCAAATTGGAAATGGTCAAAATAAAGTTTCCTTCATACTTTGTGTGTAGTTAGTCTTTGGGGTGGAAACATTCGTGATGATATTTGTTTCACTTCCTGCACTAACCTAGACTTGGGATCAGGGGGGGGGGAAGTTCATGCCCAAAAATGTATTTTTTGAGGTATTTTTAACCCTGAAAACTGAGATTTTGTTAACTAATTATCTCAAAATGCAAAACACTGGTTAAAATTCTGCTGACATCCTGGTATAATATCATCCTTCCGCTCCACAAAACTGGCACCGGATTTTCAGTTTGTTCCCTGGGGGCCCCCTGGCCCCCTGTCCTTTGTAAGGGGGGGAACCGCCTTTTTAAAAAACTGAAAATGAGATATCTTTGGCTAAAATAAAATCAAACTGGTATTCATATTTTGATCAAATTTGAAGTTGCAAATTAATATTTCGTCCTTTGTGAATCTTTTGGTACTAAAAAGTCCGCGGGCACTCAACTATTTTTGGCAGAACAAATAATTTACAATTCATACCCACGGCAAAATGTTAATTTTCCGTCATTTTCAATGCCACTTTCTGGGGCTTAAATAATGCTATTTGTAGCAACTGATCACTACACTGTTTCTCTATCATCGATAATTTGAAAATATTTCACTTTTACAGCTTACATGTAAGCAACTTCAGAAAAAAAAATGTTTTGAATATCACATCCACTGGTGAAACTGTTAATTTATGCAAATAATAACACTCAAGTTTCCGGCCAAAAAAATATAAAACTGAGTTGTGTAGTAAATTAAACCACACAAATAAAACTTATAATAAACAATTGATGTTTTGCATACCATTTATTAAGTAGTAACTTCAAGAACCATCTCAGGGGCAACGAGGAATCACGCCGAATATTATAATTCGTCGGTGCTTTCGTTATGTGCCACCGTGTTGAAACTATAATAGTTCTCATCCGTCGGAACAGCCCCAAATGGTTTCCTTTTCACTGGAAATATTATTAACAGTTTCACCAGTGGACGTGCTATTCAAAACATTTTTTTTTTCTGAAGTTGTTTATATGTAAGCTGTAAAAGTGAAATATTTTCAAATTATCGATGATAGAGAAACAGTGTAGTGGTAAGTTGCTACAAATAGCATTATTTACCTTCCAGAAAGTGGGCATTGAAAATGACGGAAAATTAACATTTTGTCGTGGGTATGAATTGTAAATTGTTTGTTCTGCAAAAAATAATCGAGTGCCCGCGGACTTTTAAGTACCAAAAGATTCACAAAGGACGAAATATTAATTTGCAACTTCAAATTTGATCAAAATATGAATACCAGTTTGATTTTATTTTAGCCAAAGATGTCTCATTTTCAGTTTTTAAAAAAGGCGGTTCCCCCCCTTACAAAGGACAGGGGGCCAGGGGGTAAACTGAAAATCCGGTGCCAGTTTTGTGGAGCGGAAGGATGATATTATACCAGGATGCCAGCAGAATTTTAACCAGTCTTTTGCATATTGAGATAATTAGTTAACAAAATCAAAGTTTTCAGGGTTAAAAATACCTCAAAAAATACATTTTTGGGCATGAACTTCCCCCCCTGATCCCAAGTCTAGGTTAGTGCAGGAAGTGAAACAAATATCATCATGAATGTTTCCACCCCAAGGACTAACTACACACAAAGTATGAAGGAAACTTTATTTTGACCATTTCCAATTTGGCTCCATCCTTAGCGACATTCGTTCTTAAAGGTCAAATGCAACAAAATTTGGTATTTTTTTCTTTTGCCGCGAAAACTGTTCTTTATACTGGCATCAATCATACTCAACCCTCAAAAGCTGGTTTGTGGGGCTTAAAAGGCACAAAATTGGACAATTTCCGAGAATTTCCGACGGCTGAACGAAAACGAACCAGAAATGACCGCGCTTGGAATGGAAACGAATGTATGTTTTTGTGACGTCATATGTGGTGAGCTTAGTTCACGCGTGTTTTCGCTCGTGTTTTCGCGCGTGTTTGAAGCTTGTAATTTGCTTGGGGCAAGTGTTCTGGGTTTGTTCGGAGATTATTCCATAGCCGGTATTGACGAAAATGGATGAAGACCTTGACATCTCCTTTGAAAATGCTCAAATACAACAAATTAATTAATCTCATCCATTCCTTGCATTCCTTCTCGTCGTTAGGGAATGTAAAAAAGCTTACGCCTGATTAGGGACCTTAAACAACCACGACGGCGACGGAAACGAGAACGTCACAAAACAATAGATTTAATTAGTAGTACAATTGCTCCGCACGTGCGTTTTGCATTTCAGTAGATTTCTTTGCCGTCCTCTGCAAAACAACAACGTCAAATGACCAAATTCACGGTATTATGGAGAACGTAAACACACGACGGTGAATTTTCCTTTCTCTACCTGGACTTGAACTCTGTTTCTGCGAATTCAGCTCCTGGACGTGTTGGAATAATCGCGAAATAGTTTATAGGAATGTGAATTCACTTTTTAAGTGACGTTTTTGAACAGTTGCTACAGTTAAAAGCAGCACAAAACACCACACTTGTTGATGTTTTGAAACTGCAGAATTTCAATTCCCGCTATTCTCGCGGACTCGCGCGTGTATGTGACGTCATATGTGGTGAGCTTCCCATTTCCGACAATTTTCCGAAGTTTGCCCGAACGCTTCCGTTTGTGGAAGCGAAAAAAAGGCGGTTTTCAAAGTCGAATATCTCGGCGACGTTTTGTCTAAATCGTTTCAAACTTCAGAATATGATTATTCATAATATTCCCTATGATTTCGACTTAAAACTAATCTTATTAAAATTTCATTGCATTTGACCTTTAAGCTAATTCAGGATTAGCGTGAATATTGATTTCAGTTTTGTAACTTTTCAGTGAAGTTTTCTGTTTATAATTGTTGTCCTTTAGTTTTGATTTTGAGTAATCTCAAACTTAACAAAACATTAGCAATTAAAAACACTTCTATACAAGAGAAATTAAAACTTATATTGACTTTTAATCCAGGATTAGCGTTAATCGACTTTCAAACAACTGGGCCCAGTAGTATTTCTGCTCATGTGTTTGTTGTTTTTGTTTGTTCTTTTCAAAGCGGTGGCAACAGGAGAAAGCTCAGCACAGCAATTGCCCTGGTTGGTAATCCGCCCATTGTTTTTCTGGTAGGTGCCAACTTCCATTTCTCCCCAACAAAAACGTTAATGCGAAAACAAAACGGTTATCCAGTGTTCCAGATAATAGAGGGGTCTCACGTCAAAAACCCGACAAGGTCGGCTACCTGACCCGAGAAATTAATGCACAGGCGCTCCAAGCTCAGGTTGTGAGCAGATCACCTATATGATTATGATGTATTGCGTCAGCAGTAATGGCGAAAAATACAAGGGTTTGTATGGGTTTGTAAATTTCTTACTAAAATTGTCTTATCTTGCTTCCAAGGTGTTTTACTTGCTGTCGGTGTTTGTTTTGCTGAATTTAAGGCCGTTTTAGCTATTTATTTTTTATTCTATGTTTCTCAGGAAGAAATATTTTTCGCCATTACTGCTGACGCAATACACATATAGGTGACCCGCTCACAACCTGAGCTTGGGGCGCCTGTGGTTAATGAAAAACTTATGAGGTGATTTGGTGAAGCACATATCTATTGACCTGTTGCAATTCCTCATTGACACCTTGCTGATAAAACGTATCTGGCACCCTGGGTTATCAAATGACAACATCGTAGTTTTATCAAAGACGATTTCAGAGCTTTGTAAACCAAGCTCGACCAAAACTTCTATCAGGCCGAAAGGAGTCAGCCATTTCGATATTGTCATCCATAAGCTATTATCTCATTATTTTGTGCTGTGATTTTAAACCGTTATTTCGAGGTTTTGTTTCTTGTATTTTTCTAACATGGAAACCCTTTTGTTTTGTTGTTGTTGTTGTTGTTGTATTTTTTAGGTTATTTTAGGCTCATTAGTTGGTATTTTAGACTGTGTAATATTTATGAATGGTATTTGTATCTTTTTGCATAATGCCAATCAGATTAGAGCAACCTATCACCAACAAATCACCTTTCCATTTCTACTTAATATAAACTGCAATTATACTATTAATAAACGTCAGCCAACAAATTTTAGTGTCATGTTGTACATGAACTTAGACGTTTTCGTACTCGTACTATATTTTTTTTTAAACTGGAAACATACCTAATATGATTTATTTTTGGTTTATACTGTTTTTTACAATCACCTCAATAGTTAGCTTCCCAAGGAGAAATCAAATCAGTCTGTCTTTGCGACACAGTAGAAACATACTTAAATGTATTGTCGCAGACCAAAAAACAAATCATTGCATCGTTGGTTAAATTATATATTTGTTGCTGAGGCATACGCAGTGCCAACATGAGAGTACTTCTTTTAAAATGTTTATAATTACCTGCTAAAGCTAACATAACCGTTGCTTTTGCTAACATTCCTTAAAGGATGAACCCACCACTGGTATGGACCCAGTTGCTCGCCGTTTCTTGTGGGATACACTGACTGGCGTTATGAAAGGAGGCCGCTCGATTGTTCTCACATCTCACAGGTAAGCAGCTGCCTCATGTACCTCTGTACACCATTTAAGCTCAGATCATCTGAGGTCCTAAGAACCTAGGACGCTGAACTGTAGATTTTCGAAATCAAACTGAAATCAAACTTTTTCCAATTACTAAGTGTATCATAATAATGGTGTGTATAATGGCAAAAGTCGTCGTTCACCTGTTTGCAAGTTTTCTAAAAAGACTGTCCCTCGTTTCTATAATAGCGTGAAGTACCTGGTATAATACAATGATTTATTAGTCCATCCCCTTTTTGGCAGAACTAATTTACAATAATTATGATATACATGTACTTAAATGCTAAATCTATCTAATTAATTACAATGTCCAATTATAAATAAAATAATAAAACCCTACAAAATAAAATTATTTAATGAGCAAAACTGTCGGTAACTATGATCTGACATAGCGATCTCCCTCTTGGCTAAAACTAACAATGTCAGGACAAGATTGAGTACTGGTACTAAGGCACGGGTCGCACTTGCGGACAAGTTTTGAAATGTCCCAACATTTTCAA
The DNA here is from genome assembly GCA_029204205.1 of Desmophyllum pertusum. Taxonomy (NCBI): domain Eukaryota; kingdom Metazoa; phylum Cnidaria; class Anthozoa; order Scleractinia; family Caryophylliidae; genus Desmophyllum; species Desmophyllum pertusum. The sequence continues at coordinate 264,490 of MU826390.1, read as the reverse complement.
AAAAAATTGTTGGGACATGTTGTCCGAGACATCCCGTAGAGTAACAAAAGGTTTAGTTACTAGTACAATAGCTTTGCACGTGTTATAAACCTCTTGGGACATTCCTCAGCTGTCCTCTGCAAAAAAACGACGTGAAATGACCAAATTCTGGGCTTTGGGGAGAACAGCTTTGTCCTTCACAACATTATTAAAATCATGAAGTTGGTTCGACCTGTGACGATTACCACAGAAAATTAATAGAAACAAGCGAAAAAAACAATGCATTGTTATTCGCATATTGTAAATCCAGTTTTGGTGGCGTAAACCATATTATACTGGCACAGAGGCCGCGGTAAATTTGAATCAAATATATGGCAACACGTGCTGCAAAATGCAAATTTGTTATTCTCAGAGAAAAACACAATGGTTAATCAGCAAAGCATTGTTATCTGGAGTCACCTGGTGCGTGGGAAAGTGGCTTGTCCAGCCCCAGGGCAGGACTACGGCGCCTTTGAAGTTTTGTCCGTTTTGACAAAATTTGTCCGACTCGCAACAAGTAGGTCGCACTTGTTTTGCGATTATTGTATCATTCAAATTTCAAAACGTGCACACGTGCGACGCGGGCCAATCATAGGACTACGGCTTCTTTGTTATTTTATCTTTTTGGACAAGTTGTTCGTCCTGAAAACGTAGGTCGCACTCGTCTTTGCTATAATTGACGCTTAAATTGATGAAATCCACTAAAGTTACCAAACTTGTCCGAAAGTGCGACCCGGGCCTAATTACTGTGAGTTCCAGCAATTCAAAGCGTGGTAGAGTTAGTGAAATGAAACTATGAGATTTTCTGAATATAATTTTAGCATGGAAGAATGTGAGGCTCTATGTACAAGACTGGCAATCATGGTGAACGGACAGTTTAAATGTTTGGGATCTACTCAGCATATTAAGAGCAGGTATGTTGCTATTTTTCTCGAAGAAAAACTGACGTTCTTTATAGATTTCAATGTAACACACACTGACAAACACAGGCAGTTGAATGCTTTGACCACTGAATAAAATGAGACGTACAAGTGCCTGTGATTAATATGAATGAAATACAGTTAAACCTCTCTACAACGGCCACCCTGAGGCACAATTAACTGGCCGTTGTAGAGAGGTGGCCGTTGTACAGAGGTTTCGATAAGAGTAAAGTGTATGGATCGGCGGCGCATGGTTGGGACGAAAAATCCTGGCCGTTGTAGAGAGGTGGCCGTTAGTGGACGTTCGACAGTATGAACTGCGGATAGAGAGTGTAAAGTGAAGAAATGATCCTCGCAGTTGTGCTTGCAATTTAAGCAATTGTGCCTGCTTTGCAATTGCTTAAATTGCAAGCAGAGAGCATTACATCGTTAACGTAGAGGTTTCGGGTTCAAATCCCATTGAAGCATTGGATTTTTGTTTCAGTCTTCTATGCAATTACTTAAATTACAAACAGGACTGCGAGGATCATTTCGTCACTTAACTAAAAGGAGACTTGTTTTGCACTATGGTACTCATCTACTATAGATTCATATTTGACATCACTTCATACTTACATGTACTGCTAGCAGATCAGTTGATGTCACATCCAATCACCCAGTCCCTTTGCTTCTTTCCTCGTCAGCATTGGTTCTTCCGATCCATATGAACCTTCTTGTAATACTATTATGACTTGACATCTTGTTGCATTATTTGGCAGATTTGGAACAGGATACACCCTTATGGTGAAGGTTGGTGCTGGCGTACATGAAGGAGGTCAATCCCCAGAGGTGCTGGCGAATCCTGGATACCGGGGTTGGTAGTAAAATACAGTTATAGTTGATAATAAAGTGTTGATGGTAATAAAGTATTGTTGATGAAGTGATATTAATTTATAGAATCTCAAACCTATTTTTTGTATGGCATCTGTTGTTCACAGTTGTTCAACCGAACATACCAGCTTCTCCAACTCACTTTCCCGGCCAGCCCCAAGTCCTTTCCAATGAAATTGTTCAGCAGGTCAATCCTGACCGTGTAGGAATGGAGCCTGTCATGCAGTTTGTTGCCAATAGCTTTGCTGGAGCACAACTTATGGACAGTCATAGTGTAAGTTATATGAAAGTCATTTTGTAAGGTACGATATGACATTCGTAGAATCTCTCTAAACGTACCATCCTTGCAAAATTTACTCTATTTTGCCTTAAATGGGTTTTTACTTTAGAATAACTAAGAGTTTGCACAATAAATGGATACCTAGATTTATGTGAGGTTTGTTTACATCGAATTGTGTTTAAATTAAAAGACAATTACAGTCACATACATTTATGTTTTGTTGAAAAACTAAACGATTAAAACAGTTACAGCATTGCAAAATGTATTTCAATAGCAAGGGATTATGTTTTAAAAAGATGCGATTGTTCATCGTGATTTGATTGGTTGCACAGTCGACCCCATCGCCTGATGAAGACCACCAGTACTGCGGTCGAAACGTAGCGATCCATATCTTAGTGACTATATTGTGTGAGAAACGATAAAACAATTAAAGCTATCAACATGTGGGATAACTGTGGATGTAGCTGGAAATACTAATCGCAATAAATAATTTCCCAGGGACTTGTCAGAGCTGTTACATTACTTATTATATTATACTAACCATAGGATAATGCATTTTTGAGCAATTTGATTGGTTCCCTACTCATGGTCTCAGAGGCAATATACCCTCTCTATACCTTATTTGGAAATGCCATGAAGTTCAATTTTGTTTGTCTCGGGCAAAAAATGGCGGGACATTTTGGTCTTTTTCTATTTTCCCCGGAGAAATTCAACATTTTCCCTGTGTTTTGTATATTATAAAACTTCGTCTCGGGGAATATTCACCATTATTATATGGCAAACTGGTCCACGATGAAAAGGAACATTCTGATTGGTTCCCTGAGCGGTCCGAATTTTGCAATACGGACCGCAAAGATGGACCGCTCACGAACTCATTTCGCCAAATTCCTTTTATGAAACATTGAACAAAAGAAAACTGTTTTCTATTAAGTAGAAACATTTTCCCTCGTGTCTGGCGGACAATTTTGGTTAAACTTTTCGCTACGTGGCCTGAAAAATGAAAGAATATGCTTAGCTTTGGCGCGCGCGCGTTAGCCGAGAATGGTTGCATTAATTTCTCAGCAAATATTTTAAAAAGCCATTATAATAAAAACTTTATTGAACTAGCTTGTTCGGTCCGTATTGGGAAATATTGGTCTCGTTCTTTTTTTGCAAGTTTATGGACCGAGCCGAAGGCGAGGTCCATAAACTTGCAAAAAAAGAACGAGACCAATATTTTCCCAATACGGACCGAACAAGCTAGTTCAATAACATCTATTTATTATACGACATAGCATTTTAGAGTGCGAATACGCACCAAGACGAGTGCAAATATGAGACCGTATTACACGGGTCTTAGTCCCCCTGACCGCGCACTACGGAAAACACTGCTGAAAGCCTATATTTTAGGAAAGATATTATGTCGTATAATAAACAATTTATTCAGCGGAAATTAAAGTTGTGTAATACGGCTGGGCATTTTTACTCGTCAATGTTTATTTTTTTCTCGCCTAAAGGCTCGAAAAAATAAAAACTGACTCGTAAAAATACCCAGCCGTATTACACAACTTTCCGCTGAATAACCTCTTTATATTCACTTCTCCTTCGGCGAATAATTGTTAATTATTCCCAAACTTTTTGAAACACCTGAAAATTCAAATGAAGGTGGAAATGCGTGTACTTCAAGTTTGTTGGAAAAACGGAAAATAATACTAATACTACATACTATGTTCTTCAAACGTGGCCCAACTACTAATATACATCAGAAGAACTTTGTGTTTCACTAATAGTTGTAGCTGATTCGTTTTTTAGGGAATACTTCATTACCAGATAAACACTGAAGGTTTGAGTTGGTCGTACATCTTTGGTCGGCTGGAGAGAAATAGAGCTGCTCTGAACATTGTGGACTACAGTGTCAGTCAAACTACACTTGAACAGGTCTGTAGTTTGCTTGATTATATCTTGTTGTTGTTGTTGTTGTTGTTTGTTTGTTTATTTGTCTCTATATCCAGGTGCCTTTTTGCCACCGTACCTTACAGACCTAAAATAGTTCTGTTACATCAAACCATCGCTGATAGCTTTATAGAACATTATTTTATGGAGAATATTTAGCCTCGGAACAGCTGCAAGAGGCATGTAGAACTGCACAAAGTTATGGAACGCTCTTCCAGCCGAGTTCAAAGACAAAAAGTCCGTCAAAGTTTTCAAAAACTCTCTCAAGATATCATTACTGGAACGTTGGCAGAAAGATGAGATCAAATAGTTTCTTATATTTAGCATTATTAGTTTAGTTTAGTATTAGTTTAGTTTAGCATTATTAGTTTTAATTAGTACTTTTCAAACCTTTGTAAACATGTATATATTCTTAACTATCATTATTTGTAAATTGGCCTGAAAAGCCCTATGGGGAGTGTCCAATAAAATGTATGTATGTATGCCGTATGTATGAATGGGAATGGGGAATGGGCTCGCTATTCCTTGCACTATTATTTTGCCATCACAAACTAGACTAGACTATTGAATACGGGGAGGTATGGTTTTTCTATGTATACATAGTGGTATTCCATAACATAATTTCGCCATTCTTGACATTATATGACATAGTACTCTCGAGACGCGTCTGCCACTAGACTTCGCTGCACTATGAACATTTTCTACGACTGAAAATGGCTTCAAATGTGCTTACTCTTTCTGGAATAGAAAATCCATGCAGGATTCTAGAGTCTCAACGGAACATTACTCGTCATTTGAATTTTGACTCGTGAAAAACTCGTAAAAATATACAGCAATACTACATACTAAAATGTTTAATAACATCTATGCATTCCATAGAAAATCATGGAATAACCAGTAAATAAACAATTCTATACATAGAAAAATCCTTGCAATTCACTGCAGTTTATATAAAATACAATATGGCATAACAATATTCTCTATTCTTCCTTCCCTTCTTCTCTACCCATTCGTTTTATTTATTCATTTATTTATCTATCTATCTATTTTGCAGGTGTTTATTAACTTTGCTAAAGAGCAGCACACTGAAGACCGCACTACAATGAAGAAAAAGTGCTTGTGTTTCTCATGCTGTTGATAAGATCTTTCAGATGAAATTTAAAGGTTCAATAGAATACCGTAAAATCCTGGTTATAAGTCCTGGGCTTACACAACTTCGTAAGAGGTTTTATGTGGGCTTATAAATGGAGGAGCTTTTATCCCAAAAGGGGGATTGTTAGTGGAATAAAAAAATGTTTCAGAATGAGGTCATAAGAAACCAGTTGATGCAGCAATATCAAGATACGTTATCCATTTACTGGTCTAAGTCCTTTAAGTCAGTCAATTTATTGGGAACAAAAACAAATTTCAAGTAAGAGCATTAAAGAAAGTCAAAGTCTGTGAGGACATTTTTAGTAAGGAAATAACGAAAAGTAGGGGGGGGGGGGGGGGGCTTATTACCGGAATATTTTTTTTTTTAGCAGCCGAGGGAGATGGGCTTATAACCTGGGGGGAGGGCTTATAATTGATACCATAGATTTAATATAACTATAGTTGTATGAGATGGTAAGGAAATAGATTTAATATGATTTGATAGATTTGATATGATTTAATATGATTTGATATATTTAATATAACTATATAGTTGGATAAAAAGTTACAGTGAAATGAACTTCTAAAGTTGAGATTAATGTATTAGTGAAAATTCGTGCATTTGATTGTCTGTGCCATCATTTGAGTATTTAATAATTGCATTACGAGCCCCAGTTTTCTATGAAAGCTGCGCCAAGTTGACTATCGCTGACAGAAAAAGCTAGAAAATGAGGGCGAGTACAATTTTACGTATTTTTAAGTCAAAAGTAAAGAATGGTTTTCACTGTTTTCAAGGGTCTATCAGTGAATAGTCAACGATCAGAGAACCAATGCAGTTCGCGGATTTGCAATAGACCACGATGTGTGTCTACTAATACAGTCGGGAGAACAAGTACCAGTTGATGACGAAATCTTGTCTCCGAAACGGGACTGAGCCCGCGGTTTTTATAGAGTATAGTAGAGGCTTATGTTTCATGTACTTAAAGTGTTTTTAGAAAAATACTTTTTAACAATTAGATTATTCGCTCGAGATTTCTATGATGTGATAGTTGATGAGGCCGTAATTGTCTTAGTAAAAATCATAATAATTGTCTAGTATTAACTCTAAATCTTCTTCCGAAACTTCGGAGAAACGAAAAGAAACCGCAATTTTGTAGACAACCTCCAGCCACTGCACACTAATGGCTGATAGTGTACGAGTAGCTCAGCCAATCAGATTGTCTCATTTGCATTAGTATACTAGTAGATTTTTACTAAAATAGAGTAGTAGAGGCTTATGTTTTATGTACTTAAAGTGTTTTTAGAATTTTTAGAAAATAACTATCAGTAGAGGATCATGTGTTAGATATGATAAATAAAAAACTTATTTGATGCTGTTGACCTCATACTTTTTCCGACTTTTTTTTAGCCCAACGTATGCTTAGTTTTGGTTTGAACAAGACAAATCATTTTCGAAATACTTTCTGTCGATTATCAACTTAATGTGTATAAAGGTATCTAGGCCAAATGTACCAAGCCTCGTTTACAAGAATTTCTTCTCGACCTCTGGCACGTGCATACTGTTCACCCGTGTGTATTCTTTTCATCTTTGATGCTTTTGCAATTCGTTCATGATAAAGCTTGGTGGTTAAATTATTAGCTAGTCTGACGTAAACTTACATGCATGAGGGATATTAACCGCCGTAGCAAATTTAGAAGGCTGACGTTTCTAGTGGAGCAAAATAGAGGCTCAAATAAACGGGCTCAAATAAACGCTGGGTCTACAATTAAGGCCGAGTTTTAAATAAACGCCGGGGGCGTCTAATCGAGAAAATACGGTATGTGCATACATGAATGTATTAGTTGATCTCATGAAGAGCCAGGGTGCTGATCTTGAAAGATAAATTATTGCCTTGATGGTGAGGACGGGGGGGCCTACAGGAGGCGGGGGAATAGAGGGCGAGAAGCGGGGTTCCCAAGGTGGCGGAACCGCGGGAGAAATAGGAAAAACATTCACAATATTTTGTTTTAGAAAAAGCGCAAAGAGTCCGGAACGGGAACCGGAAGTACAAGCCAAGATGCGGGAGGTTCGGACCCCCCACCCTTCCAACTTGATGAAGAGAACTGGAACTTTATATGGCCGTTCAGTTTGAACGGTTCAGTTTGACGTTAAGGGAAAATATTAGGTAATACCCCCCTCCTAAAGGAGTGAATTTAGTTATTGCCCCCCCCCCCCCCTCTAATCAGTCAGAAATTATGTACTCCCCCCTCCCTAACAGTATACACACACCTTTACACAAGTACCCTGCATTTTCTCTACACGCACCTGTGGATTAAAATCTTATAACAGAAAGAAGAGCTCCTACTACATGTTTAATTGTTGGACATCCGCATCTGGAACAAACATCACTTCCGTAGCAATGAACAACAGAGCCATAGCGGAAGGAAAAGAGCATGTGTGTTATTGTCAGGTCCGTTGAAGGCACGAAGGGCCGGAACATTTGTCGGTTCCCACCTTATAAATAGGTATGGATTCGCCAATGTAATATGTACTTGAAATAAAATGTTAAGCCCCCCCTCTCTTGAGTGACTTATTTTACCTTGAGCCCCCCCTCTCCTTGCTTTGAATTTACTTTATGCCCCCCCCCCCCCCTCTGGTTTTCCAACCCCCCACCCCCCTTCCTGGTAATTATTGCACAGTCCCTAAATTGCACGTGCAAAGAAGACTCTTTTTTTCTAAACATGAGATATTTCAATGTAGCCTGAATTTCAGCCGTCTCCTCTGTTCCCCATCCCTTATGGCACGTCAAAAACAACAACATGCCAGATAGAGCGCGCGGCCGGCCTTGGGGTGAGGGGTGGAGAAAACTCTTTCTCTGGCTTATCAGGCTTAGGCTTCAAGACTGCTGCTGCCAATCAAGACTCGCCAATTTCGTCAGAACAAAAGGACTGGGGCTCGGTCGGAAAAAAGGCGCGAAACTGTTCGATCCAGGCCTCAGCGTGTTTCAAGATGGCGGCTCAGTCACAACAGGACGAGTAAGTGATAAGTGATGAATATGCATGTAATGTATACAGTGAATTTGCTTACGACTTACTCTTAGTCTGAAGTGTCAGCCGTCTCGGGGGTTAGAGCGAGGAGACGGCTGACACTTCAGACTAGACTTACTCTGTACGTTTACTAGTTTGAAAAGCGCCGTGTTTTTCTTTCTATTAGGAAGACTGCAAGCCTTGAAAAGATCTGTCCAGCCTCGCTTTGCTCCAACACCAGCACCATTGTAAAAGTAAGCTAGTAAGCTGAATCTAGTAAGCTCAGTTAATAATGCGCTTATGTCAGCTTTTTGACACCGTTCCCGATTTCTCCAAATTGTGGTTGATCTCCCGCGAATGTTGCCGTACTATTTTTAGCGAATTTAACGATAGCTTGCGAATACAGCCGCGCCGCTTGCAGCGTCCTTTCTCGCGGGACGCTGCAAGTGGCTTGCAATGGAAGGCGACTGTATCCGCAGGCTAATTTATTAAATTAACGATTGAGAACACCAAAATACAAAAAGCTTAAGCATAATTCCAAAAAATCGAAAAAATTGCAGCATTTAGCAGGTGCTTAAAAATAGTAACATTAAAAACGGGTCTTATCGTAACTAAAATTAGAACTAAAAGTACATGTAACTAATTAGAGCTTATGGCCCAGGTTATGACAGCGCGAAAATTTGTCATCTGCATACACTGGTCGACGCGGCTAATAAAATTAGTATAGGTAATTGCATGGGGCCGAGTAAAATTAAGGATTAATATCCCCCTGATTTCAGAAATTTGCAGAAATTGCCCGAGTCGCATAGCAAGGCAAGGTCAATTTGCAAATTCTGATAACACAAGTGATATTAATCCTTAATTTTACGAGGAATCATGCGGTTACTTGTTAATAACATAAAGGGCAAAATTAGTGTGATTAAGACATCGGGTCGTCTTCGGCAATCTTCGGGAGACTATCGGAAATATTTGCTGACCTTACGATCACGTTCAAAAATCTTCAAGGTGATTTGATTTGTGCACTCTTGTCCTCGGGCAATGTTCGGGAATCTTCGGAGTAATTTTGCCCTGGGCAAACCAAAATTAACGAAAAATGCCCTCTGTCTTAACCAATCAGAATTCAGTAATTTTGCCCTCTATGTTATTAATAGACTTATTAAGCCCGTTCCACACGAGCAAGTTTTCCTTGACAAGTTTTCACTTGACAATTTTTCCTTGCTCGTGTGGAAAGGGAAATTTGGCAATTTTTTCCTTGACAAGTGTCCTTGTTCAAAAACTGGAGTTTTAAACAAGGACACTTGTCAAGGAAAAATTGCGAAACTTGTTTGTGTGGTCGTGCAACAAGGAAAATGTGACAAGGAATCCCTGGTGCCCAGCGGCCTTATCTTGTTGCTCGCGACCTGGGTCCTATTAAATATGATAATCCACCGTGTACAACAATATTATTGTTGTTACAAAGAAAAATTGTCAAAGATTTTGTTTATCGTCCACACAAGCAAATAAAATTTGTCAAGGAAAAACTTGTCAAATTAAATTTGTTGTTTATCCACACGAGAAAATAAAAATTGTCAATGTCCCTTGTTAAGGAAAACTTGCTTGTGTGGAAGGGGCTTTATGCATGGTCAATCCCACTGTAACAATCCCATCTCCCCCACTCAGAATTGCCAATGAGAACCCTCCCCCCCCCCCCCCCCCCTCCCCCCCTCAGAATTGCCAATGACCTTCCATGAGGTGGGTATGGATATTTTTCTGGAACTGCACAATGATCCGTGGTAGATTATCGGTAAGGTATTGGCTAACTGTCGACGAACCAGCAACAATATCGGCCAACTTATCAACCGATACTCGACTGATATATCGACCGAGTATTGACCAACATGTCAGTTGATAGCCTGTGAATACAGCCGACTTTCATGCGGGACGCTGCATCCGGCTCATAATGGAAGTCAGCTGTATTCGCAGGCTAGTCAGTCAATGGTATCAGCCGACACTTACTACGGTACACATGATCCCACTTCACTTGGTGTCCAATTCCCCACCCCCAGACACAAAGAACAAGGTCTTTCGACCCACCCCCATTACCCTTGACATCCAATGAAAATTAACTGCTCCGTTTTTCAAGAAGACAGAAACAGTTTATATTTAAACCAGATGTTTTCCAAAATAGATGCTTCTGAAGTAGAACGAATAAGCAGACTTGTTTTGTTTTATAACCTTCAAACAATACAGGTTTTAACCTGGGCAAATTATTGTTTCCAACTAATCACTTACAAATTGAAGGGATTTCGCAGCAAAGAAGTCCAATGTGGTTGAATGCCATTTTTTGCCCCACAATTGCCACTAGATACTTCAATCTTCCCCAACCGCTACCCCCAGGACAAGACTACTTGCAAACTTACCCACCCCCAGGCCACAAGGGCCGACTTTGTACCGTTGGTTCACCTGGGGGGGAGGGGGGCAGGTTACAGTGGGAAGTATGCATATTTACCATAATAATTATATAAATAATTTCATATTTAATTTAATCAGCATTAATGTTCCTCCAAGGACCTTATAAACCTGCAGCTTGTTAAATGTTAAATAACTAAATTATGTTTTTGTACAAGTTGATAAAGGCTGTGGTCCTTGATTAAAAATGAAAACGTCAAGCTTTGCACGCTTTGAGGGATCACGTTATCTTGGGGGTGGGGCAGGGGGTGGGAAGTATATGGGAGGCAGGAGAGGAGAGGGCGGGAAGTCTCAGGAAGCAGGATTCCCAAGATGGAAGGAACCGGGAGAAATATTTTTCTTATTTCTCTCCTCCGCTGTCACAAATTCAACACAACAACAGTATTGTCGTTCATTGTTATTTCTTTTCCTCCTGACTAATTCAATGCCATGTCACTAACTGTCAGAATTGACCATAACAGGGCCTCGGTCATATTCAAGTGGAAGTTATCACAGCATAGCTTGGCCAATCATATGCATCCAGAAATTATTTGACAGATTATCAACTCATCTGTCACTATTGATGTATAATTTCTAACAAAAGGGCACTTACCATTTGCTTGGAAAAACCACTAAGTATCAAATGGAATTGTTCTTCCAACAGGGACATTTCCACATTCCATTCCATTCTTCAAGTTCCTTCATCTGACCACTGGCATGAGGGACCCTGGTTCTGTAAGACAACATCTCTCAGTAGACCCCAGGCGTAATCTCGTGTCAAATTTTAATAGCATTATTTAGCATCTTATCTTCTTGGTTAGCAACACTTGTGTGCTTTTAGTGAAGTGGTTTGAAAGTGGTCTATTTTTGGTAGTGTTGTGTACAGCATGAAAAACAGGTTTTGCGTCTGGTCATTGACAGTCTACATGTAATGCTAATTTTTCCTTTGAACAGTGTGAGAAATGCAAGGAAGAATACATGGATTCATCAGGTATATTTCAAAATGCTACTAACTAAGTCTGGTTTACAGCTACATGTATGTACAAGCTAAGTGCTAATAATTAGCACATAATTATTAATTATTATACTGTTATATAATTATTATAATTATTGACATAATTATTATACTGCAGTACCTTCTGGTTTATATATGCTATATGGGAACCCTTGCTTGTCACATAACATGCTATTGATGTTGTTTCTTTGTCACGCTGAAACAAACTTTTCCTGGTCAGTGTTGGTTTGTCAAAACTTGGTCTTTTGGCTGATCTTACTGGTCATTATTACATTGATTATAATACACAGGCTGAGACATTTCTGAACGCTACTTGGTCAAAACGAGCTGAATTTATCTCAAATACCACTCTTGACTTGCCATATTTGGAAGAGAGTGGTATTTCAAGTCTTGAAATAACACTCTCTTCCAAATATGGCAAGTGTGAAAAAAAAAGTGTGACAGCTTGTGATATTTTGGACAATTTTGAAATATTACTCACGGTATTATTTCCAAATACCACTACAACTCATGCTATATTACCTATACTAATTAGGAGATCAAAGACTGCCAACATAAACAATGATTTACCCTATGCTTAGAAATCAGTTTTTATTTTTCAGCAAAAACTGTGACATGGGCAATAACATTTGAATTGTCTTCATCTCCAGTTGATGTTCTTCCAAATTCTCATAACTAATAGAAAATAAATGTACATGTATATAGCCTTCAGTATTAAGGAGAATCGCATAGCTCAGAGAATTCTCGCACTCTGATTGGCTATCGATGCGAGGTATTCAACGTGGAATTGCATGCCTGAGAAGTTGAATTGCATAGCTGAATTGCATGAATTGAAGTGAGTTGAAAGCGAGGCCCAACGCGAGATTGTTGTTTACTTTCGGCATCGCAAATTAAATATAAAAATGCGGTTTTCGTATGGTTTCACTGTCAGCATCAATGTCAGAAAAGCCAAAAGCAAACATGAGGTTTTTTTTTCCAATGCGAGATATAAGAGTTAGCCAGCTTTGAACTCAAACTCAACTCTCTCGAGAAATTGAAGAAGCGCGATCATCGATCGATGCTTGTAAGTACAAGGAACCCGAAGAGAGGAAACTGGCTAAAACTACGGCCGAGAGAAACAGTATACAGTAAAGTAAAGAGTAAAACGTTTAAATGTCTTCATAGTGTCAGAGAAATAGCCACAAATGTAGCGGATAAACCTGGTCGTTAAACCACATGCGACTACAAAATAATAAGCTTTTTGTACCGCGCGAACAATTTCAAAACACGTAAATAAACAGTACTTTTAAAAACGTCGTCAAAACGTCCGCTAGAAAAAAATACGCCAAATTTTCCCGGAGCTTTTTATTTTGTTGAAGTGACACCGTCGATAGTTTGACCATAATAAAATTATCTTACTTCAAAACCCACTTGAAAACAGCAATCATTTAATACCGCGTGGTGATTTTTTCGGTAAACTCGCTAAAAGCACATTTGATGACACTTTTTTCAGTTCCGTTTGTAGCGAAATAGTCAAAATTTTCGGCTGAAAGAATAGTTGTTTACATTCTTTGACTAATACTTTCGATAGCTTGACCGTAAATATAGTTCTCTTGTGCTAACTGAAGCTACAAAAACAGCCGCTCGAAGATCAACAAGTGTTTACGCAGCACTGAGTACAAAATAAATTCACATTCGAAACGAAAACAAGTCAACGAGGTCTAAAAACCTTCTCTCAAACCAAGGATGGACTAAGCCATTGAAATTTAAAACGTAGAATTTTGTACGCTAATAAGCCTAAGTTCTTTCAAGGTATAAAGCATAATCTTACTTACAGCATTGTTTGACGTCTTTTCCAAAGCTTTTCTTCCCGGGTTTTCTTTTGATTCATTTCAGTGTGCCGCGGCCGAAGTAAAAGTGTTCATCATTATGTCTTCAGTAATAAGCTTATGTAGTTTTTGCTACTTGCCGGAGTTCTTATAATTACTGACAAACCCGTAAAGGTCTACAAATAACGTTTTCCCAATTAAAATGGAAAAACTACTACCACGAGGGTAAAATATAAAGTTTGTGACAGAATCTTTAGCTTGATTCTTATTCGTTCGCTTGCTCCTGACAGTCCTGACAGTTGACGTTGAATGGCTTTCTCGAAAATAATTCCTTTTCCTTTTATAAAAGGCTATGCGATTCAAGAAAAATTCATTGCCTGACTCGTGAATTCCACGTTAAATTTCACTTGAAAAACCGATATCTACGGTGGCCCACAGGGGCAATACAAATTTATCTATTCCAGTACAAATATATATATTCTAGTACAAATTTATCTATTCCAGTACAAATATATATATTCTAGTACAAATTTATCTATTCCAGTACAAATATTTTTATTCTAGTACAGATTTATCTATTCCAGTACAAATGTATGTCCCAGTACAAATATATTTATCCCAGTACAAATATATATGTCCCAGTACAAATATATGTCCCAGTACAAATATATATGTCTCAGTACAAATATATATATCCCAGTACAAATATATATATCCCAGTACAAATATATATATCCCAGTACAAATATATATATCCCAGTACAAATATATGTCTCAGTACAAATATATATATCCCAGTACAAATATATATGTCCCAGTACAAATATTTATCCCAGTACAAATATATATGTCCCAGTACAAATATATGTCTCAGTACAAATATATATATCCCAGTACAAATATATATATCCCAGTACAAATATATATATCCCAGTACAAATATATATATCCCAGTACAAATATATATATCCCAGTACAAATATATATTCCAGTACAAATATTTCAAATATTTCCGCGCACAAGGCCTGGGGCCAAACATCCTGGAAGAGTAGGACTGGGTTTCGTTCAGAAGGGCAAACAACATGGCTGCCACGATGTCGTGCAGTTGTGGGGCTATTAACCTCGACGTTTCCGACAACTTTTGTCCTCAGTGTGGAGACAGGAACGTTTCTGAGGAAAGGCAGCTAATTGAATACTACTTTAAGAGAGGCCACGAGTATAAAGCGATCGTCCATTTGCTTTCGAAACAACACGGGATTGATATGTGCGAGCGAACTTTGAAATCCCGTTTACAAGAGTATGGACTGCGCCGTAGATTGCCTCAATGCGACCTTCAACAAGTGGAAGAAAGAATAGCAAGGCAATTGAATGGTCCAGGATGCATGGGTGGTTACCGATCTATTTGGCATAGCCTTCGCTTAGAGGGTGTTCAAGTACCACGAAATACAGTGGAAGCTATGGTAAGGGAATTAGATCCTGAAGGTTGTGAAGTAAGGAAAGCGAAGCGGCTGAGGCGGAGGAAATACAGCTCACCAGGTCCTAATTTTTGCTGGCATCTGGACGGTTACGACAAACTAAAACCGTATGGTTTCCCAATTCATGGATGCATTGATGGTTGGAGCCGAAGAATACTGTGGCTTCAGGTGGCAAGGTCAAACAATAATCCTGAGGTTCCAGCCTCGTACTTTATAGGATGTGTCAATGAATGCGGTGGCTGCCCTGTTAAAGTAAGGACAGATTGTGGTACTGAAAATGGTATCATAGCTGCAATGCAGTGTGAGTTCCGAGGAACATTGGATGCTCATAAGTATGGAACTTCTCCTGCGAATCAAAGAATTGAAAGTTGGTGGTCCTTTTTTAGAAGAAATCGATCAACGTGGTGGATAAACTACTTCAATGACCTAATAAGCAGAGAGTTATTCAACCCAGGAAATGAATTCGAAACTGAAGCCCTCTGGTATTGTTTTTCTGGTATATTGCAGCAAGACCTTGACATGGTAAAAGAGCATTGGAACACTCATCGTATCAGAAAATCACGTCACGACACAGTCGCAGGAGTACCTGATGAGTTATATGTTTTACCAGAATGCAATGGTGGAGTCGATGGATTACTTTTACCTATTGCTGAGGAGCAAATTCATTATGTTTTCCAAAATTTGTTACCACAGTTTGAAGATGAGAGCTCTGTATACACTGAGTATTTTGATTATGTTTTGTCTAATTGTGATTTGGAATTCCCAAGTGACTGGGAAGAGGCTGAGGCATTATATTTGATTCTAATTGAAGTTGGTGGACAGAGAAATGATACGTAATTATGCAGTGTAATAGTTTTTGTAACAACGCACAACAGTGTTGAAACCCATAGAAATGTTTTTGAAGCTCGCAAGACAAGGCTGAAAGGTAGTTTGGGTAATGGTAGAGTTCTGGGCAGGTTAAAATAATAAGGCCATCCCCATAAAATGTTTTGTTTACCATCACCCTCTCTCTCGTGAAAGTGGGTCGGTCAGGTATTACAAAAAAAGGAAGAAAGGAAAGCTGAGAAACAAAATATTGACTAATTTAAAATACATAAATAATTCCAAGTGAGCCTTGATTATATCTTCCCGTGACCACCATTTTGAAACGAGCCGATATCACTCTGAAAGGTGTTTGAAGACGTCATTACTGGACTGATTTAGATGTCAGAATAATTTTAATTTTTATATAAACAAAGCATTTTAAGCTTGGTAACACCCGAGGAAGGTCGAAGGCAATGAATTATTGTTTTTACTTTTTGAGTCGGTCAGGCGATGGGAAACAAAACATTTTATGGGGATGGCCTAATTATTATTATAAGCATTACTAACAATGGTTCTGATTTCTAAATGTCTGTCCATTTTTTTAGCTTTCCTTCGCAAAGCAACATGGAATGACCAAATTCTGGATTTGTTTAGAAAGTTCATTTAAAATAACCCCTAGGTACTTGTAGAGCAGCAAGAACACAACCAAAGCTTGAGCAACAAAGCATAAGCCTCCTAAAGGTTTTATAGCCGAGTCTCTAAGCTCTTTCAGTATTTCGCATTTTGTTGAGGATAAGTGGGGGGGGGAGGGGTTAAAAATTGTTCCATTTTACACAAGGGGGATAGTCAAAATTTCATATTTTCTATTCTATTTCCCCCCCCCCCCCCCCCCCTCCTCATCATCATCTTAAATAAAGTCTCTATGGAGAACAAGTCAGTGATTTTGTGAGAATTTTCAACAAACTAAACACATAAATATGGATTAAACAAACATGTTTTAGGCTTCTTTACATGTTATTAAAGGCAAGGAAAAATAAATGTGACAAACAACATTGATTGTGGATATTTTGAAAAACCTTCATGTTGGTTATTGAACTTAAACTAAAACTGGGCCGGTTTTTCGACAGGTGGATAACGCTATATACACCAGACTAATCACTAATCCAGTGGATAGCGTAGTTGGTTTTGTCAACACTTATCCACTGGATAGGGATTTATCTGGTGGATAGCATTATCCACCCTTTGAACAACTGGCCCCAGTACTACAAATAAATAAAAGATAAATAAGCCGTTTTGCTTTTCATTAAAGTTTAATAGCACTTCTGACATTGATGAAAAATTGAAAATGTTTCAACTGTTTTCAGGCCAATGTGAACCCAATGCACCAATAGCCATTTTGCTTTTAATTCAAGTTAAATAACACTTGATATCGATGAAAAATTGAAAATGTTTAAACTGTTTTCTAGCTAGACCAAGGTGAATCCAATAGAGTCCTTCAATGCTGATGTTATCATCACTTTCATGTCATCTTCTGAAATGATGTGAACAGGGAGTTTTAACACAAGATCACATGTAGATGCTGATGGACGACACTGACATCCAGCCATACACCCATGCACAAACCGCACTGCAAATTTCTTTGGAAAACCAAGTGGCGGCATGCTTCTAGTACCTGTCAGCCATTTTAGGAAGTCACACATGGCTAATTCTGCAATACCTGCATTAAAATGTATAGTATTAAAATTAATGTCACATGCATGAATATCAGTAATGAAGAAAAACAACAATAGGTTTAATTAATGGGATAATTCACCCACCTCCATCTTCAAGCATTTGTATGGCATCACAAAAAGCCTTGTAGGTATCCATTTCTTTCTCTTTCTTGAACTGAGAGGAGCTATATTGAACCTCAGCCTCATCAAGGAATTTTGCAGCAGACACCTGGAATAGCTCCCCTGCTTGAAACACTGGTTTCCACACATCAGGATACTGTTGAATAGCGTTCAACAAACCACACACATTGAGACCTTCCTCTAATTGCATTAACTGGGGAAGCCAAACTGAAAGTTGGTCCTTCACACAGATTGACCTTGAGAAAATAATGCAAAACAGGATTGAACTAATAAGCAATTATTGGAAGAAGTTGAGCAATGAATGCAGATACATATGAAATTGTTTACCAACCCACCCAGGAAGGACCAGACCACTTATATTTTCAGTGGCAAGCAATAATAATTTATTATTGATCATTTGCTGTTGGTGGAAACCATTGAATGAGTTCAATATTTTTAATTTGTTTAATAATTTTGCTGTTGACTTTCTTTTCACTTTCTTTAATTATCAACAGTATGAACTGCATTTTTGCAGATTTTAATTTGGAGTAAAATCACTAAAGCCGACAGCAATTTCACATGAGCAAATCATAACTGGTAGGCAGAAAACATGGAAAAAAGTTATAGAAGGTATTCCCTGCTCTCAATAAGCAAAAACATTGGCAGTTTCATGAGTTTTCTAATATTTTATATAATGAGATCAAAAACAAATCTTGTATACAAAAGTTATAGGAGACTAGTTGTGTAATGTTTTACTTTGAAGATCTTACCTTAAGATACCCTGTGCTGTCAATACAGACTCCCTCTGGGGCACCCCTTGATAGCCAATTTTTTCCAAAACTTCCAGTATGTCATCTTCAACAAGTAACTCTTGAATTTCCTTGTCTGACTTAGCACTGGAAATCTGAAGAAGAGCATTAAAAACATTGGTGGGAGTGCCAATTGGTTATAAATTTCTTGCATGAGAAGCATACATGCACACATACATTTACCATAAAAAAGTATACCACAAAATAGTTGATTGCTAACAAAATTGGCCCTTTGATTGCTCAGGGCACGAGACACCACATCTTGCAAGATGAAATGAATAAAGGCAACAGAAAAATTGTCAGTGTACTATATGCAAAATTTGTATTTCTCACCCTTATTGCAGCATCTTTGTACAGCTGGGTTGAATTGTTATGAGGGGAAAGTTGAACTTTGGAAAGGTACGAGAACACCACAGGTGCTAGGAAGTTAGGGGCAGGACCGCCTTGTATGACTGACATGGCCATGATTTCCCCAGCAACTCGAAAATCTCCACCTGTGAGGGAAATCATTGATTCTGTTGGAAAGCCATCTGGGAAGTACTTGCGGTGTGTCTGCTCCAACATATCTAAATAAGGATATGGAAACAATTAAGAATAGCTACCAACAATAAATTGAATGCTGGTGCATGACTGACTTAAAGAAACTGTCAGCCTTACATACCAAGTGCTTAAGAAACATCAAGAGAATCTTTTGGCCTAACAATTGACAATAACCAACAGCGAGCTATTAATGCGGACTGGTCAAGTGCCCATGAATGTCATTCTTACCAGAAGATGTAACTGGATTGGACATGTGTTGCGGCGTGATGATGTAGCCTTTTTGTTTGTTTGTTCAGTTTGTTTCTTTTCTCGAAGATACTAGCTTGTTAGCTACTATTAAATTTGAGTCTAAATAAAGTTTATGTATGTATGTATGTATATCATCTCTAAAACGGCCATGAGATGGAGCCCAGAGGGAAAGCGTAAACGCGGGAGCCCACAAACTACATGGCGCCGAACAGTGGAAGGTGAATTGAGGGAACTAAGAATGAACTGGGGACAAGCTGCCCTGAAAGCAAAGGATCGTCAGGAGTGGAAAAAGCTTGTTGTCGCCCTATGTACCACTAGGCATGCATAAAAGGATCAACACAACAATAAATTATTTTCCATGTCCCATGGAGAACTTATAGAAACATAAATTTTTATATGGAGAACTTATAGAAACATAACTAAAAAGTCCCCAAGTTCTATTAATTCCATTTATAATTTATACAGAATCACCAAGAATTTTTTTTATATTTTCTTCACAGAAATAACACAGAGATATTTCATGTTTGTATACAGTTATAGAAACAGGGAATCAGAACATGTGCTTTCTATCATATGGGTTATTTTTCAACAGTAGAAAACTATTTGTGGTACTTGAAAATTGTATTTTTAATAAAACTGCTTTTCAGAATCACGATACTAACGTTTTTGAAAACTTACATTGATGTGTGATATGGGAAAATGGTACTGGAGAGTTAGCACTCTGTATAAGTTGCAACTCAAGCACAACATTCACTAAAGCCTTAAAAATTATTATTTTGACTGAAACTGCCTCAGCTCACTAAATACTGCATGCAGCGCTGTGCACAAGCTGAAAACGTTAAACGACCTTTAAATAAAATAATAAAATTTTAAAATAATTATTGTTATCTATATATAGCTGATTTTATCAAAACCCTGTCAAATTTTCACCAAAACATTTTCGCCAGACGCTCGGCGATAGCCGAGGGTCTGGCCTCACCCGCGCCTTTATTTGTGGGGGGGCTTCCGTCCAGACCGGTTGCTGCACAGTGGCCGGGGACCAGGCTACCCGCTGGCACCAGTTGCGGAGTGCCGGCCCTCGACCCAGGGGGGTGGTGTGGGTCTGACGGGTGGCATTTTTGGCTAAAAAGGGTCATTCTCCTTGCAGTTGAGTCAAGCTGGCCTGCAGTGGAGCCGGTTAGGGAACCAGAGCTGGAAAGCCGCACGCTACCAAGGTGGGCAGGCCTGTTGTGCATTGACACGTTGCTAGTGATTGATTGATTGGTTGAGGGCGTGTCTTACCTGTCAAAGTGACAAGCTCTCCCTGGCGAAATTGACACGGTTTTGATAAATCCAGCTATATATATTTAGCAACTATTAGCAATGTTTCCTCCTCATAAAATATACAAAAGCAGATAGCAAACAATTTACCTGAAAAGAATTCTCTGCGGGGTCCACCATCATCTATAGCTGGTTCCCCTAAAAACACCACTTTAAGCGCATGTTCTGGCTTCAATTTTCTTTTCCTCTCTTTTACATAATCCTGCCATAATGTCTTTCTACGGACATTGATACGTGTCGTCTCCGGTGCCAACTTGTTGTGGAGTTGCACGATCAAATCGTGCAAGGTTGGTAATGTGCTTCTGTCACTAGCTGACAGTAGCATATTCCCGCCTGCAACCATCACATCAGTAGAGGCAGATACAAGTCCTGTATCTGCCTCCACTGATGTGACGGTTGCAGTTCCTGAAGCCTGTATTGGATCCCAATCTATGCTTTCCACCAGCCAGCTTGAACATAAATCGGCATGTTCCTCTATCTCCGTAACTGCAAACATGTTGTAACATGTTGGGCACTGGATGGCATGTTGTTCTTCTTTGCATTCACTGTCTCGTGAACAGCCTTTAAAAAAAATAGAGCAAGCTTTTCAGAATCACAATCTTTTAATATTTTTATTATTTACCCCATCTAAATAATATATATGTTTTATAGGGAATGTGATCTTTAAATATACCATGCCCCAAAAACTAGGGTACTCTGAGGCTACTTTATAGCTGACGATGACCCACAGTAGAACTTTATATAGACAAGTTAGACATGGTATTTTCTTGCTGTAGAAAACACAACTGCTTTGTCAGATTATAACTTACAGCCACCCTAATCACATCAAATATTAAATCCACGACAAAAATCAAAACAGTTAGACATTATCAGGCATAGTGGGGGATACCTGTTTATACTTGTGTCTACCCTTAGAAATCATCCAAAGCTAGACCCACAAAAGGGGAGCCCCACTCCAGGCTGGTCATCTACTTACAGACCTGTTAGTGTCGTGTTTAGGGCTGGCGGACACTGTTTAGCATGTTTATGCATCAGGACCCGGTTGTTCGAAAGCCGATTAAACTAACCTGTGATTCGTGGTTATTCCTCGGTTAAATTTCTTATTCCCGGGATAACTAATCGAAGGATAAAAAGGTGTTCCTGAAAGCAGAGTTAGCCCTCGATTAACTATCCCTCGATACCGGTTAAACTAGTCGTTCTTATGCCGGAGCGGGAGAAAACGGCAGGGCGCCATTGAATCCGGACAAAAGCTGATAAGCTTCATTATTTTCTTGCTATGTTTGATAGTAAATATGGCAGATTGTTTTCCAAATTCGAAAAAAAGTTAAACTAAACTATAACCAGGAAAAAAAAGAGATCTAATTCTCCGCCTTTCATAAATAAACATTTATTTCCACTAAAATATATTTTCAATCATCGCTGAAATTAAAGTTTGTAGATTTCCCGCTCACGGAATACAATAATTGTGTTTTCTTGAATGAGTCGAAACAAGGTAAACAGAGTTTATAAGCTTACTTTTGGTTAAGGGAAATGTGGGGAAATACTGTACCTGAAAATAAGATATGAAATAATTATAAACGAACACCAAAAGCGGAGATTCGGCGTCTAGTTTTGACAGCCGCCCGACTCGTGTACATTTTCGGCGGAGAACTGCAAGTACAAACAAACAAACAAAGCTCGCTTGATTTCGTCTTTAAAATCAAATGAATACTCGCCTTTTTGGAGAATTACAAAGCTTTAATTCCACTGCTGATTTTACCTTTCACATAACATCGGTTAATGAGGAACAAATTCGACATCTGTGGAAAATGCCGTGAATTTCTTCGCGCTGTCGCGCGGCTGCATGTCCTTCGCGCGATTTTGCGCTTGTACAAACATCGCTCTTTTGATCGCGCATAAATTGAATTTAGGATCCGGACCGCTGAGAAAATAAACTCTACGTTATGGAAAAGTCGTCAGCTAGCCTGAATTGCGGTTCTTTCCTCCTTGTATCTCGGGCAGTAAGTGCTCCATTTTGTTTTGTTTGCGAACTTTATTCCCTCGATTAGCGAGTTAATCGACCTCGCTAGGTGTGTTAAATTTAACCCTTCGTTTATCCCTGGAATAGCGTTAATCGCGCTTTCAGGAACAGAATCTAATCTAGGGATAAATTTTATTCCTCGATTAGTGAGATTTAATCTTCGATTAGCCCTATAATCGGCTTTCGAACAACCGGGTCCAGGAGTGCAAAGGGGAGATCCCCCAGTGGGCGATAATTTTTCGTGACCCCTTATAAAATGGTCTGGATCCGCCACTGGTACAACTGACTTCTTGCTTGCACAAATTTACTGCCCCGCAGATAATCACATGTCGGTAGAACTCTATTACGTTACTGCCAATTACTCACCTGGCTTGGTTTCACATTCATCACTATGAGCGTTCGAGCCTGAATCTGACTGGCACGAAGACAGCATAGGAGGTGGCTCATCAGAGCTGTCGGCACTTTCATTGGATGAATTCAAGGATTCTTCGAGTTCCTGAAAAATGTCTTTTCCTTCTGATAAATAAAACGTAATACGCGCATAGCCTAGGCCAGATTCTTCCTTGTAACGCTTCAAAGTGAATGGCTCCTTTGGCTCTACACCAGGAATGCAATCCACCTCACTTCCATCTCGGTAAACAAGGATGTAATTACATCTCTGATTAAACCGTTTGTTGAATGACTTGTGCTTCTTTATGGCTGCTTCCAGTATTTCCGATGGCGTAAGGGATGGCAAAACTCTCAACGGAAGGGTTTCTCCTCGTTTGATGGAATCGTTCTTCATTATTCCGACCTGGATGTTTACGGACATTTCTTCAACGCGCGATTTTTTCGTTGATTTACCACGAACACTGAAGGACGATCTCCTTTCCGCTTCTTTTTTAGCTTTAAAGGTGGAAAAACGCTGCAAGGAAAACTTCACTTTTTTCTGCCCCGATGCAGATTCCATTCTTTGTTGATCCTTGCCACATTTTGGGCAAAAACAAAAGCTTTCCTCGATTGCTGAGCCGCAATGACTGCAGAAATTCGCCCGGGACGCCATTTTTCCGAGAAACAGACAGCGCGCGAAGCACATGCAGCACATCATGTTCTGCAAAGGACTCTGGGATATTTGTACTGGGACATATATATTTGTACTGGGATAAATATTTGTACTGGGACATATATATTTGTACTGGGATATATATATTTGTACTGGAATATATATTTGTACTGGGATATATATATTTGTACTGGGATATATATATTTGTACTGAGACATATATTTGTACTGGGACATATATATTTGTACTGGGATATATATATTTGTACTGAGACATATATTTGTACTGGGATATATATATTTGTACTGAGACATATATATTTGTACTGGGACATATATTTGTACTGGGACATATATATTTGTACTGGGATAAATATATTTGTACTGGGACATACATTTGTACTGGAATAGATAAATCTGTACTAGAATAAAAATATTTGTACTGGAATAGATAAATTTGTACTAGAATATATATATTTGTACTGGAATAGATAAATTTGTACTAGAATATATATATTTGTACTGGAATAGATAAATTTGTATTGCCCCTGTGGGCCACCGTAGATATCGCACTCATCGCTTCGCGATTCGTGCGATATCGGTTTTTCGCGTGAAATTTAACGTGGAATTCCCTCGTCAGGCAATGAATTTTTCTATAGAATTGACATTTTGATCTTAGAACTGAAAAGATCATGTGCATGACAATAAAATCTGAAACAATGATGATTTATTAAATGGTTTGAACCCAGGAGTATCAGTAGTTCATCTTGAGTGTGTCGGTGTTGGTTGTCGGTGACTGCACATGATGTATCGACAACCTGAGCAGAAGGCATCTTCAGAGTCAAGTTTCTCGTAGACTTATATATCACTCCAGAACTAAGAAAGACCTCTGCAGAGAATAACATGGAAGATGATTTCCGCTCAGGTTGTCGAAATGTCAGTCACCAACGACAGCCCTAAATACAGGACTACTCTTACCTGAACGATCACACCAGATGAACTACAAAAACAATGATGATTGTCTACAGGAGTTGGTACACACATAGTTGCCTTGGAGATTGTTGCATGCTGAGAGAGGAGTTAGTAAAATTGTGTGCTTCTATCGCATATCATTTCAGGGCTATTTCAGGCCATTAAAACCAATGAGCTGGCAAACTCTGTTGTTAATCTGTTGGAGGGGGCAGGGCTACTGGCCAACTTATCAGAGATTGTGGAAAAGAAGAGAACTAATGATGAACATTTGCTAACAGAAAAACTTGGAATGGTTGAAGGTATCTTAAAATTAAAGCAACTCTTTTAATTTTGGTGATGTTATTTTTTTCATATTGGCAAAACCTTATAGAAACCCAGGACAGTTAAACGTCCACTAATGGCCACCTCTCTAAGCTTCTCTATGAGCCAGGATTTTTAATTCCGACCTTGCACCAATCCATACTGATAGATACACTTTTTCAGATTATTAAAAACCTCCCTGCAATGGCCACCCAGGAGTATAAATGGGTACCGGCGACAAAATGCTGGGGGTAACCTGCGATGGACTAGCATCCCATTCAGGGGAGTAGTCGCTTCATGCTACAGAAACCGGG
Source organism: Desmophyllum pertusum (assembly GCA_029204205.1). NCBI lineage: Eukaryota > Metazoa > Cnidaria > Anthozoa > Scleractinia > Caryophylliidae > Desmophyllum > Desmophyllum pertusum. Next base: position 239,406 of record MU826390.1, on the reverse strand, counting down.
AAGTTGTGGGCCACTAGGCTGGTGAAGACTTTACCCTTACCCCCTACAATGGCCACTTCTGTACAATTCTGTACTCACTGTTACTAATCCCTTAATAACTCAATATTTTAGCATATTTCTATTAAATTTCTACTTAGGTTAAAAGAACCCTGAAATCCTGAATTGAGAATTCCAATTATTTTTCCTTGTAGACACAAACAGTGAACTGGAAAGCTGCGAGAAGGACATTGAAGAGAAAAACAACAACATGGAGAAAATGTTGATAGAAGTTGAGGAATTAAAGCAACAAGTAAAGAATAAGACAGATGAAAGAGAGCAGTTGTTTTGTAAGAGAAAACGTCTGAACGAAGAATGCAACACACTGCAAAATAAGTTGCACTGCTGTGATAGCTTGTTGAGAGTAACTGTCGTTCCCAAAGTGAAAGTAGACAACTCAATTGGCTAACAAGGTAACAAGGTCACGAACTGTCATAATTTAAACAACCACAGGCAGCGTATTACTGTTACATGTAGTACATCTTGATATTAATCATTATTATCTAGGCCTCTGTTACAGTTTGGTTTTGTTTTTGTTGGAATAAGTACCATTCACATTAATTTATTCAGTGATTTAATTAAATTTTTGCAACAGTGCAGTCTAGTCTACTTGCAGTGCTTTTCAATAACATGCAACTACTGAAGTTAAAAACTCAACTAACGATTGCGTTTTACACTGCCATCAATCATAATTACGACGACAACCAACCGACCCTGAAAAAGATACAAACAGCATAAATCGAAATCCACCAATCACAACCTGTATATGCAGACCTTTTGAACCCATTGAACTAAACTTGTTTGTTTCATGAGACATTCACCGAGACAATTGACGGCAGTAGGTTGAGTTGACTTTTTAACTTCATAGTTTGCATGGAACTAATATTATTGAAAGGTACTGTAACCTTTTTATTCCCAAGTGTGATCACACATCTAATTTCTCCTCACAATTAGCAGTTTTATTATATGACTGAGAAAATTACATTTACTTCATTATGATTAATTTGCACTGCAGTGCAAATTAATGGCGCACGCATTCGTAATTTTCTCAGTCATATAATAAATGAGTACTCGTGATATTTGAAAATTCTTTGAAATTGCACTCGCCTAAAGGCTTGTGCAATTTTGAGAGAATTTTCAAATATCACTTGTAGTGTAAATCCTTAATATTGCACTCGCATTCATACAATTACCATTTCTAATTGTCAAAGCGGACAGGTGACGAGAAGAAATATAATTATGGTGTGTCAGGTCTTGATGTTAGACACAAATGTGCACTATAAAAGGGGCTTCCTAGGGAACACCAATTGACAAATTTTGTCAATTAACAGTGAACAAGACAATAGCTAAAAATTAATCATTAGTGAAGAATACAAAATTATTTGTTTTTCTTTGTTGATTATTGTATTTGCCCAACAGAGTAATGGAACGTTTTTTTAAAATCTAAATATTTTGTTGTGCAAAAAATATATTATACAACTACAGTACATGTACATAATAGAAGATATAATTTTGACACAGTATCATAACTAATGTATGTTTAAGCTGACGCAAGCCCTGCCAAATTCAAACTCCATCGTACATAATTTTACCAAATAATATTAATTATTCAAAAAGTTTTAATTGGCATCTTACTTACATGTTGGACGAAAAAAGGACATTTTAAGGTTCTTTGTTTTCAGTGGATTTGACATTTGAAAAAGAATACAAGAATTTCGCAAAAATCTAGCCTCCACGTGTAAAACTGAAATGCAAAGATTGTGTGAAAGGTAGGAGGAGCGAAGTTCCTTTTATAGTGCGCCTTAGTGTTTACATTCTCAAATGTAATTAAAATAAATGTATGACAAGCAATAAGGAAGGTTCTCTTGGGACTGAACAGGAACATAATATTGTATCTTTATAAAAAGTGTATAAATATTCCTCTGTCATATTTGTGTGGGCCAGTTATGGCCTTAGGGCAGTTTTAACTTATATTTGTGTAGAAAGTTTTCATTCATCAAGGGCAGACCAGATAATTTGCAGTTATTAATGTCATGATTTACAGTTTACTGTAACATTATGTTAGAATAAGCTGTTTTCTTTTTTGTATGTGTCAGTTTTTAAGTAGAGGCTAGATCCGCCACTGGCTTCTACACTAAGCTTGTTTATATTAATTGAGCTGCCTGTTCCTGTACAGAAGATTTATAAAAGAACATGTAAATATCAGGGAATTCTAGTTTTAAATTTATTCAGGTTGTATAGACTTCGTGTCTTGAACATACTAATAATAATTATTATTTTTTAGTATTAAAAATGATCAGTTGCGTTATGTTTGGTAAGAAAATAAGCATGATAATTACTTCGTGGAAATCAGTAACGAATGCTGGAAAGGTTCAGATAAAATATGGACCAAAAAAAAACATTAGTCTAAGAGAGGCGAGGGTGTTCTGTTACATCAGACCGATGTACTTTGAAAGCAACGTCTTCATGGTATTCTTTGCTGTAAAAGTTGATGTTAGATTGTAGTAAATGAATTAAAATTGTTAGTTTCTGAAGAAACTGTTGTTCTGTCAATCAATCAATTAAGCCCTGGTCAAATGGTCCCAACATTTTGAAAATGTTGGAACCTTGTGACAACCCTTTTGGGACATATTGGACGGCAGTTTGATTCAGGTCAAACTTCAGCAGCATTTGAAGAACCGTATGGAACAGTCCATCGTGTTGCAACGCATCGAACATGTCGGGATATAGAAATATTACTTTCCAACTGCCATAAAAATCTCACACGTATTTTAAAACGTTAGTGGTGTCAACATTGGCAACCTTACTAATTATTATTTCATCGCGCTGTTTCCATTTCTAGCACTCGTTCCCTGCTATCACCTATTTTTGTGATTGACAATGTCACGTGACATCAACTTGAGGTACTTGTGTGGGGATCATTGAATCATATTCCTACCTTATAAATTCATGCTACTGCGTGTGTGATATGAGTTTCAGTTGCTAAGGTTAATTGTTCTTTATGTAGCTGCAGAATATTATAACATGTCACCCAATGTGTGTGGAAAGTTGTTTATTTATTTATTTGATTTATTACAATTTATGGTATATTTTTCGACGACGTGAAACGTACAACATCCGGGTATCTGTCTGCGTTCGCAGGCTTAAGTTTTGGTAAACAAATGATTTCTTTTTGCAGCAAACGTTTTTCTCTTTAACCCTCGGACGTACTTCCAAAGTCATACCCCCACGACTTTACAGGGGGGGGGGGGGGGGGGGGATGGCACCCTTCCCCATTTCCTTGGGTTCTCGTTATAATAAGACATGTCGAAAGCCTTATACCTTTAGTAGATAGCCCTGAGCTTGCTCTACATGATAAGATACATTTATTTGTTGGTTATGACGTCATTAATATATATAAGTCCGCCAGTTGGGTTTCACTATTTTCTCAAGATGTGAGAAAAAAAGCAAAAATCGATATAAAATTATTAAGCATCAATAATGGGATGTACGTCTGAGGGTTAAAACAGGGTTTGTACAGACGCTGAAAATCTAGGAAAAGTCTGAAAATGTTCTGACAAGTTTTCCATACTTTATAGTTGAATTTGCTCATTTTTCGCGGAACTGTGAAGTGTTGGAGTCTCCAGTACGAGTTACCCGTTTTGTTTTGAAAAATCTCCAGATTTCCAGTTCGCACCGGTTGGCAGGTCTGGAAATGCGAAGGTTTTGAAAAATCTCCAGATTTCCAGTTCGCACCGGTTGGCAGGTCTGGAAATGCGAAGGGGGAAGTCCAAAAATAGCAAAACAATCCTGCAAAGCGAAAATGTAAGAAAAACATCCTACGTTATAAAGTATCTATCCTGCATGGCCAACCAATATTTAAGACTGTGTATACATATTGAACTGCACAGTTCGAAAAACACCTCTCCATTAATTACAAAATTTGCTCCCAAAATGCCTTTCAGCCATCTCATTTTATAAAAAAATCTCAGTGCATGGTTTTGGGCCTCGCTACTGGTTGAAAAGAGATAAAGATTGATTACAGGCCTGCGGGGGATCCCTACATGATAGTTATGATGTATTACTGTAAGTGGCCTTCATATTAGATTTACCTCTTTTGTAGGATATAATATAGGTGGATTCTTGAAGATGGAGTTCGGGAAAGGCTGACTTTGCATTGACCAGTTTAGAATCAATATATATTTTAAGTTTTCGCAATGACGGATGGTATGTTGTAAGAAAAAGCGTTATTTATTTTTATTTGCTATTTTCATATTTTTAAAATATTTTTATATATTTTAATTTTATTCGTAATTTAAAATTGTTGGTGTTTACATACACCAGCTTATCTTTAGCGTTTTCGCTTTGTCTGCAGCGTACTGGTATTTAACTCTAAACTTTATATTCTGCCGCATCCAGTATTCCTAGTCAAATTGTTAGTTAAGTAGTCACAAATGTACGATAAAATGGAGCAAATCTCAAGTATATCTATTTTCAAGCACTGGAATCTATTTGCATACGACATCGACATTAAACTATTCAACTATCAAAATACTTATACATGTACGAACTTACTTCTGAAAATTCAAACTTACACGAATTTACCTTACTCAATTTTGAATCCGCCAAGAAGAATAAAGAGCCATGATAAACGCCAATTTTGGTTTGATCGTCCAGAGCGCGAGCGAAATAAGAATAACGAACGCGAACGCAATGGGGTGGGGGTGGGTAAAGAAAACGTTTTTTTCACCCGCTCCGCGGTCGCTCTCGTGCGCTCGCTTAACTATAAAAAAAGAAAACGGCTGTGGACAGACTACGACCAATTGAAAATTCTTAATTTTTGTCCGTAAAATCATTCACGAGTTAGTTCATAAGAGAGCCCTTTGATTGATACAGATGTTGTTCCTTTAAATCTACATTAAAAATATCATTAAAGGAAGTGGCAAACATACGTTATTTTTATTTTAGCTCAAAAAGTAACTAAAGGCTGTTTTCTTTCGGATCGTGGCAAGATCGAAAAAGTTCAGGACTTTCAACTGAACGATTCGCAGGCATTTTAAACCGCTCTTATAATGCATCTGATTAATGCTCCTTTCAGATACAGAATGTGATTGTCTGACGTTTTTAAAATTCCTTGTCCCAGATAAATAGGGATATGCCTTCTTAAGATAAAGAAGATGATCTAAGAGAAGGATTCCCTGTACCCCATAATAATTTTTTGAAGTCTATTAATAGCTTCGCGCTATGCTGTGAAAGTAATTTTTATTGCCTTCCGATCGAGGCTCGAACTGGCCAATCAGGTAGCGCTCTTAAACGAGTTCAGCTATGTGCGGAAAATTAAAAATAAATAGTTCAAAGAAACACTGAGTATTTTTCGATCTTCACAGGAATGTTTAATACAGCATCGAGCTCAACAAGGAATAACTCAATGCGCTGTAATCACTCAGCACATTGATCGATCGCACCTCACAGCGTATTCACCGCGTTCATTTGTGGCTACAATAGAGACGAGATCAAAAGGGAGGGAACCCGTTTTCTTGGTGCTGTCACCCCAAATTTGGCTAATCTTTGCTAAAAATGCCATTTTGAGAACTAGGAAAAGATGTTAAAAAGGTTTTTGGGCAAAACCGTTCAATTTTATCGTTGGCCAAAGTGCATAGCCAAAAAAAAAGACTTTTTCCTTCTCTTTTTTTCCTTTCCTTTTACTTCCCCTTTCTTTTCTTGCTATCTTCGGCGCTTGATACACTTCCTATCAGATGGAAAGGTTTTGACCTAACCTTTTAAGGGAGCTGAAAAATGAACCTGGAAGTATGTCGGGTGCGAGAGCCAAATGTGCCACTGATTTTTCAACAAAAATTGAACGGGTTTTTCCAGCATAACTCTACAAGAATTTGATAGATTTTCAAAATTGATGCACGGTTACAAAGACCCATCCATTCTGCATCAGATCTTGTCACGTGTTGATTGATGACGTCACAATGGCTTTGATGTGTAAGACCCCAAAAGTGCGCTTATATGCGCTTTTGGGAGTGAAAGGGTTAACAGACGAAAAAGTAAAAATGAGAAGAGAACAGTGATATGCTTTGCATTTTTTTATTTAGTTTCCCTCATTTAAATGAACTGTAGTTAAATCCCCTTTGTATAACTACTACGAGCTTTTTTGGTGAAACATTAATTCCTTTTTTTATATGCCTCGTATTTTCCTTTCATTTCTACTTGTTTGGATGTTTTTCTGGTTGTCTCTGGTACAGTCCATAATAAGCCGTCTCTGTACTGGATCTGTGGGCAAAAAACGAAAACAAAACTGAAAAGCTTGTCGTTTTTTATAGTGTGTCAATGTTTTCTCGCCACGGTTCTTGTTCGACGATTTACGAAAGGGCGCTCAAAGAATACCTTTCGGACATTGGATGAAACATGGTGGCAGGGAGGGGATGTAGGGCTCTAATTACTCTAATCAGCCTCATTCCCAGGTCTTTTGCAACCTATTTTCTAAACTAATCAACAGGTTAGTTCTCCACTCTGGTATAAGCAAGTCCAACATATATGCCACACGAGGCTCTCAACTCTGTCTGTTGTGACTTTCCTAGCTTTCAGCATGTGTTCGAACTGATGTTGAAGAGATATTGTAACCGTTTTGTCAGAGTTCTTATCTACGTATCACAAATATTGTGGTGGCGGTCCTACTTACCGAACTAAGCTTTTCTCGGCGCCAGCATGGCCAGTTTATTCTTCATCGTATTGAGCTAAAAATAAAATTAATTGAACAATTAAAACAGTTCGTTATAGTCAGTTCATTAGCAACATTCATGAGCCCGCACGTCACTAACCTTCTTGGTTTCCAGTTGTTTCATCAAATCAGCGGCTTTCTTTTCCAACTGATCAATCATCGTTGCCTTCATGACGTCACGCTTCTGTCGTCCTTCACTCTTCATAGCAGCGTAAACATCAGTGAGAGCTCTCTTGACACGAGCTGACATTGACACGTAAAGTTTCGTTAGAATTTAAAGGCGGTAACTAACACTGCGACGGACTTATGCACCTTTAGGCGCTTAAGGTTAATTTACATGTAAACCAACACTACGAATACGAGCACCCCATCACTCGAAAATAAGTTCCCCAAATTTCAAAAAAAAATCCTTCTGATAAGAAGCCCAAACCCCCCCCCCCCCCCCCCCCCCTGGACCTGGGCTTATATGTAGAGTAGGCTTTTAAAGAAATGTATAAATTAACCTTTTCTATATTGAGACTTGTGATGTTAATTTGACGACTGTACTGTGTTTTATTCTTGTATACACCTAACACTTTTCAGACGCAAATAAGCCCAAACAGTTTTGAAACGCAGAATTCTTTCAGATATGGCGTACGGCCAAGTCCATTTATAAGGTCAGCTACTTGCTTAGAAAAAACTGATTTTTACACCGCTTGTGAGGTAACGAATTTCACACATTTTCGTTAAGAAAATGACAAGTTCCATTGCAGATTCTGTTTCTCTGATAAAAATGACTTAACAACTTCTTCTATGGAATTTTAAATGGATTTGAAACAGTTCTCAAAAAGGGTCCTTTTTGGAGCATTTTTGCCAGTTGTACTACCTTAAGCCGGAAAATTATGACAGCATCTACTTGTCAGAATATAAATTGGTACGGCTTTTAGGGGTGAAAATGTATTGGAGCCACACCCACAAAATGAGTTTCCGGTACCTGGGGTTCCCTAAGGGCTTATCTATGCTTAGTTTTATTTACACAGTTGTTAGTACCTTTGTAGTCCCTGACAGACACCTGGACATGGCCACTTCCAGTAAGTTCGTTGTTCACAATATCAGACATCTGTTCATAAACAAACATTGTTGGTTTATACCAGTGAAGGTTACATCTCTACATGTATCCCTCGACACGAGGTACACGTAAGGACCTGGGAACGGGTTTGCTTGTCATTCGGTGACGTCAAGAAAGTTCGCGCCAAATCGAGTAAGCGAGAAGGGAACGCCTGCCCCTCCCCCACCCCTCTATCCCCCCAGACCCCCACCCGCATAAAAAACAACTATACGTTTCAATGAGCCTTGACGCAGAATAATAAGTCACGCGCACTAGTTTAGGTGATATGGTAATAAGATACAAACTGGTGTTAAAACAAAGTGAAAACTCTAATAATAGATAGATACAGAATTGAGTTCAAAATACTTTTAATTACTTTTAAGATTCTTAATTTTTTAGCTCCTATTTATTTATCATCTCTTATTTCTCTTAGGCTCCTATCGAAATATAATCTTAGGAATTCCAGTGATAAACTTTTACTTAGTTATCCATGTTTTAAATCTAAAGCTACCCTTGGTGACCGTTCTTTTACCTGTGCTGCACCGAAACTCTGGAATGTGCTACCATTTGACATAAGGAGCGCCAACACTATTGGTATTTTTAAAGCCAGGTTAAAATCTCACCTTTTTCGTCGGGCATTTTTATCATAGCTTTTTATTGTAATTTTATCTTTTAATTGTAATTTTAATGGCTTTGTTATGCGCATTTGAACATTTTTATGGAATTTGCGCAATATAAATGTTATTATTATTATTATTATTATTATTATTATTATTAACATTATAATAACTTTAACGAATAGGATGAGGAAAATGAAAGCGGATTGCTTTGAGTTTACAAGATTTTATGTGTACTAATGTAGCCTGACAGCAAGTATAGGTCAGTGCGCTGTGCAAAAATCATTATCGCGTTCCCTATGGAGCTGTTATTTCTTTAGTTTTGCAGCTCATAATAAAAAGAAGATGTAGAAAAAAAAAATCACAGTAGTGTGACCGACCCCTTTTACATGGCGTGACACCAAAGTGACCTAGCCCTTAAAAAGTGTATGCTACTACCTCATCAATAAGGGCTTGCAGCGTGTTGAGGAGGGACTTGAGTTTGCTGAAATTGAAAAAAATATAAGCCACAAGTTAGCAAGTAATAAAGGAGGAAAGGACTAGAAGGATTTATCATTTTAAATTTGACCGATGCGAGTAATCATCTTCCAATGATACAACATAAAACTTCAGTTATTTGTAATTATGATGCGTTTGTTTAAAATAACATCGACTTGTATTGCGCATGTCAGTATTGTAACGAGTTAGCCTTATATGAAGTAGTGACAGTTTGTCTAACATGACGTCATGATAGACGCATAAGCGTGTACTGAAATATTTTCTTCCCCGTGGGAACTTCCAGAAACTCCTAAAAGGTACCAAAATCTCGCTTTGTGGGCGTGGCTCAGGCTCCTTTATACACCTAAGATGTACCAAGACGGTTGCATCGAATACTGAATTTCTACTCGTACATGTTTAATTTCCAACGCATTTTATGTACCTTTTGTTCCCTTTGAAGCTCATGATCATTTGGCTTCTGAGATTAACGTTAACTTAGTTAGAGCGGTTTTCGATTGAGTGTCGTAAAACCAAAACCAAAGCAATTCCAATGGCCAATCACAACAAACGTAAACAACGCAATGAACCAATGAGAACTCGACAAATACACGTGACCGGCGCCAAGCGCAGGAAAACGCGTGCCACCAAGTCACGATTGGTTTTGGTTGTGCATCGAATTGGTTGAGTTAGTGGTGCGAGTTTTTAAAAAACAACATAACAGAGCGTAGTAAAGCAAAACCAAAGCAATTCTGCGATTAATTTCGACACTCAATTGAAAGCCGCTCTAAACTACTAAACAAATAAATGCCATCTCACTGGTTCGAGATATTTGAAGTTGAACACTCTAAGTGCTACCAAAACTCACATGTACTTTTTATCCCTGAAAGATACGACGAGCATTCCCGTCAGTGTCATTATAAGGAGGTCCCCCGTTATTTTCTCATGTTTGAAAAGGAAACTGAACAATTCCCTCTCTTCCCCTCTGACCCCAGGCCGCCTCCTGTGATGTGAATAAAAGAACACAAACAACAGGGGTGTAATGAATTACCTCTGAGGATCTGCGCTGGGATCGTATGAAGGATGTGGTCCACCTGTAGCAGACGTCACGGTACCTGTTGAATGCGTTGATTGAAAATAATTGAAACATGTCCTTATTGAGAAGAACTGTGCCAGAGGTCCTGAGTACGACCTCAACGAGGGCACAGTTGTTTTCAATACCTGGCGGACCGACCAAGGCCGGGAAACAACGTTTTTTATTTTTATTTTTTTTCTACTTCGTTTGGTAAACAAATCTTGAAATGGAATGATAAAAATACTGACATACCGGGCGTGGATGGCGGTTGTGTTGCTGCAATGTTAAAATAAAAACAAATCACAACATGATGCGGTTTACTCTACTTAACCAGGAGCCTATTAGCCGGAGCGAGCAACTCCGACACTACGCCTATGACACAGCGTTTTTACAGACCGGTTTACTTTTTAGATTCCTTTTTCCCGGGAAAATGTGTTTCTGGTCCCATGTGTAATATGAAATGAAATGAAATAAAATAAAAAGATGGCGACCTAATTGCGGCCTTTGTTACGCAGTAACGCCAATTAATGATTACAAAGGAAAAACGTTTGATTATCTGGCGGGAATACGAATTCGCGGGAAAGGCGAATATAAAAATAACCTGGTCTGTAAAAACGCAGTGACACGAATCCAGTCCAGTTGCTCGCTCCTAGTGATGGGCGTTTTTGGGCGATTTTGAATGACAAAATCGCCCAAAAACGCCTAAAAACGCCTAAATAGCCCAAAAGCTACACAGAAACCAGACAAGGTGAGTTCATTTACTTCTTTTTATAAAAAATACGACAAAAATTTACCATATCGAACGCTTAAATTAAACGCTGTTTCGATCGCCATACAACGTCTTATAGAGCGCTCAAATTCCCAACGGCCGACATTGTAACACAACACCGCTTAATTCAGAGAGTCACGTTCCACTCTGAGCGCTTACATAAACAAGAGTAATTTATTCATTAAAAAAAATTATCACGAACTTGGGAAGCCTGTGGTCCAACTACACGCTAATCATTAGGCCACCGCACGTATATGAGTGATTTAATATAATCATTGAAGCATTATTTAGCCACTGATTCAAGTGAAACAAGGTTCTACTGTTGAAGCAGTCATGAATAAGTCCTTCAGACAGCTGTTTAATGTGATAGCGTGGCATGGCTGCTGGAGTTAAGCAATGAACCAATCGGAGCTCGCAGTAAAACCTTGCAACCCATTGTAAGTTTAGGTTTGCACCTGATAACATGTTTGTTCTTATTGGTTGGTTGCCCGTTCCAAAGTTCAAATGGAGACTGGGGATGAGTTTTTAAATCTTAAGTCAATTAAAAATTGGAACCCATCACAAGAAAGATCATATTACAATTAGTCAGTTTACCATGTTTGGTGTTGTTTCGTTAAATTGCAACCAATGTCAGAGAAATTAGAGACTTTGTATGGATTTGGGGGACGCCATCTCTGAATTAGAGACATTTGTATGGAATTTGGGCGACCTTTGACAGCTCACAGCCTGGTTACTATGCAATGTAACATAACCAAACTTGGTAAACTTACTCATTTTCATGCGAACTATATGGTGATGGGATTCATTTCTCAATATGATGCAATTTGAACAATGTGTAAACTAGGGCCCAGTCCCCTTTTGAACTTCGGAACGGGCACATAATTTATCTAGCGCCACAGGCTCGCAACGCGTGCGAAGACGCTAGATAGTTGATAATACTGAAACCTTAATGAAATTCTGTACTTACGGACAGCAACAGGAGAGAAAATCAACCGGTATCCAGTTTCTTCAAGAAAACCGTCAGAATGAAATGTTATAGTAAAATAACTTCCATTTACAAGCACGTTTACTCCAGTCTTAATACCACAATACACACCGACCGTCTGGTTACTGTCATCAGTTATCTTCAAATAGTCCCAGCTGCGAATATATAGATTTATAAAAACAAAAATTAATTTGTGATGCCATCACATATTGTAATGATTTACCGTAAAAGCTCTATTAAGCCCCCGGGGGGGGGGGGGGGGGAACTTATTTAATTTCAGGCCTCAAGAAGGGGGGGGGGCTTATTAGAGAGAGGGGGGCTTAATAGAGAGGGGCTTAATAGAGAGGGGGGGGCTTATTTCAAATCATAAATTTTCAAGAAAATTGACATTAATTTTTCAAACTTTACTATTACACCACTAACTAAAACAGAACAAGAAATGGATTATGTATGACCGTCTTACAAAGGAAACGTCATTTATACCCTAGCTCGACGATAGTTCTGGGAATATAAGACCACGTTTCAATACATAGTGGATCATAGTGACTGAAACGCCAGAATATATTGCTGAAAAGTCATTAACATCAGCCTTACGAAAGGAGGGGGGCTTGATAGAGAGAGGGCTTATTACAAAATCTGACTTCCAAAGGGGGGAGGCTTATTAGATAGGGGGGAAGGGGGCTAAATAGAGCTTTTACGGTAAATCAAGAGAGGCGTAGTGGCCTAATGGTTAGCGCAATGGACTCTGGATCGATTCCGGGGTTCTAGCCCTTGGCTGGGGTGTTGTGTTCTTGGGCAAGACACTCAACCCTCACAGTCCCTGTCTCCACCCAGGGGTAAAATGGCTACAAGCGAGGGGGTAACCTGCAATGGACTAGCATCCCTCCAGGGGGGTACTTAGCTGCATTGGTGACGGGGAGGTAGATAGGCCTTTTGGGGGTTTCCAAGTAGCGATGTAGAAGGGGGGGGGTAAGAAATTTTCAGGGTTTTCTTTTTGGTAGAAAGATTTTGGTAGGATTGTTTTGTACACATGAACCACCTGGGAGCCTAGCTTAAGCCTCAAAGGACTTTTTGGGGGTCTAAAATTTGGCTTCATTCGCACCTTCCCATCATCCCACCCAGAGGAGTAGAGATACTCCTGGTACTTACCGAAGCAAAAGAATAAGTATGGTACTGTCACTTTCCCTTCGGAGATATTCACCTCGATGTAACCTACACCTACATTCTTATTGATCGATTATTATCTCGCTTCTTACCTACAACTTGAACCGTACTCCACTTCAAACACGTCAAATAAAATATTCATCCCCGTGCCGGGTAGAATAGGGACCTGATAAACACAGTCCAAGTCACTAGGGTATTGGTATGGATAGTTGGGACTTTTCAGTTCGTTGTTATCCACCTGCCCACAGCCTATTAAAGCAAAGTATATAAAAATATACTTGTGAAACAGCGCCCTAAAGTTACGACAACAAACTCAGGGCTAAGAAAAAACTAAGACATGAGAGGGCGGGATAGATTGATGCCCTAATTTCTCGGATTTCTCTTCGCAATGAGCTAAAGGGTCCATCATGTTTGCTTCTAAGTTTTAGCCAAGCTTGAACAATCGATTTAAAATTCGTATTAACTGATCCGCTATGTACATTGATTTTCCTATGGACTTTTTCTCAGTTTGATGAAAATATTTTTCTGTTCTGAGACGGCCGATGCGAAGCAAAGTTCGTGCTGGAGCAGGGCGCCCGTGTTTTCCCGCCATTCGTGACGTCATTCTTCCGTGCGTACTCTAATAACGGACAGCCCTAAATCAACCACAGCGCGAGTTTTAGACAGCAAATTGTATAAAAAAAATTGTATATTTTTTTAGTGGATTCCGAACCAGTACTGGACATGGAAATAATTCGTATTTAAATAAAATTAAAGTCTTACTGCTTGAAGCTTCGGGAAGAATAGCGAGGAGCCACAAGACCTGAAAATGGAAAGATAACTGGTTTAAAAACACTGAACAAGACGTCAAAGCCTCGATCGACGTCATGAGCTGTCTTACTTGAAAGGTTGTAGTTTGTAGATGACAAGACAACCTTTATCGATGATATTTCTTATATATATATAATGTTCATCGCCCGATAAACTACTGAGCGTACTCAGAAAGAATACAAAGCTCTTAGTTTGGTCATAAAAATTAAAACGAATGACTGCACTTGAACTGAGACCTACGTCACACTCTCTCTAAATGATTGAGGCATTTACTCACCAAAACCAAAGACATCTTCAACTGCGACATTGTAAGAACGTGAAGTACTTGATATGCTCGAAGCAAAAACTCAAGTGGCTCAATAATTACGAAAAGGCCAATTTATAACCCTTTAACACGAGACTGTTTTATATATAGATAAAACCAAAATAGACATCAATTAGTGAACAGCTGTTGAGTTTTGCGACGATAAAATAAATTCCATTTAAAAACAAAGTGTTTCTAAGCAATTCTTTTAATTGTGAAATTTTCATTCAATGGTAATAATTAAGATCACATGCGATGTAACACCACTAGGGCGAAATATTTTATAGTTAATGACTTCAACAGTAGCGAGAAACATTTAAAAAAAGGTAAAAGGAGTTGCAACTATAATTATCGCTCGCACTCCAAATGAGAGCTTCACACAGTGAACATGATCAAGCAATTAAAATATGTGTTTGCTTTATAAAGTGCACTTACGTCGTAATTTGTAATAGCTTCTGATAAAAAAAAAACGTTTTAATAAGTAATATTTTATTGAACCACTGAAATAAATAATTTCTTGTTGACATCGATATAAATTGCTCATTAAGTCCATCGTTGACCAAATAAACAAATATGCGGCACTTTCTTGCACTCAATTTAACACCAAAACTGCAAAAAACGACTATAAAAGCGTTGTGTTAAGTAATAGTTCATTGAGCCACAAAAATAAATAATTTATTTTTATATCGAAATAAAATTGTTCAATTAATTACATCCTTAACCAAATAAACAAATATGATATGCACTTTACTCGCACTCAATTTAACACAAAACTGCGAAAAACGATACAAAAACCATTTTGTTAAGTAATATTTTATTGAATCACGAAAATAATTGTTCAATTAAATCCCCCGTTGACCAAATGAACAAATATGATATGCACTTTACTGGACTCAATTTAACACAAAAATACAACAACGATACAAAAAAACGTTTTGTTGAGTAATATTTTAACGACCACAAAAAAGAAATTGCTTAATTAAGTCCATCATTGACCAAATGAACAAATATCATATGCCCTTTACTCGCACTCAAATTAACACAAAAAATGGTATAAAAAACGTTTTGCTAAGTAATATTCTATGGAACCACAGAAATAAATTAATATTTATTTTATAAAAAAATAAAATTGTTCAATTAAACGATATAAAAAACGGTTTGCAAGTAATATTCTATTGAACCACAAAAATAATTGCTCAATAATTAAGTCCATCGTTGACCAAATGAACAAATATGATATGCACTTTACTCGCACTCAATTTAACACAAAAATGCAAAAACGATATAAAAAACATTTGTTGCCATGCACCAAAATAATTGCTCAATTAAATCCACCATTGACCAAATGAACAATTATGATGTGCCCTTTACTCGCACTTAATTAAACACATAACTTAAACCAAATGAACTCAATTTAACACAAAACTGCAAAAAACGGTATAAAAAACTGACTTCGACAAACTATCGCCGTCAGATTAACAAAATAGATTCCATGTTGCCGTGCGTCTGTTCAGTTGTAGATCACAGATGACGTCAAAATATGGTAAGAATAACTGAACAGACCCACGGCCAAATGGAATCTCTTTGTTTTATACAATTTCGGAGATATTCAAAAAGGCCAAAAACATTCTCGGATTCGAGCAACCTATGACCTAAAACAAGATCCATCCCGCAGGTTTTTTTCTACCAGTTGTGGGACACCATAACGCTTGCCGCGCGTAAACTCTCAGTACTCGCGCTTCAAACACCAGAAGAAGAAGAAGCACACAATGGCAACATATGTCTACAATTTGCTGTTCAAATCACCACTTTTATTTTTCCTTTATGTAACACCAACTAATTATCCGGATTTTCATGGCTCACAGTACAGTTACTGAGTTTATTAGTAAATACAAACTTACTAAAAACCAGTGAAGTACCAGTCTTGCAGACTAGGCCTACATTGTATTGAAGCAGACTGGTTTCTGCATCAGACAAAAGAAAACACGCTTGTCAAATCTGCGGCCATTTTCTGACAAAGAACAACAGGGGCGTCCTTTGAAGGAACCAAGCGGACAAGCTGCAGGGAACATCATTCCACTTTCCTGCCTTAAAAGTCGACCACTTTTCATTTCCTCCTATCTTGTGGGCACAAATTCTCTCCCCCGTATGC
Organism: Desmophyllum pertusum; assembly: GCA_029204205.1. Classification (NCBI taxonomy): domain Eukaryota; kingdom Metazoa; phylum Cnidaria; class Anthozoa; order Scleractinia; family Caryophylliidae; genus Desmophyllum; species Desmophyllum pertusum. The sequence goes on along the minus strand of MU826390.1, from coordinate 223,227 downwards.
ATTGTTCGGTTCACCCGCGCCCCACGCCGTGTAACCCACCAGTGGAGTGTAGTCTACCCAGTAGAACTTCTTATCTGTCTTTCGGTGAAGTCCTAGCCATACTCCATATGGAGTAACTGTTTTCTGCTTGGTGATAAGATCAAAGATGAACTGATTTTCAGTGGCCGATGCTATTTTGGCGAGGTCTGCACCCAGCTGTAGGCATATTCTTCGAGCATCCCTCCATTTTAGGGTTGGTGTATCGATGATGTGGAAACACGAGTCTCCATGAAGAACCCAGCCGTTTGAACATCCTTGGTCTGTTTAAAATAAGAAGAGTAATGAATAAGAGGGTCATACGAATCAGGTTAACAGTCAATCACAAACAGACGTAAAATTTAGCCGTCAACCACCGTCAGCCGGAAGAGTTAAGAGGCAGTCCGTGTAAAAACCGACCGGTCAATTTTCGGCGGAAAATGAATTTATTTCATTTTCTCCACAGAACTCAAACATCATGTCTAAAGTACAAAAATCGTATTTGTTTCGTTTCGTTTGCTTTAATACTTGAGTTTGACCGTTTCTTCCGAAGCGACCATGGATCAAACAAATCCGTCATTTTTAACACTGATTTTGGCCTGAAACTCGACGTACCGTATGATACTTTAGATTTAACACAGCAAGCTTATATTTATGTCGAAATTAATATCAGTAAAGAACTTTGTTTTAAGCATTAAATTAACTTGTTTCATATCGCATAAAATTAGTTATGATTTTTTTCGTACACTCTCATATCGCTGTTACGCGCGCCATTGGCGAGGTGTCTCCATAAAAATCGAAAATTCCCAAAAGTGGGACCTGATCTAAAATCAACTCTCTAATATTTCATTAGACCAAGGTCTGGTCTACAAATATCTGAAAAAATTTGTGGCACTCGTCATATAACACTATAAAAACTTGCATCAAATTCACAAAAATTGCAAATTTCATTATCATTCGGTGATTTATAGGCTGGATTTATTTCCTTCAGTTGCATTTAAAAACATTTGAAACCAATCACAGATTGAAAAATAGACCATATAACAGTCCAGACCTGAAAACATTTATAAAACTAACCTGAATTATGTACAAAGTCTTCCTGCTGCACACCTTCTTTTCCAACCATTGGATCGTTGTGTCACGCAACACCCGGAGCGAAACAGCATCATGATTCCGTTCACCGAATCCGCCAAAAGCCCAACTTTAATATGTTCGCCCATTCATATGTGAAGATTGATCGACAGAAGCCTGATGGTATTCATGGTGCAAAATAACTGCAGCTAGTTCACGAAATATAAAGTCCGTTAAGTGTTGTTATCGCTGGGTAAATCCAGTGCTCTTGTGCTGTCGTTCAGTTTGTAACTTTTTGCAGAGAACCGTTCCAATGTAAACAAAGTCCTTCGTAAATCATCATGTATAATGTCCTTAAAACACTGATCAATCAAGCAAATACTGCACAAAGGCTCTTGACTTTTATCTGCCATTGACTTTATTTAGTATTCAACTAAAGAATCCGAACAGACCCAACTGTGTAAGTTTACACAAATATCCCTTTAAAGTAAAAAGGCCCTAAACGATATGGGAAAACAGAAAAAAACGGTATTATAAGTATTTTGCTTAACTCTTAAGGTACCAGAATTCCTATCAGCTGGAAAGGTTTTTGACCTAACCTTTTAAGGGAGCTGAAAAATGAACCTGGAAGTATATGTTGGGTGTGAGAGCCAAATTTGCCACTGATTTTTCAACAAAAATTGAACAGATTTTTCCACATAACTCTGAAAGAATTTGTTAGATTTACAAAATTGATGCACGGTTACAAAGATCCATCCTTTCTGCATCAGATGCGTGTCAAATCTCGTCACGTTGTTAATTGATGACGTCACAATGGCTTTGATGTGTAAGACTCCAAACTACGCATATATGCGTAGTTGGTACCTTAAGGGTTTAAATTTTCTCGTTGGATCCCTGTTGCAAGGTAATAAGTGTCATCTAGTTACTCCCACTGAGATGGAATGCAAGTCCAATCCAGTCTATCGACCACTCTTCTCGCTCTTTGACTTCAGGTTTGTACTGAGAATAGGGTCGAGGAACCTTGCATGTGCATGCTCCACTTAGACCAATCAGAGGCGTGGTATTGTTTATTGTTTAAATTGCTTTGTAGAGAACAATAGAGAGCCAGGGGGGATAGAAAGCCGGCAGTTTCTACCCCCTGGAGACAACAAATATTTGTACGCGCATGCTCCCTGTTCCCCCTTATTCCTGATTTTTTTTAATTTCAGTGCCAACCGAAAAAGGAGAGCGGTCGAGGGACTGGAGTATCGCAGCGCAGGTTACCATGGGAACCACTGTTCTCTAACAAAATAGCTTTTATTATCACTATGTTTAACATCGAATTAATATCTTTCTGATTTATTATGTAAGCAGAGATCGATCACTAAATCCTAAACCACTAAGTACTATTGTCTATGGATCTAGAGACATGACGAAAAAAATAAAACACAAAGAACATGTTCGTTAACCTGGTTATACACTGAATAGGGAGCTAAACGTCGCAAAACAGCAGGTTTAATGAGCAGTGCAATAGCTCTGGCACGTGCGTTATACGTATATGGTGTGTAAAACATCCAAAATGTCTATTTTAGTGACAGTCACGTTTCAATCATGACGTCATACACGCAAAATGACGTCATACATTTAGAAAATCGACCATCTTGGATTTCAAGAAAGCATTTAAAATTTCAAAATTTGATTTATGCAGTTTTGTGAATGAAAAAGCGAAATGGGGGCGACGAGATTTGTGCTTGTCAAAGATGACGAAATTCCTCGGTTTCTTCAAGAGAACGAAAATTACAACACAGCAAGAAAAAACACTCAATACGTGGCGTTGTACCATATCACTGAGTCGTTCGAAGACTTGCTCCTTCGCGTTATGGTATTAAAAACTCGAGAATAAAAACGATATAATGCTCTTAGCGAGTTTGAAATCCAACATGGTGGATTTTGAAAGTAATGACGCCATTTTGTTGCTATGTAACATGAAAATTGACAAGTGACCACCACTTGCATCAACCCCTTTGAATGTTTTACATAGCATACAAGTTTCATTACCATAACATAAACACTTTACAGATACAGAAGGGGAGAGGAACTGTACAGCTCCGCAAATGATCCCGGGACCGCAAATGATCCCCGACCGCAAATGATCCCCAAATTGGACCGCAAATGATCCCCGACCGCAAATGATCCCCAGAATGGACCGCAAATGATCCCGCTAAAAATCGAGGAATGGCGTGGACGGTGGAAGCGATTTTTTTTCCGATTTTGAATATTTTCCCCAATAACTGAATCTGTGCACGCTAGACATTTTTTATGACGGAAGTGATATATATTTTTTTTATTACTTAAGGCATTGATGCAGATTTTAGAAGAAAAAAAAAACTCAAAATCACTGAACGAGAATACCAGATATATTCTAAAAATAGTTAATTCGAGAAGGTGTTATGTTTGGTTTTCGCTGTAAACTTCATCCGGGTCTAGAATGATTGCAGATTTATATTGCTTTCGCGTCACCAAGATTCATTTATCTATAAATTTCGAGATTAAAGACGGTATTCTGCGCATGAAACAAGCTATACATGAAAAATGAAACACCCGTTACAGCAAACTACTTCACGAAATCGGCAAATAACATTTCTGGTGAATTATCGTGATTATTTCATGCTGTTTTGGCGGCATCGATTGCATTTAACACCCGGCCCGCTTTGATGAAGTGTGAAAACTGTGAATTTTTTTTCAGGCTAAACTCACTCTCAATCAACAACACGAATTTTTTTAATTCTCCTTTTTATTGTCCGTTGCGAAAGAATTTAAAAACAAATACGGCGAGGGAAAAGTCACACAGGAAATTTGTCCTAATTGTGGAAAGAAGTTCCAGTGCTATACCCAAGGAGTTTTTGAGAGTGGTGGAGCCTTACAGGTCTATTCAGACGACAACGTTTTTTGTGATGTGTGCGTGTTACATGAAATCAGTTAAACAGTGTGGACGGCATTCATCGAGCAAAATTGTGAAACCTGGACGGAAACTAATTAAAGTAAAAGTAGTAAAACATTGCGTTGTTGCCGTTGAAGTTGCCAGTTATGGTCAGTTATGTTATTGTTGAAATAATTGAAATGTACAATGTTATCACGAAATATCAAAGTGTGATAAGTCACGTCGGACTTATGAACGTTTTATAGTAAAGAAAGGATATGTAACGCTTTCATATATAATCTGCTCGAAATACAGATTAAATGAAATAATATTATTAACAAATAAAAACGAGAATTTAAAAAAATCGTGTTGTTGATTGGGAGTGAGTTTAGCCTGAAAAAAAATTCATAGTTTTCACACTTCATCAAAGCGGGCCGGGTGTTAAATGCAGTCGATGCCGCCAAAACAGCATGAAATAATCACGATAATTCACCGGAAATGTTATTTGCCGATTTCGTGAAGTAGTTTGCTGTAACGGGTGTTTCAATTTCCATGTATTGTTTGGATGTATTGTTTCATGGCGCAGAATACCGTCTTTAATCTCGAAATTTATAGATAAATGAATCTTGGTGACGCGAAAGCAATATAAATCTGCAATCATTCTAGACGCGGATTAAGTTTACAGCGAAAACCAAAAATAACACCTTCTCGAATTAACTATTTTTAGAATATATCTGGTATTCTCGTTCAGTGATTTTGAGTTTATTTTTTCTTCTAAAATCTGCATCAATGCCTTAAAGTAATGAAACAATATATATCACTTCCGTCATAAAAATGTCTAGCGTGCACAGATTCAGTTATTGGGGAAAATATTCAAACTCGGAAAAAAATCGCGTCCACCGTCCACGCCATTCCTCGATTTTTAGCGGGATCATTTGCGGTCCATTCTGGGGATCATTTGCGGTCGGGGATCATTTGCGGTCCAATTTGGGGATCATTTGCGGTCGGGGATCATTTGCGGTCCCGGGATCATTTGCGGAGCTGTACAGAACTCCAGGCCCACGAATATAAAAAAAGGCTGAGAAAAATGGGGTAAAAATGCATTATTAATTCCCACTGTATCATCTCAACTAGTCTACTTACAATGAAACACATCTAATCGCCTGCATCAAAGTCCAGTGTGACGTCATCGCCAATGAGTACAAATGGAGCCCATTGCCTCACTTCTCCAAACTTGCCAGATTCTCTCATGCATCTCATTGCTTGGTTCAGTGACTCCCCGGCACTTCTTCCTTTTGTTAAGTGTTGATAGAAATGCTTCATGAACTCCCGAGTGGCGTCGTCTTCAATCGCCCACAGCGACACCAGAACAGAACGACTACCAGCACCCATGAACGCTCGTCCAATACCAACCACCCCCTCAGCCTTAATCTCACCACGCCCACTATGACAGCAGCTTGGCACAACCAATCTTGCTCGCATTTGAACACTCAACACATCTCTCATTTTTAAAAGGAAGTCTTCCTCGTCAGAAGTCGTGGATGCTCGTGTAGGATTTGGTGCCAAGATAATTTCTCCTGTTTCCATACAGCCATGTGCAGCAATGTGTACCAAAGCAACTGAAGACAGTCGTTTTAATACTTCATCCTTTGTAGCCTGTGTTCCAGTGAGGGGTGAAGTGTTGAGTATTTCCCCAATCATCTCTACTTCTTCTCTGGCGCATGGCAACGGCTGTGGCGTTCCTCCCCGATAAAGCACTTTCTCTAAACACGGATCACCCACGAGAAGAGCGCCTGTTTTATTGTGGTAGTCTGGTGGACAATCTCGGATCCATTTTAAGCTGGCCAGCGATGGAATCACTCTGATTCTGAAAGACTCATACAGGTACTTTGAATTAGAGTCCACGAATGCAGCATAAGGGGCCAAGCACAATGGACCTTCAGGAACAATTACAAGTTCATTGTCATGAACAAGATCGGCGATAGGGGCTATGATGACGTCATAAAATCTTTTTAAAGCAGTTGTCTTTGCCTTGTTTTTAAAGTAGCGTTCGCGATCGGATCCTGTTTCTGGGGACCTCTCTTTTTCCGGCTTTTCATCCGTCAGCGTATCCAATGAGCGATTCTCGCATTTAACACCAGATCTTACACCAATTTTCTGCATTAAGAAATGAAAGAAGGCTGCCAAACCATCCTTAAAACCATGTTCACAGATTTCCTTTCTTCGCAGTTGAACATCTTTTCCGTCTTGAATAAACCAGTAAATTATTTCTCGTTTATCAACTGCTATGAAAACTGTGTTCGATGGGAGGAAACGTAATGTATCACTGGCTGCTTTTTCCGGTTTGTGTGACTCAAAGTGTGCTTTACCAGACCCATACTTCGATTCCATAAGATCATTCAGAGCTTGTGCACGTCCTTCCTCAGCAGCAAACAGAGCCTCTGCTACTTTGTCTTGTTTTAAAAACAGACGCCATAGACTAGTGTATGCTTCTTTGTGCATATTGCGGTAGCTAATTTTCCACTCATCTTTAAGCTAAAGACGACCCCTTAAATCATTAAACATTCTTACACCGGATTGAAAACAATCAAGAGCCTTGAGTAGAAACCCTTGGGATATGGCCTGTCCAGCTCTGTCTCCCACTTCTTTCGCCATTTTTATATCACATTCATGGTAGTCGATGGGTGTTTTGAAATCTCCCAGACTGTGATAAGCGTTGCCAAGATTGCAATACGAGTTTCCTTCTCCGGCTTTGTTTCCCACTTCTTTCGCAATTTTTAGACCACGTTCATGGTAGTCGATGGCTGTTTTGAAATCTCCCAGACTGTCATAAGCACAGCCAAGATTGCAATACGACTTTCCTTCTCCGGCTTTGTTTCCCACTTCTTTCGCAATTTTTAGACTACGTTCATGGTAGTCGATGGCTGTTTTGAAATCTCCCAGACTGTCATAAGCACAGCCAAGATTGCAATACGACTTTCCTTCTCCGGCTTTGTTTCCCACTTCTTTCGCAATTTTTAGACCACGTTCATGGTAGTCGATGGCTGTTTTGAAATCTCCCAGACTGTCATAAGCACAGCCAAGATTGCAATACGACTTTCCTTCTCCGGCTTTGTCTCCAATTTCTTTCGCAATTTTTAGATCACGTTCATGGTAGTCGATGGCTGTTTTGAAATCTCCCAGACTGTGATAAGCGTTGCCAACATTGCAATACGAGTTTCCTTCTGTGACTTTGTCTCCCACTTCTTTCGCAATTTTTAGACCACGTTCATGGTAGTCGATGGCTGTTTTGAAATCTCCCAGACTGTCATAAGCACAGCCAAGATTGCAATACGACTTTCCTTCTCCGGCTTTGTCTCCAATTTCTTTCGCAATTTTTAGATCACGTTCATGGTAGTCGATGGCTGTTTTGAAATCTCCCAGACTGTGATAAGCGTTGCCAACATTGCAATACGAGTTTCCTTCTGTGACTTTGTCTCCCACTTCTTTCGCAATTTTTAGACCACGTTCATGGTAGTCGATGGCTGTTTTGAAATCTCCCAGACTGTCATAAGCACAGCCAAGATTGCCATACGTCTTTCCTTCTCCGGCTTTGTCTCCTACTTCTTTCGCAATTTTTAGACCACGTTCATGGTAGTCGATGGCTGTTTTGAAATCTCCCAGACTGTGATAAGGGTTGCCAAGATTGCAATACGAGTTTCCTTCTGTGACTTTGTCTCCCACTTCTTTCGCAATTTTTAGACAACGTTCAAGGTAGTCGATGGCTGTTTTGAAATCTCCCAGACTGTCATAAGCACAGCCAAGATTGCAATACGACTTTCCTTCTCCGGCTTTGTCTCCTACTTCTTTCGCAATTTTTAGATGACGTTCATGGTAGTCGATGGCTGTTTTGAAATCTCCCAGTCTGTGATAAGCACAGCCAAGACTGCAATACGACTTTCCTTCTCCGGCTTTGTCTCCTACTTCTTTCGCAATTTTTAGATCACGTTCATGGTAGTCGATGGCTGTTTTGAAATCTCCCAGACTGTCATAAGCACAGCCAAGATCGCAATACGACTTTCCTTCTCCGGCTTTGTCTGCCACTTCTTTCGCAATTTTTAGATCACGTTCATGGTAGTCGATGGCTGTTTTGAAATCTCCCAGACTGTGATAAGCGATGCCAAGATTGTAATAAGAGATTGCTTCTCCTGCTTTGTCTCCCACGTCTCTGGCTTTCTTGAGACTGTTTTGGGCGTTGGCAACATTGTCGTCTTCTTCAACTTTGTCTTCTACGTCTTTGACAGTTTTGATAAAGAATCTTCACTTTTCTAGACATAAACATATTTTATTTAAAAACAACATCATGAACATCAATCCTATATAATTATACCTTGTATGTCGCTCGATTTCTCAGCTTTAAAAATCAACGTAATTCTGAGAAAACAATTGTCCCCTGAACAAGCTATGAACTTTCCTCTCGTAATTAAAAAAAACGGAATGTTCTAATTCAACACATGTATTGGCGTGTATGCGAGCAGTTCAGCTGCCGAGTTCACGATGTAAATGAACAAGCGGGAAGACAATCAACGGCACATTTGTTGCGTACAAATTCATTTCAGGATGATCTTAGCCTGTTCCAGGCGTCCGGATAGAGCCGGGGGGATGGGGTTGGGGGGGGGGGGGGGGGTGGGGGAGTAGAGAGCGGGAACAGGCTTAGGATGATCTCCCGGGATAAGTCAGTACTCCCATAATTTGAAAGCTATATCGCTATGTACCGCGGGATAGGGTATGGTTTTTGAGGTGCTCAGTCCTTAAATAGGGTCTCCTTTTTGGTATTTTTTGTCTGGTGATCCTTAGATAGGGTTCCTTTAAATTTTATTAGCTAAATTGCAGTACCTAAACGCCCAGCTAAACGAAAAAGATATGGTCTGTTAAACTGAACTACCCGTTAAAGTATTAACGAAGTGATTTTTAAACAGAAAATAAATAAAAACGACCTGTTCACACAGTTTTGAGTTATCGTTATTAGAAATTATTATAAATTTTCAATTTTCGATTGTCTGCCCTTAATAGGGTCAGGGTTCACGCACCTTTGCGGCACACACACCCTGGGGATGATCTAAAAAAAGAGAACCAGTTATATAATAAGGCTATAAAGGAAGTAGTTTTCAAGAAGTTGATAATTATTTATTAAGTCATGACCGTGTCATTATTTTCTAAATTATTTATTATTTACATAAGACGCACACGTCAATAGAAATCGGGATCTCAGTATACCGATAATTACACTGAAGTATATTGGTGGTTTTCATCTTATGTCATCAAAATTCTAAAATCTAAACTGTTAATTCCACAAAACTATTCTTTTCACATAATCTAGATATACAAAACATTAATCTCTATGCAAAGTTTAGTATCGATTCAGTGCTTCGTTTTGAAAACAAAAGCATTTTGAAATTTGTGATGTCCCGCATGAACGTGTTTTTGAACTGCCCAAAAACGGATAATTGTACGTAATTTTTTTAATTTTCAGACGTGATAATAATTGAGAAGTGATATCTAAAGACCTTTGAAGTGAAAGCTGATGATAATTTCTGGTAGAATCTATTCTACTTCTTGTGCAAGTTTATGGCCACCATATCCCTCTGAAGGACACCAACATGGCCGCTGCATACTAAGTACTGTAATTTTCTGAAAATTATTTTCGTAATGACTCGGTTACGAAAAACGCTACAAAGCCATAAGTTGGACACAACGTTTCTTCCTTCCTGCTATATAAGCTGTTAATTTTCTGATGTTGTTCATGCAAGCAAATGGTTGTTGTAACATTGATGAAAACCACCAATAGTTGTAAAGAATAATTCTTGCAAGTCAGCTTGTGTGTTTTTGGCTTTGAAATTCGACTGTAAAATAATTGCTCCGAATTGCGAAATATTTACTGTAGTCTAAAGTATTATAAAATACACTTGTCAATTGGCCGTTCGTTCAGTGACTTTTTCCGCGCTGCTTGATTATTTACGTCGTGAAACTGCATCAGTCTGCCGGTCTCGTTGATTTTTGACCACCTCGGGTTTTCACGAGAGGAAAACAAAACTACCAAATTATACAGTGTGTAGTTTTACGTAGTTTAATCTTATTTTTTTTTATCTATTCATCTGTATAATTAAATTGAGTAAATATAAAATAAATAAGAAATAAAATAAAGAAATAATATACTCTGTTCAGGGGACAATTTATATGTATTCAGATCAAGAGAAAACAGCGATATATACTTATATATTCACAATATAAATGCTGGCCGTAAAAATTACCTGCATCTACAGTTGCCCGGCCGATCAACTGTAAATTGTTACAATTTACCGTAGAACAGTTTTTCCGTCAATATTTCTCATTTCGGAGTTGCTCAAAAGCTCAAAAGTTAGCCTGAAAACCAATCAACCATAAAAAGCAACTTTATCTTCCCCACAAGCGATCTTCAGCTTCTGGTAGCTGTTACAATCCTCGACTTTTGATTGGTTGAGGTGCACACCCACGAAATAATGTGAATTAATTAAACGTGGTCACCTTGCTGTAAATCATCATTCAAGAGACTTTCGTGTTCGGTTGACCTTAGAGTCATGACATAGTGTGGCATATAGTTATAGGCCGCTACTCGCATCAATATACTTTTTTATTTTTTCTATCCATCGAAGGCTGTAGGCTGGCAAGACTTTTATGTGTTTACTGAATGGATACGATGCCTCAATGTTTACAAAATTCATCTTCGATCCTATGTCTCTACACTTTATTCGAAGCAATCTTCACTTATCTATTACAATCAATTTTTTTCGTTTTTTATGTTGTTTAGACTGTTTGATATAGGTTAAAAGTGATTTGTGCATGGGTGAAAAGCAACAAAAACTCATTTTGATTATCCTGTCAGTTAAGGCAAGATAATATTTTCTTGTAACAATACCAACCTGGCCTTTCACAGTGTGAGTAACACATCTAGTCCATAAATCTAGCAATGTCTTGCTATTTCTGTCAATCTTCTTAGAGTCAAGTCACATGACATATTATTTGGAATTCGTAAAAGTATTGGTAGTACAAGGTATCACTTGTTTAGTTTCCGGGAAAATATTTGAAACTTTATCACTTTTCCTTCGAGTTTTAGCAAGAGCCTAGGGATTTCTAATTCTCACGCGCGATTTGGGACTGGCACTAGTTACGCACGCACAATGTGCATTTTTTAACACTAGGTGTCCATTTAACAATTATTCCACGAAATCGAGTCGTACATTAACTCAAAGCCAACGAGGCGCTATGGGTTAATTTACGACTCGATTTCGTGGAATAATTGTTTTATAATATACTCACCACAGGATATTGCAAATTAAATTTACAGTTTCTGCATCTTTATATTTTTTTCTTGATTTTTTCAAATCAAATTTGGACATTTTCTGACATCTCCGAAAAAAAATTGAAATCCAAGATGGCGGATCAATGATGGCGAATTTTTGGGACGTATGACATCATTTTGGCGTGATAGCCCAGGCAGAATAGGGTTAACGAGATTCTGGTACCTTTTATGAGTTCCTTTCAAAATTTTCCACGATCATCGCCGTAACTATCACCTGGGAGTCTCTCCCCCCCCCCCCCCCCCCGGCTGAGTTCTGTTAACAATTCCCTTTACTTCCCAATCTCCCAACCGAAAATACCGGAATTCTTGACTAAATGAAAAGCGCTCCTTGAGTACGGTGACGTTGTTTCGGGTTGAAATGGGAGATATTGAAGAGTAATTGAGTACAATGGAGTACATAATCAGTGAAGATATAATGGCAAGGTAAGATCAGCTCGCATTACAGTGAACAGACAAAAGGAACAGAGTTGCGTTGTATGTTTGGTTGAAATGAGTTACACTACTCAGCGAGATGTAGAACTCGCATGGCATGGGACCGAAATATAAAAAAATGCATTATAATTAATTTTGAAGATGTTGTCACGGCGTAAAGATATTTCATTTTTGGCCAACTAGAGAGAAACATTTAAAAATACGGGGGCTGCTAGGATTTGAACCGCGGACCAGGTGGTTAGTCGCGCAAACCATTTAGTAAACCATTAAACTACTGGGCCCGGTTGTTCAAAGGGTCGATAACGCTATCCAACGGATAAATCACTATCCAGTGGATAAGTGTTAACAAAAACAAACTACGCTATCCGCCAGATAGTGATTTATCCAGTGGATAGCGTTATTCACCTTTTGAACAACCCGGCCCTGGCGTGGTGGTTTGAGCACCACAGTAATTCATATTACATGTAGGGCCGTGATTATCAATATTTACAATGTATATATACCATGATTTAGTAAGGAATACCGAATGTTCACACGGGACCGGTTCCAAATGGATCTGATAGGCCTTTCGTTCACACGAAACCTGCTATCCGTACCACCTGTCCGGTCCCGATCTTCTCCGATTTTTGGGTCGTCCTGCAAAAAATCTAGTCCAATTTTTGAACCGTACTGGTCCCAAATTTTACCGGCCCAGTGTGAACATCTACACCAGTTCGTTTTGGTACCGGCTGCGCTATGCTCACACGGGATGACCGGTTCGAAATTGATTCGGACCCCTTAACTTCGTATAGTCTGCGCATGATCAACTGGTAGAAACAACTGACATTCACACGTTGATCCTGTAGTGTAGTGAACAGATACTCAGTCTCGTGTGAACAGACCTAATCGGGTCAACTATCGGACGGATCCATTTCGGTCCTTAAAAGGTGTAAAGAAGTTATAGACGAGATTTTACGGCATAGGAAGTAGTCTGGAAATCTTGGGTATAAAATGTCCTCCTCTCACTAAAAATGTGTCACCAAGGGAAAACAGACAATAAAGCTTTTGGAAAGTTCACATTAAGCTGATGTTTGCCAGAGTCCAGAAAGATAACATGAATCGTTATGTCAAAGGATACTACCAATCCCTTTTCACACCAAGTAATGGCTTCTTTGTAGCACTGTAGCTGCACACAAGCACTCGCTCCTGAAAATCATTCAAAAGTTGATCAAAAGTATTACATTATCTCAGTAGAGGATGATCTAAGAGAAGCATTCCCCCATACATGGGTCTCTTCCTGTGATAATGTTTTGAAATCTATTTTTAATTCTCAGTCCGTAGCTGAGCTACCTGATTGGTCACTGACTTCGAGTAACGTGATGTCGTAGCCTCGATCAGAAGGAAATAGAAATAACTTTCACAGCATGGCGCGAAAATATTTAATCATAATTGATCATGATTTCAAAAAAATATCATAAGGCACGGGGCACCGTTCTCTATGATCCTCCTCTCTTGATTAAATCCATTATGAAAGAAGAAATTTGTCTTTTTCTAGAATTTGTTGTGCCTGTTATATGGTCGATCTGTTAAGAGGCTGTGCACCTTAAAACCGACCAATGATTTTGGCTCGAAAAATAGTTTGGGCTGATTTTAATATTATAAGTATAGGTTACCAAACTATAAATAAAAATGTATTTCTTTTGTTTCAGTATCCTTTATTTATAAAAATATTGACTCGCGAAGTTTGGTCGGCCGGCGAGGACAAAATCGAGCCTAAACAAGTCGTTTCGAAAAGTGCCTCGAAATTTATTCTCGCAACGTAAATTGGACTAAAATCACCATCAAAGTAAAGAAAAATGCTTATTGGTGGAATCTAGTAGGATAACGATCAAAATATTTAAAAGTAAAACGTCCAAATTATTATTTGACTATACCACACTAAATCTGCAATAGCGATAGGACCGATTTTCAGAAAATTATTTCTCAAAAGTGGCACCAGATCTAAAGTTCTAATACGCTTTTATCAAATACGATAAAGATAAACTTTCATTTGATGGCAAAACATTTTGCGGCCCGTGCGAATTCACTGTGTAATAATTCGTTAAAGTTACTGTAATTACCGCCATTTCTTCAATATGCAAATTACTTACGGCTTATCGCAGGCATCTTAACTACCGGTTTCAGGCTTCTACAAAACACACCAACCATCCTGAATATAGGAAAGACTTATAAGAAAAGCACAGAAGACAAATGAATGCAGAGAAAGCCGACATTTTTTAAGTTTACCTGCCATTGAAGCCGGATTGAAGTCCTCAAGTTTCGCTCGCGTGACTCCGTGTTCGATACAGTAACGCCAACGGAATGTTTCAGATTAAAAACGACAAGGGAAGGCCTCGAATTAACGTTCCAAATTTTAGGAAACTGAAACTTCAACCTATTTGCACAGCTACAGCAAGAAAATAACGGATCCAAGTTGAAATTCATCTCGATCGAATGGTCTGACACTTCAAATGACTGTTTATATACAGCTTCGTAACTTGACACCGATATACCAATGTCAAAACCTTTTAAAAAGTTCAGCGGCTTTTTTTAGCTTTTTTTCAAATCGTGATCTGGATATAAAATCTGGATATAAAAATGTCTCAAGTTTGTTTTTGTATAACAGGCTTTGTTGAGTGCGGACCCTCGCGTGGACGTACGGAAAGGGAAAATGTTTCTACTTAACAGAAAAACGGTTTTCTTCTGTTCAATGTTTTATAAAAGACGGAGTTCATCAGAATACTGCTTTTTGCCATATAATAAAGTATAATACATGGTTTGGCCTCTAATATAGATTTAACGGGCGTATAAAAACGAAAAAGACGGCTTTTCTATGTTTTATACAGTATTACTCCGATAAAACATTGTTTCTTAACCGCTCATAGCGAGCGCAGCTTTCAATCTATATTTTAAATCTGGATATAAAAATAACTCAAGCTTGCTCTTTGTATAAAATCGGCTTTATTGAGTGCAGACCCTCGCATCAGATTTTTAATTTGGACAAACTATCAACATTTCTTACGCGAGCCAATGGACAAACGTACACTGTATCCCAAATAGCTGATATACTTCCTTTGCCATAGCAACCACATTGATCACGTCCCGCCCACTGGCCTTTCTAGATGAACCTCCATGTCTCGGATACTGGTACGACCTTGAAGGCCTCCCAGTACCTCCTAAGCCATGCGAGCGCAGACACGCATAGCCTGCAGTACAGGCGGTTTGGGTTTTTTACAGTGCGCGAGATGTTTTCGGCGAGAAAAACCCAAACCACCACTTTAGGGACTGTGCAATAATTATCAGAAGGGGGGGGGGGGGGGGGGGGGGGGGGGGGGGGGAGGGGGGGGGGGGTGGTGGAAAATTGGCTTCATGTAGGAAAATATTAGGTAATACCCCCCTCCTAAATAAGTGAATTTAGTTATTGCCCCCTCCCCTCTAATCAGTCAGAAATTATGTACGACCACCCCCCCCCCCCCCCTCCATCACAGTATACATACACCTTTATACCCTGAATTTTCTCTACACGCACCTGTGGATTAAAATCTTATAACAGAAAGAAGAGCTCCTACTACATATTTAATTGTTGGACATCCGCGTCTGGAACAAACATCACCTCCGTAGCAATGTACAACAGAGCCATTGCAGAAGGAAAAGAGCATGTGTGTTAATTTCAGGTCCGAAGGGCCGGAAGATTTTTCGGTCCCCACCTTATAAATAGGTATGGCTTCGCCAATGTAATATGTACTTGAAATAAAATGGTAATTATTGCACAGTCCCTTAACTTTATCAAGCGATGTGCCAACAAAATCAGCTCATTGAAGTATGACACACTCTTTGAGATTGCAGCGTGACAAACAACAACAACTTTTAAATGAAACACTGATATCACGGCACTCGTACAAAAACACCGTTTCCGTACGTCCACGCGAGGGTCCGCACTCAACAAAGTGCAAACTTGAGACATTTTTATATCCAGATTTATATCCAGATCACGATTTGAAAAAAAGCTAAAAAAAAAAAGCCGCTGAACTTTTTAAAAGGTTTTGACCTGCCGGTCAGCGGTGACCCGTGACATTGGTATATCGGTGTCAAGTTACGAAGCTGTATATAAACAGTCATTTGAAGTGTCAGACCATTCGATCCAGGTGAATTTCAACTTGGATTCGTTATTTTCTTGCTGTAGAGTGCAAATAGGTTGAAGTTTCAGTTTCCTAACATTTGGAACGTTAATTCGAGGCCTTCCCTTGTCGTTTTTAATCTGAAACATTCAGTTGGCGTTACTGTATCGAACACGGAGTCACGCGAGCGAAACTTGAGGACTTCAATCCGGCTTCAATGGCAGGTAAACTTAAAAAATGTCGGCTTTCTCTGCATTCATTTGTCTTCTGTGCTTTTCTTATAAGTCTTTCCTATATTCAGGATGGTTGGTGTGTTTTGTAGAAGCCTGAAACCGGTAGTTAAGATGCCTACGATAAACCGTAAGTAATTTGCATATTGAAGAAATGGCGGTAATTACAGTAACTTTAACGAGTTCTTACACAGAGAATTCGCACGGGCCGCAAAATGTTTTGCCGTCAAATGAAAGTTTATCTTTATCGTGTTTGATATAAGCGTATTAGAACTTTAGATCTGGTGCCACTTTTGAGAAATAATTTTCTGAAAATCGGTCCTATCGCTATTGCAGATTTAGTGTGGTATAGTCAAATAATAATTTGGACGTTTTACTTTTAAATATTTTGATCGTTATCCTACTAGATTCCACCAATAAGCATTTTTCTTTACTTTGATGGTGGTTTTAGTCCAATTTACGTTGCGAGAATAAATTCGAGGCACTTTTCGAAACGGCTTGTTTAGGCTCGATTTTGACCTCGCCGGCCGACCAAACTTCACGAGTCAATATTTTTATAAATAAAGGATACTGAAACAAAAGAAATACATTTTTATTTATAGTTTGGTAACCTGTACTTATAATATTAAAATCAGCCCAAACTATTTTTCGAGCCAAAATCATTGGTCGGTTTTAAGGTGCACAGCCTCTTAAGTGTCACGTTTTTTGGTGATTTTGGAGGAAAAATTCCAAGTTGTTTTGTGTGTATCTCTGGGCCAATTCAACGTTCCGTGCTCTGATAGGCATGCTTTGTTAGCAATTTTCCTACTCTATCAGTTGAATATCAAAGACATCCTCTGGCGCGAACAGTGATGACGTCGCAAGTGGTACAAGTCCGTGGTCTCCTCTTGGCCTGTTATGGCCGGTTTAGGTGTAAATGTGTTAATATGAGCCAATTTCCATTTCTTTCACCAGCTGGTGATAGATATCCGTTCCTCCCGTCGAGCAATCCACTCCCGCATATAAACTTTGCGATTTCGCTGACTCAAATAAATCAAGCTTTTGTGTAAAAACGTTTCGGTTAATTATCGACTTTTGGCTTTGGTTTGATCATGTTAACTGGACAAGTAACTTTCAACTTGGGTCAGAAACCATTCCTTCAAACGACCGAAGAAACTACCGTACATTATCCTGTCGTTTTCAAGATTTAAATGTCAGATGTCTAGAATTTTTACTACGAGCCATGTCGAATTAAGAATTAGGGTTTGATAACTTTGGTAATAATGAACGAAATCACAACACAACTTTGCTGGACTGGTGTCAGAAAAATTTACCTGGATTTAAAAAATGACTTCTTTTGTAGTTTCAAACTAAGCAAAGAACATAAATGGTTGTCGATCATTTTTCAATGACGTTCAAGCAGCAATGAAGAAACGAGTGAAATCGAATTATTTAGTAGGGGCCTAGTCTTTTCATCTCGGGATATAGTTAAGCCTGGTTCCATATGATCGCAACGATCGCAGTCACAACGATCGCAATGATCGCAAGAGTGGGTTTCCATATGATCGCAACGATCGCAACGATCGTAAGAGTGGTTTCCATATGATGACTGCGATTGTTGCGATCGTTGTGACTGCGATCGTTGCGATCATATGGAAACCAGGCTTTAGCTTGTAGTGACTTATTTATTGACACCTGAACGGGCAATTTTTTTTTTACGCCCACTTCAAGATGGCGGCCATTTACATTTTGTATTTTTTTAAGCGACTAAATATTGTTTCAGGTTAATCAACAGTTTAGAATTTGAATTTAGCCAACGTTTTACTGTTTGGGGTTAAAAAATGGTTTAAATTTTGATGTTAAAGTGCAACTAACCCCCCAAATTTTTTTTTTCTCTTTAAAATCTATCTATTGCCCCGATCACGTCTGCGAAAAAATTATCGTGATTGATAAAATCCCCGAGTTTCTACAGTTGTTTAAAGTCAGGCTTTCCATGTTCACCACCGCGCAAATGGGAGTCCTGGGTCGAGCAATGTGACGTCAAAGCAGGAGTGTGATTTATCATGTTTACAAGCATTTGACTGGGAATCCTTCGAGCGTAGATATTTTTTCGTTATTTCCGAGCCGTTTTATTTTCGAAAGCCACAGAATTTTAACTCAAGCTAGATATGTCATCTAGTGACTCAAATTCGGAGTCTAGTTACAATTCGGAAGACTATGACACAAAAATGTTGAGATCGAAGTGGAAGATGCACGGGTCGCAAGCTTCCGTGATGATCGAAGCACACAGATGGGATGGCTTTCGCTTATGCCGACGAACCGTATGTGGACAAGGAATGGGCTGAAGAAATACGAAAAGGAGGAAGACAAGAAGCTAGAGGAAGCAATTCAAGCTAGACTTGACGGCAAAGAAAGAGTGGATTCTTGGTTAGTCTTATCACTAATACTTGTCAAACCAGATGTAAACAAATAGACTCGCAATCGATACTTCAAGCAGCAATGAGTAAGATATCTTCTTGGATGAACTGCCCCGGTCACCTGGAATGGGACAACTAAATGCGAAAAGGAGGTCAAAGCGAACGAAGAGTCGAAAAGAAAGCACAAAGGACCGCTTAGATAGCACTGAAGAAGTCAGTCAACGGTAAGCAATTATTGTCACCTATAGTACTCCCATGCATCGATTATGCGCGAGCCGAATGGTCATTTGTATTTTTGCTTTAGCGAGTATGTATTTTGTAAAGCAATGGTTATTCTGTTAAATGCCAGCTTTTCACCATTTAGAGGGTTTTGATTTTTACAAAAGCCAAGTAGCAGTTTTCTCTCGCTCGTGGCTTTTGTTTAATTTGATGTTGTCGTACACGTAACTGTTGTTGAGCGAGGTTACAATTTACCAAGGTATGTCATCCAATAAAGCTTGTTTTGGCTCTGTCCGATTTAAGTATTGGTCCATGCTTAAAGTTCGTATATCGAGAGTTTATAGAGAAGTGTTGTAAGAGTTGCTTGAGGCGCAGCCAAGAGATAGTCGATCGATTGAAAATCGGCTTGCTCCGCGCGGCTTGCTCGGCCTGGAAATTGAAGCCATAAAAAAACAAGCTGAAAGGAAACAAGCCACATCACTACAGTTTTGACATCCTCAAACGTTTGTCGTTGCTACTCCAAATAACCACCATAGTGAACTAAGTTAATTTTGAAGTAAAAACGTCAAATAAATAACACTTTTTAAACCTCGATAAGCGAAGTGGACGTGTTCCCTCTGTAGTCCGCATTGATATTACGATGAGTATACGGTTTATCGCACTGCTTATTCCCGGCCTCAGAAAAACTTTTGGAGTTCAAATCTTTTGTCATTTTTCCTATGTTATCCTTCGAAAGAAATTCGTCTTTGACTTTCATCAATATTCCTGAAATTGCTTCGCACGAGGGTGAAATGTTAACTCCATTACAGATGCGCGGACGAATGCTCGGATTCTACGCTCGCGCTACTGAATTTCATGGGCTTACATTTCTGGCTATAGCGATGGTAGAGATACGTTCTCGGTAACATTTGGTCGATGCCTAGTTGGGTTGGCTTCGACCGGGTTAAATAGCCTTTGGAAGTCAGCCTGCTAGAAGTGCGCGGACAAATTCTAGACGGAGTTCTTGAGCAATGGCTCTCACAGTCCCACTTTACTTCGTTCGCTTGATCCACCGTCTTTTTCGTATTTTCTCGACGATCGCTCTAGAATGGTATAGTATACCTTTCTCTAAATCTGGAGTGTTACTGGCAAAGGCCAATAACGCACCTGGAAGGCGTTTCTACACACTTTTCGCATGTGTATCGCATCTTCCTGAAGGAAATGTGTGGACGCGAAGGATCCAAGGCTCCTGAGTTGACGTCACTAGCCGCTAAACTCATTCCCAGTCAAAAACGCGGCCGTGAACAAAAATGGCGGCGTTTTTGGTGACTTTGCCGGGCACAGAAAATCGAGGATTCAACCAAATCCAAAAAAAATATCGCAGTTAAGTTTCAAATAACAAGTACATTTATTTAAACGAATAAAAATTTTTGGGGGGTTAGTTGCACTTTAAGTAGCGATTTTTTGATTCGTTCGTAGTAAACCGGTTAGTATTGGTCAAAATTGACGTATGTTACGGGAGCACGTTATTGCCTTAAAAAATAGTGGTTTCGGGCAGCTAGCGGCTCGATTGTGTTGTGTTAGGGAATAAGGTTATTGTGGGTTAGAAATCAACTCAATTCATTAACTGTGTTCCATTTTTTGTGGAAAAGTCTTAACGCCGCCATCTTGCCGCCATCTTGAAGTGGGCGTAAAAATTGCCCTGAACGGTAGTCGAGCCATATTCCAACTCAAAATAAAAATACGGAGAACTTTTTCCTACAACTGATTTATTTTCTTCCCAGAAGAATCAGTAACCGTTGTTCCTTTTCGCTTATAAATAATCTGGAAATCTTGTAATGAATCCCTCGAGCTTCTATTTATACGCTGGGAAATTACTAGCAGAAACATACTGAATAAAAGGTTAGTTTATCAACTTTCATAATTTTAATGCTGTCAATATAACGTTTGGGTTTTTAGAATGTAAGCAAGTGATCTTCCAATACCGGATATAAAACCATCCCTGTCAGAACTGAAAGCCAAAACTATACTCGAATCGAATTATTTACTTTAAAAATAGAAAAATCTGGAATCTGGAATTTCTGACGTCATCTTCGCGGGATATGACGTCATAATCGACACGTCAACACTACTTGTACTTTTAATGCTGTTTTGTAAATAAAGGTTACTATGAAGTGGATTCCTTGCATTTTGAAAAGGTGTGCTTGCATTATGCTCAAATCAACAGAATGACAGCTAAGAAACATACCTCTCTCTATGGCTTTAATAAAAGTTGGTTCCAACTGAATGGCGGTTTTGGCGTCATTCAGTGTTTCTTGATAATTTCCTGGTAAAACAAATTAAGAGTGTCACCTCATTTGCCACATGTCGGGAAATATTTAAAAAAACAAAGATAAAAACTGATAAATTAGTAGCATTTAGTTGGATGATTGTCCTTTTTACATTTTAAATTAGCCCACCATGCGAGAGCCCGAAAACCGAGAAGACTGACGTCAGTGATTCATGATTCATGTTGGCATGTAGGCAAAGGTCCTTCTCTTCCTTATAATAGAAGTATTTTTACAACTTCTGGTAACCTTGATCTGTCAGTTGGTTTTTTTTCAAACAAACTTTTCCTTGACCAAAAAACCCAACAATAAACAGTAGAAAGCTCCAATAAATCGGTTAAAAGCAGCCAGTGATTTCGCCTCGTATTTCACACAGCTGAAAAATACTGTCTGGGAAATTAAAGGAACAAAGTAATACAGCATAACCTCAAAACGACATTTTACCTGAATAGAAATAAGCTGTTGCTCTGTTACTGTAGAGTTGGCATTCAGTTTAACATCCTTGCAGTTCACTTGAATTCCTTCTGTGAAGAAGTATATGGCGTTGCTGAGGTCCTTTTTGCGGTACTCGCTGTTACCTTCATGAAGATACACCGCGGTTATTGCTAAAATAAAAGAGATGATTTTGTGATCGTGAATCGTAACCAGATAAGCATGTACAATTAACCATCGGCTTTTAACTCTGTGGGAGACGCGACCTCGCCTAATCAGCGCGTTGGACTCCGGATCGACGGGTCCAAGTTTAAGCCCTGGCCGGGATCACTGTATTGTGTTCTTGGGCAAGACACTGAACTCTCGCGGTGCCTCTATCCACGCAGGAGTATAAATGGGTACCGGCGAACTGTTAGGACAAACCTAAACAAAATGCTAGGGAATAAACTGGCGTTAAACTAGCCGCCACCCCATGATTGGCATAATTGCCACTACAACTGAACAGCTTGGGATGGTTTGCACACCATAGCATTAATGTTTTGGAGATACAGAAGGATCGCTTCTACCCCACCACAATCAACCAGGCACAGGAACTCCAAAAACGGCCAGGCTAACGAGAATAATTTTCGAAAGGGACTCAGCTCAAGTAGAAAATAGCCTCATTGCATTTGTCCTGGTAAAAACGTATTGAATCGCCTCTCACTAAAAGAGACTTTAATCATAATGCATTCATTTCTCGTTATTTGTTCTCAACCTCGTAAAGTGTCGTCATCAAAATTCAGTGTTCGCCTCAGAAGGTGGGATGACGTCACCTTCACTAGTAGCTTTCATTGGACTTTCCGCCATGAATGCTGGGGTTTTTGTAGAATCCTCCAACTCGACCCTTCAATTTAAATACAGTTTACATCAGTAATGCAAACTCTGCAACCAACCTTTTTTTTTTCCGAGGAATTTTAGTAAAACTATTGCTATTGGGCTGATAATAATAGTTTTGCCAGTATCTCCACATTGTTTATCAATTTTAGCCATCAGATCTTGTCCTTCAAAGCGGGAACTGTTACCATATCCTGGTAACAATTCGGAAGGGCAAGATGGGCTAAAACTGAAACCTGAAACTCGCAATGCAACTCTAACAGACCTATACATCACTCGAGCGGTCCGTCGCAATCCACGGTACGGAAAAAGATGGCGCCGCGCGCGGAATTCTGGTTAAATCGACTAAATCGGGCCAAGATCATGTCAACAAACATGGCCGCGGGTCAAAAAGGTCAGCGCGTTAGAGCAAGACGAAAATGTTATTTACGGTGCTAATTTAGCGAAAGACATAGATGTTTTAACTAAAGCAGAAGCGATAAGGGGTTGAAGTGTAGGAGATATAGAAATTTAAGCAATCGCCACCTTGAAAGAGCTAAAAAAACAAGTAAGTTTTCAAGTCGCTTTGTAACTTGTTTCACTGCTGACACTTCGATGACTAATACAACCATTGAGTACAATTGAATTTGAAAGGTTCTGTCTATTTGTGACCGTAAAGAATTCAGGTATACATCAAAATATGGCTGGGATAAGAAGCTGCTGGTGGATCCAGAGGGCAAAAGTGTCCCGAACAGAGAAGAAAACAGATCGAAAGGGAGATTGAGAATCCAGGGCGCAAAGTTTACTCGAAGGCGAGGGAATCCCCCCGGACAAGACACGCACTGAGGGATATACAGAGTCACTGAATGCAGTCATTGGAGCTCATGTGTGTCGGGTTCAGCCTTGAACAAGACTGTGCAAAGAGCAATGACTGCATTCTTCAATCTTTTGTTCCCGAATTAAATAAATCTACAGGTATTTCTTCCTAAGAAAATATATTAGTTTTGTTAATTTGTTTCTCCAAGTTTGCAGTGCAATTCTTGACAAAAAATCTTTAAAAAAATTGTCATGACAACCAGTATGCTAATAAACTTGGAAGTGTTAACAGGACAAGTCCCAGACTTTGAGAAACTTATAGCCTTCAGGCAGTGGGCAAATGCTTTGGCACAAAGCTGCTGTGAAGTCAAGTTTGTGTGTGAGGAAATTCATTCATACAAGGGCGGATCCAGGGGTGATGAATTTGGATGGCTAGCCAACCTCCTTTCTCTAATTTTTAAGCATAAAAATTATCTTTGTAACAGCACCCCCCTCCCCTTTTTTAATCTCGAGTTCCTTAATAGAACAAGTGATTGAACAAAGTACTACCTGCGTCTGCCATACAAATTCCACAACACCAGGAAGGGTTTGATTGCCCTATCGCCACTCATGCTATCAGTCTTGCATCACATATCTATCATATGTGTCAAGTTGGATGAAGAAATTTTATCAGATAATGAAATATTGTCCTTTGCACACCAAGGAGACAGGTGGCTTGCTGACAAATACTTTATTGTTCAGCACATCCTAGATTACTGGGGGGTCAGAGTAGAAAACACCAGTCAAGTTGGATGAAAAAAGAAACAGTTTTCCGTGGAAGAGGATATTCATAATAGGAAGAACTCGCAAGTGACTGGGTCCATGTAGAGAGGGGGATCAGACGGGTTAAGGTGTTTAGAATTTTGTGAGGGAATATCTGGGGTGGGGGTACTCCCATATATATCCTTTTTCGACCTAGATTCATAAACAGAGTATGGGTTTTTTGACTCGACGCTGTCATAGACACCTGGTACATGGGTGCCCTTCAGTTACCAGGAAATAGTTTTCCTGACATTTTCTGCAGGCCCTGCTGCCATCCAACCTTGTGCGTGTCTGACAAAAATGATATCAATGTTGACAATAAATCACTGTCAGGAATCAAATACTTAAATAAAAATAAATACCTACCTGCAAATAGCTTTTGTCATAAACTGCACTTCCCTTCAAACTTGGGTTGAGCAGGGCCTGGGGGGTGGGGGAATATCCCTCTTCACTATCTACCACCTGAAAATTGTGGAAGGTATGCTGCTGGCTACTGACTTTCTTACCACCTCTTATTAGGGATCATGGGGAGTTTGGATGTCACAACAGAGGAGTAAGCATTGTTAGCTTTACTGTAAAACACTTTGAATTTTACCAAAAAAGAATCTCCAAATATGAAAAATGTTTTGCCAAGAAGCAATAAATTTCACAAAATTGTTTATAGTGTGCAAAGCTGAATGCCAACAGAGTGATCTTTGTTTATGTCAGCCTTTATTTTATCTCTCATTAGCATAAATTTACTGAAAATTAAATTTAGTCTGACAAACTTACAGATAAAGCACCTGTGCCATTTTTAAATAAAATAATTTCAAAATTCAATATGATGTCAGAAAAGATTGCCCAGGGAAGATGTTGAGGAGGGCTTGGAAATATTTTAAGGGCTTAGAAGGAGGGGCTTTGAAAATAAAAAAATAATTAAGCCCTCGGTTACCCTTCAGAAAATCCCAAGACTAGTTATACAGCAAATAAATATTGAATTGTCATATTATTTATTATGAGAGAAAATAGATAATACTATACACATATTTCGAAATCAAGAATATGTACAAATTATTTGTAAAATATTTTAACGGAAACCCAAATATTTATTGCAGGTGAATATTTATTTATTGTAAGAAAAAGTGAACATCTGTTCTATGGACAGCATGTAGCGAGAGCTGATTGTTTAAATTAGATAACAGGGGGGTGGTTAGCTACCCAAATTCACCACCACTGGATCTGCCCTTGTATTATGAATGAATAGTCCTCACACACAAACTAACTTCACAGCAGCTTTGTACCAAAGCATTTGCCCACTGCCTGAGGGCTAACAAGTTCTGAAAGACTGGGACTTGTCCTGTTAACACTTCCAAGTTTATATTTTTTAAGGATTTTTTGTCAAGAATTTGCACTGCAAACTTGGAGAAACAAATTAACAAAACTAATATATTTTCTTAGTAAGAAATACCTGTAGATTTATTTAATTCGGGAACAAAAGATTGAAGAATGCAGTCATTGTTCTTTGCCACAGTCTTGTTCAAGCTGAACCCGACACACATGAGCTCCAATGACTGCATTCAGTGACTCTGTATATCCCTCAGTACGTGTCTTGTCCGGGGGGATTCCCTCGCCTTCGAGTAAACTTTGCGCCCTGGATTCTCAATCTCCCTTTCGATCTGTTTTCTTCTCTGTTCGGACACTTTGCCCTCTGGATCCACCAGCAGCTTCTTGTCCCAGCCATATTTGATGTATACCTGAATTCTTTATGGTCACAAATAGACAGAACCTTTTCAAATTCAATTGTACTCAATGGTTGTATTAGTCATCGAAGTGTCAGCAGTGAAACAAAGTTACAAAGCGACTTGAAAACCTTACTTGTTTTTTAGCTCTTTCAAGGTGCGATTGCTTAAATTTCTATATCTCCTACACTTCAACCCCTTATCGCTTCTGCTTTAGTTAAAAACATCTATGTCTTTCGCTAAATTAGCACCGTAAATAACATTTTCGTCTTGCTCTACGCGCTGACCTTTTTGACCCGCGGCCATGTTTGTTGACATGATCTTGGCCCGATTTGGTCGATTTAACCAGAATTCCGCGCGCGGCCGCCATCTTTTCCGTACCGTGGATTGTTAATTGGGTGACTGTGTCTTTGACCATTCGTCCCATTTTATTTGAACTAGAGTATGTTTCACTGGCATTGATTTTGTTCTCGGTATATAAAATATATATTCAACAAATTCATTAAGAGTGTGAGGGGTTCCCCAAATTACAAGAAGGGCCATAAAAACAGTGAACTCGTTTATTTATTCAGATAATTATGAATTCGACATCAGTGATAACGTTATCCACCCTTTGAACAACCGGGCACATATCATGATTTAAGGCGATTTTTTTGCGACATTTTTCGATTATGTGTGTCTCTTCTTCGTATAGGCAAAACATCGGCAAAAATATTGCTAACACCGCCTTAAAACAGCAAAACAACAACAAGTAAACACCGTGGAAGAAGGTAAGGCAATTTTATTGAGAACTTTGCTGTATTCCTACCTATTAGAATCTATCCATTACTGCTGACGCAATATGGCATCTCATATAAGCCGACTCGACATAACGTGGGTACGGCAATGTGCCATAAAAGTTTTCTTACCTTTATTTCTAAAAGGGGAAGTCGAAAGGAAAATTTAAACACGTTTGGTTTCCAATGTTTTAATGAGCAAGCGTTTTCCTCGCTAAAAATAACTGATAGTTCTTACGCCTTAAATAACTATTTCCAACCAGATGGAGTTATTCGCCAAATCAAATGTCGTTCTATTAGAACTGCTAAATATCATGTGCAATGATTGCACGGCAGAATGAATAGCTGAATGATGCTACACATGCCTCCCACATCCGTGCGAACAATGCAGAAAAAAACTGTGTAACAGCAAGAAACAAAACGCGAGTTTCATTTGTTGGAAAATTGAAAAATGAATTCGAAATTTCTTTCATTTTCTAAATTTGAAAAATGAAATCCCTAAAATGTCATTTCAATTTTTTTGAAACATTAAAAATGTTTTTTGGAAAAACACATTTTTTCAACAAAATGATTTTTGTTTTCATTTACTATTTTGTCAGAAATAAGAATGACCATGAGATCATTTAAGATCAATTGTCGGTCACGAAGTTCAAAACGGGACTGGGGCGCCTGTGCTTAAGCTGTTATTGATTGCTCGCAAAAAATTCTCATAGTGTTCAATATTTGCCTATTACCACTCCAGAAAACTCGGGTTTTTCTTTAATTTGTAGACGCAATTATTATTTTGTACCATGAAAACAATCGTCAATTTCGGTACATTCTTCACAATTCGATCACAATACCTATATATACCTAATCATTCAATTTTGGTACGCTTCGGCGATATATCAGGCGCGTCAGTTTAGTCGAGCCATGGATCGTATTTTGGCAAGACGCCCCGCTTTACGCAAAAAACCTAAGTCTCAACGCGACCCGAACGTCGATGTCGGTGTGTATTTGTACCCTGCAGTCCTGATTGTTTATGGTTTGAATATTAACTGTTTACGGTCAGAAGTTCCATCATCTTACCTTTAATGTTTTCTTTCCTTTCTCCAGCGGTGAATTTGACGAAAAACACTGTCGAATATTGTCGTTTTTGAAATATTTTGTTGACTTGATATCGCAGAAATTCAAAATATATAGTAGATAGAGCTTCTGAATTTCGGTACGGCAATGTGCCATAAACGTTTTCTTACCTTATTTCTAAAAGGGGAAGTCGAAAGGAAAATTTAACACGTTTGGTTTCCAATGTTTTATGAGCAAGCGTTTTCCTCGCTAAAAATAAACTGATAGTTCTTACGCCTTAAATAACGATTTCCAACCAGATGGAGTTATTCGCCAAATCAAATGTCGTTCTATTAGAACTGCTAATATCATGTGCAATGATTGCACGGCAGAAAGAATAGCTGAATGATGCTACACATGCCTCCCACATCCGTGCGAAGAATGCAGAAAAAAAACTGTGTGACAGCAAGAAAACAAGACGTGAGTTTCATTTGTTTGGAAAATTGAAAAATGAATTCGAAATTTCTTTCATTTTCTAAATTGAAAAAATGAAATCCCTAAAGTGTCGTTTCAATTTTTTTGAAACATTAAAAAATTTTTTTTAGAAAAACACATTTTTTCAACACAATGATTTTTGTTTTCATTTTCTATTTTGTCAGAAATAAGAATGGACCATGAGATCATTTAAGATCAATTGTCGGTCACGAAGTTCAAAACGGGACTGGGCCAGTTTACCCATTGTTCAAATTCTTGGTTTTAACGTGACGTCATCAAATTCTAAAATTCAAAACCGCGAGGCCTGCAGAATTTTTACCTTCATTTAAGGAAAGATTACCTAAAATATATATCTTTTCACAATTTCTTATCTCGATCTCATGCTTCCTTTTGAAATAGAACGGTTTAAATTTCCGAGTTTTCATCGTACGTGACATCAGCAGGACGGCCGTGACAGAGCTGTATAAAACATTACTCTTCGGGTGATTTTCAGCATTCTAAACAATTTAAGTTTAAGGAGAAATATTTATCTAAATATTCGAAAGTTCACAACAAAACTCCTTCTGGCAAAAGTGAACTCCAGATGTTTTCTCCGATTTCCGGCGGCCATGTTGGAGCCCCTCAGAGGGACACCAACATGGCGTCTCCATACTGAGCTCTATAAATTTGTGTGGAATATTTTGACAAATAACTCGAGTACGGAATACCGCACAGACCTGAGACTTCCGACTGATTCCTTATTTATTCATTATCTATGACATGTCAATTCCTTGACTTCATTCATTGAACGGTTTCGATTTTTTTTATTTATGGCGTGACAGTGAAAACCGAGAATTGCGTCCTGAAGTTCAAGGACAATGTCTTCGACTACTTCATAAATATTCAACGCCTTCCGTTTTAAATGCTTCATTTATTTCGACCATCGTATTACAAGCTGCACAGAGCGACCTGATCGAGACCATTTCTTTGCAAAAACCATCAATGTTAGTTTAATGTAGTCACGAAGACTTCAAGAATGTTATTTTTCATGATCAACGACATCTAACGAATATACATCTGTCTACATCTGACATGTTTCATCAAGGCAATATAATACGATAAGCAAACACATATCGATAACCTACCTGCAACTCCAGTTACATTCTCTTATTTACCACGATAACCTATAGGGAAAAAGAACGAAAAAAGCTTACACTTGGGTTTTAAATTCAATCGCTTTTAAGCTTGCTCAAAACACGGCTCTCAGTCACTGGCTGTAAAGCTAAACACCAAAATGCACACGTAATTCAGAATTTTAAACTAGCTTAGAGGGTTTGGAGAATTGGGCATTTTCCATGTGCATTTGAGTGGCAATGCATTGCTGAAGTGTTAGAAATTTTTCTTAAAATTGTTGGCCTGGGTGATGCTAAATCCTTGCTTTTCCGAAACACCTTAGATGGCTAAGATTGATCTTTCGATTCTGTATCTTTCCTTCGTAGGGCACAAAATCGAAAATATTGCTAAAAACCGCCTTTTAAACACAGCAAGAACAATACTCTGACGCAATACTCGGCATCTCATATAAGCTGACTCGACATAACGTGAGCTTGGGGCGCCTGTGCTTAAGCTGTTATTTGATTGCTCGCAGAAAATTATCAGTGTTCAATATTTGCCTCTTACCACCCCAGAAAAAATCGTGTTTTTCTTTGTAGACGCAATTATTATTTTGTACCATTAAAGCAATGGTCGAATTTCGGTACATTCTTCACAATACCTATATAAATTTACGCTTCGGCGACATATCAGGCCGCGTTTGGTCGAGCTATATGGCTCGTATTTTGGCAAGACGTTATTTACGCAAAAAAGATTTTCCTCTAAATGTGTCACGAGCTCTGAACGTCGATACTCGTCGGTGTGTATTGCTACCCGCTGTCTTGATTGAATTAATTGTTTACGGTCAGAATTTCAATCATCTTACCTTTAATTTTTTCCTTCCTTTCTGCAAAGGTGAATTTGACAAAAACACTGTCGAATGTTGTTGTTTTCGAAATAAATAGTAGATAGAGCTTCTGCATGGTTGGTTCCTAATTTGGTACGGCAATGTACACGTGTCATAAAAGTTTTCTTACCTTTATTTCTAAAAGGGGAAGTTGAAAGGAAAATAAAAACACGTTTAGTTTCTTATGTTTTAATGAACAAGCGTTTTCCTCGCTAAAAACTAAACTGATATTTCTTACGCAATAAATAATTATTTCCATCCGCAGATGGAGTTATTCGCCAAATAAATGTCGTTCTATTAGAAAAACTGCTAATATCATGTGCAATGTTTGCACGGCAGAATGAATGATGCTAAACAAGCCTCCCACATCTGTGCGAAGTAAAATAGCTGAATGCAGAAAAACTGTGTAACAGCAAGAAACAAAACGCCGGCAAGTTTACAGTGTGGACGGAGTAGTTGATATTTGATTAGTACCGGCCACGAGTCTAAACAATGAAGAAACACAACTATAAAAATCAAAGTTGTACCTCTAAACGAGCCCACTGCACTCAAATGTTTCCAGTTATTTCAGGTGAAAATATCAGTGTCATCTTCGGATATATCTTGGGCACGTTTCAACATCGTGTGCTTTGAAAGGGTACTGCACGGTTCGCTTCATCTAAGTCACGTCCCAACGCAGACCGAGCCATCTGTCCTATCGTAGCGAATTTTTAGACCAAATTATCAAAGAAAAAAATCGGGGACGATTACATCGCCCTCCTACAGTAGTATTGAATACTTCGGAGGCGATACTTCAGTTAACTGTTTCATTTCCCTAATATGTTTTTTGATCGTCCAACTCCCAATAAACCGGCAGCATCGTTGGGAAAGAAGTACTCCAGATATGAAAGAAATACTCCAGTTTTGGAACGTTTTTTAGTCTTTTATACTAAACTGTTGATATCCACTTATCAGCACTCCAGGGTCAGGGAATACGCTGTTTTATCGCCCAGTCTGTGTATCTGACAGTGTAGCCCGCTCTTTAGCTAGTTCTCATTGGACTTATTATTTTGATGAGATTTGATGTTTTGATAAGGATGAAGATAAGCTTAAGTGTGTCTTTATGTTCTAAATTTCTTGAGTTAGAAAAGTAAACCCCTTCTTGAATGTTTGCTGTCGGCTCGCTATCACCTTGACCAAGTGTTCATACTCATTATTTTCACTGAAAAACGGAATGATCCAACATAACAGCTTAATAAACTGAGTGGTTAGTGTTGATTGTCGCTTATCGTATAATCAACTCACAGTTTACTAAAAACACACTGTTTACGGAAGCTTCTGTGTTTTTTTTTATGCCAAATTATACATTGAAGATAACCTGCGATCAGGCCAATTTTCCGCGCTCCTTACATTCTCTTTATGGCGTGTCCGCTAAAAATGGGCCTGATCCAATTCTTCTACGGATTGTCTGCAAAATTACAGATCACGTCCAGATTTGGACGTGATTTTAATGAATCTGATTGGCTGATTCAACAATAGAGCTCCGCCGGAAGTAAAAGCAACTGCGCGTTTCGTGGAGAGTCAAGCGAAATCCGCCATGTTGGAAAGATGTCTTGTGTTCTTGTTCAACTTTTTCATCAAAGGTCGATGAAATCAACCTTTTCAGGATTTTTTTTTCGGTTTTTGAGTATTTTGGGAAGTTAACAAGGCTTACAGTTACGAGGTTACGTTGGATTTTCAGTCCATGAACGACTGGAAGACTCTGAATTCCGAAGAATACAGTTAAGCTTGTATGTCAGCTATTACCTATACATGTAGCTGTCTGTTATTGGTTTTGGCGTGCTTTTACATGTACATGACAGCCTCTGTATTGTGACCCTTGTTTCGTGGATGGAAGCCGCTACTTAGGACAAAGGAGTAAGCAGTACGAGAATATTGTATATTTTAAATGAAGTGAAGTGAATTAAGCTTATTTGTTTCTGCCGTGTTTAATATACTTAGTAGTATTCAAAGACATAAGTGTAGAACGACTTATATAGCAAAATTGGATAGAAAAAAAAAAATCGATATTTCTACAATAAATAAAGTAAAGGATATATCAAGTTGCACAAAGTTATGGCTATAACTGGCTTGAAAAATCTTATTTGTTGACAGGTGTTGTATAAATTGTATAAACCGAATTATTAACAAACCCTGAAAATTTATCAAAACATAGTTGCTGGACTTTTCACTGACTATATTAATAAGACCACTGATCAGATGAAAATTAACCAACGTAATAAAATTTCAATATGAAATTATAAATTCATCGGCTAGGCACTGGGGTCAACCCCGGGACAACCAGGGGGATATGTTGTAGCCTGTTCCAGGCATTCAGATAATGAGAGGCGGTACGAGTAGGCGCAAGAGCATGAAGAGTGGGGCCAATCTCTTCGCCGCTCCCCAATTAT
Organism: Desmophyllum pertusum; assembly: GCA_029204205.1. Classification (NCBI taxonomy): domain Eukaryota; kingdom Metazoa; phylum Cnidaria; class Anthozoa; order Scleractinia; family Caryophylliidae; genus Desmophyllum; species Desmophyllum pertusum. The sequence continues at coordinate 190,804 of MU826390.1, read as the reverse complement.
CCGAATGCCTGTAACAAGCTAGATTTGTTCGGGAATAGAAGGAGATGGATTTGATTGATTGCCCTTGGGTTGGGGGAAAATACTATACTGTGTAATATAATTATTGGGTGCGTAATTTCCATTGACCAAAAAAATTCCAGTTTGAAATTCCTGAACGTTCGGACAAGCTTAAAGAGGTATACCCAAATTTCTGCAACTTTTTTCTGGAATTTTGGGTTGAATGGAAAAGTGTCCATGATGTTTTTAAGTTCAATGAATAGGGTGGGGGAATTCACAAGTTTGTAAAATCATGGACAACAACGAGTCTATGATCCGGGACATATTAACCGGTATATATATCAGATGAAAACCTTACTATGACTTTCACTGACAATTATAGTGATGACATATCAATGTAAATCAGCTGTCTCAAGATGTTTATTCTGTTTGATTTACAAATAAAATTTTAAAATGATCCCAGACTATCGCCTGGTCATGCATCACTGAGGACAAATCCCTCTCTATTACCCTTATATATAGGTGGATATCAGGGGGAATTTTTGTGAGAAACATCCCCTACCACTCGGTCAAGATTAACTAAGTTATAATTCCCTGGTTGTCTCGGGGGTCTACCCCCAGGGGCAAGCTGATGACATGTGCAATTTGCTTTCATTCTTTTCCACAAAACATTTTTTGACCATAATAAGACAGTCTTCTGCATCAACAATTACTCATCATCAAAACATGTAGTCAACCTCCTGTCTACCTACCTAAGAAATTAAGTTAAGAATTCTCTGACCAGATATTAAATTCTCCGAATTTTCCCTCGATACCATGAAAAAAAAATTGCTGGCTTTTTCACGCCAGAAAGCAACCATGCAAGAGAGTAGCTCTACAACTGCCATATCAAGTTATTTTTGTTTTAAATCATTAGCAGTGTCCGATCCTGTCAACCCTCATCCATAAAGTTCATGCCTCTGGGTTTAAAATTATGTCAGACAAGAAATTTGACAAGAAATTTCGTGGCAATAATATTATTATACACACAATTTTATTTCTGATACTTGGAACTAAAATTCCCTAAAATCCACTGTGTGGCCAAGAAAGGAATATGTTTCAAATAAAATAATGGGTGGGGGAATTAGGGAAAAGGATATTCCAAGAACATCACATTCCTTGATCCAAAGTGGCATAACATTTAATAACTGATTTTAAAATATGTTTAAAATGCTCCCATGATTGCCTCTACAAAATTATCTATCGCAAAAATCGGGCGCAAAATAGTTTGTCCATTCAGTACAAGTCAATGATTCCTAACAATAACATCACATCCAATCTATTATTAGTTGCCTAAGAAAAATGAAGCACATGCCATCGCGTTGTAGTCGATCGCAACAGCCACAGAGTAGGTTCGATCGATCGATCGATCGAAGATAAGCTTACTATTCCTTCGCTTGCCGTGCTGTTTACTCACATAATATCTAATAGTCCTTCCTTCTTTCAATGGCAAAAATCCTCCATGTAGATATAAATACCGGGAAAATTGAAAGAATTTGATATTGATTCAAACGTTTCCTCTCGAAACATTCACAACAAAAATGGCGTCCAAAGCTGTTTCCGTTCCACGCGTGGAAATCGGCATTCTCGCGAGTGTCGCGTATCGGAAGTCAATTTGATGCGCTATTTAGAAGTCATGGTCAATCAATGTCAATCCGATCACGAAAAGGGGGCGGAAGGCATTTCGTTAAGGAATGTGTGCAGGCGTTAATTTTTCAGCGCGACCCCCACGTAAAGACGAAGAGTAAAAGAGAGCGCGAAAAAATTCGCCTGATACTCAGGGTACAGTGAAGAACAATATACCACACACATGCTACATAATGCCGGGCATTTTTGAGTTCGGGAACACGTACCGATGTAAAGTTAAATTCCTTTTAGCTCAAGTTCTTGTTCCTCCGATATAAAAAAAAAAATATTCACTGTTCTCTTCATAAAAATCGTCGTTCGAAAGTGTTTTTGTGTGACTAACCACAAAGTTGTCGCACAGGAGCTTCCGTAGTTTAGTGCTTATTATTTATAATCACGAAGTCTAAAGCTTGAGAGCTTTGATAATGTTAAAACAAACATGTTTTGACAGCAAATGGTTAATAAGTTGAAGCTATTGTGTTCGTTAAATGTGATCTGTCACACCTCTTTACACTGAGTTGGCATCTAGTTTTTGAAAAGATTTTGGATAACACCCCCACCAGAGAGTAAATTGTCAAACGTCCATCACAGCGAGCCGAAAAGACTAACAGCAAAGCTTGTCACAGTGTACATAGCCTCTAATGCTGTAAAGACAAAAGGTCCCTTTAACCGCTTATAATAACGCAGACAATTAAGCGTAAAAGGTCTTTACTAACAGCTGAGCTTTCGTCTCGCGATTGCTGACACAATGCGGAATCGGCAAGCGGTAAAATGGCCAGAGCAAGAGTTAACACCTGCGAGAAAAGAACATCGTGCATGGAAAAAGCGTCCATCTTGGTGTGAGTATTCACTTGATCCACCCTTGAAACCAACGGGAGCATCCATTAGCGTGACTTGCGTGTTGTCGGCGTAAAAAGGTTATTAGTTTACTTCGTATACAACGTGCAAATTAAAATGTGCATTCGACATTCCTGTGGAGTATTAATCCTTCACTGCCAAGAATGTCACGGCCTCAAAACAGGAAAAATCCTAATGCCATTTTTGCAAAATATTCCGAGAAACAGTACCTCGTGAAAGTAATACTCAATAGCTTTCAATTGGATGGTCACACACTAAGGTTTCTCCACAGACTCAAAAAGTTAGGAACCACCAGCATAATAAACAGTACCACAATGAAAGTACTGTTCAATAGCTTTCATTTGAATGGCACACAATCTAGGGTTTCATCCTACAGACCTAAAAGTTAGTTAGAGTGTGGGAGCGAAATAAATCAATTTGACAAGTTAAGCTCTCTATCATGTCACGTGACATCCACTTTTTTCCGTTGCTACCACTGAAGAAATGGACACAGTTAGATTCTCCTAAAAGTGGCAAGCAAAACAGTAGTATGTACACTTTTCCCAATTATTGCTGTTTTGGATTCTCTCAGTGTGTCCAGGCTCCCAGTTCGCCCACTGGCTCTGCCGCTACTTCGCGCGCTCGCCCCCCACTAACTGAAAGCCTGGTACAGAGCTAGCTCGTGACCTGGTTAACCGGGCGACAGGTCGCGACAGTACACTGAAATTCAATGTTCGCGCTCATCAATGAAAATATTTCTCAGGCTGATACTATATATCTACAGCTTTAAAAAAAAATCAAATTTAACTATAATGGTCGAGTGTGCTTGCGCATGATAAATTGCTTTTGATTCGAGGAATTACAGTAAATCCTCGAATATAGCGATCTCCTATCGGTCCAGGAATTTGAAATAAGGCATCCCCCCCCCCTCCCCCCCCCCCCCTTGTCGATAAGCGACCCCCTCCCCTCCCCCTCTGTTTTTTTTTTCTGGATGAGAACTGAGACAACAAAAAGTTGAGTATTGTGTTGGTCATGTTTATCACTCGATCATTTTGTATAATCATCGGTATTCAGAATCAAAGTTGAACTATTTTGACTACTCATACGAACATATTTGACCATTAATACTCGTTTTTCAGTTTGTGAACATGTTCGTCGAACCGGAAAATATCCTCTCCTTCCATACCCCATACCCTACCCCAAAGAGCTTGCTAAGAATAAGCAACCACCAACTTAAGATTGAAAACGTAGATATGAAAACAATCTCAAGGTGTGGATAGACTTTGCACTCTTTGTGATCTCAATAAATATCGAAGGATGTCATCATTTTTGTTCATTGTCCCAACTATTCATCAATTAGAGATGCAATTATAAACAAAAATAGATAACAAATTCTCAAAGTTCAATCAGTTACCACTCACAGAATTAATTATAGAGTTATGAACTCCTCTGATTATTTTATTAACATACAGTGGTAAAGTCATTTCCTCCTGTATTGATCTGCGAAACAAATTGATATCAGCCTAGGTTGATAGTTAAGATTACGAATTCTCTTTTCCATTGTATTTGTCATTTCAGGGTTCTAATTCTCTACTAGTTACACACCCCAAAAACTGTACCCCTCTTTCCCGCGGAATATAGACTGATTTATTTCGTCAGTTTCAGGATCTAAATTATCTACTAGTTCACCTCTCCAAAAACGTATCCTTCACACGCAACGGAATATGATGATTTATTTCGTCATTTTCAGGATCTAAATTCTACTAGTTTCACCCCCAAAACTGTACCCTCTCTTCACGCGGAATATGACTGATTATTTCGTCATTTCAGGATCTAAATTATATTTAATTTCAGTCGTTTTCATCCTATATTATTTACGCTCTTTGCAATACTGTAATGAAGTTATGTCATTACAAATCAAGCTTATTGTTGTTGTGTTGTTTTTTAGTTGTTGTTGTTGCTACTGACAGGCTAAAAATATTACGAAACACCAACGGTGCCGCTATTAGAACTATAACATCAGCTTTCGTATAATTGATACTCAGGTTATGTTGTTGTTTACATGCCAAATGTTATATTACAAAAGTAAATGACTGTTTGACCAAGATTTGCGCAAAAAATAAATAAGGCGCCCCCCCCCCCCCCCCCCCCCCTCGAATAATCGCCCCTCTCGAATAAGCGCGCCCGCCCGCCTATTCTTAATTTGAAAATAAGGCGCCTGGGCGATTATCCACGGATTTACGGTATTTTACCTACTCAAATTGAAGAAGAGCAACGAAACTAGCAGTTTCTTTTTATGTCAGGAAAACACATTTGTGGCATAGAGAATTTAAGGCTCTTAGCTTAGCTTAAGGACGCCCATCGATACGATGATGGCTAGCTTCAGTTCGCGGACGTGAGTTCTTTGGTGCGAGAACAAACCTATTCTCGATGCGCCGTCACGTCCGCAGACTAGCACATGCAAATAGCCAATCTCGTTCCAGAGTCCTCGTCTACCCTTGTCCAGCGGTGCTGGAACGGCCAACAAGGACCTCTGGGACTAGAGTGATCCGCATGACTTGCGCCAGTAAGACCGGAAGTCCAAGAATCTTATCGTCCGTTAGTTGAAAACATGGGGGTCGAACACATGCGCAGTAGAGCCGGAAGTCCAAGAATCCTGTCATGGCGGATCGCTTTCCTCCAGAGGTCCTTGTTGGCCGCCTCCACCCTGGAACAAGGGTAACGAGGACTCTGGGAAACGAGATTGGAGAATAGCTGGGTCAGGTGTAGCTGCTCTACTTTCGCGGATATGCTCTTCTATGACGTTCGCTCTTCTGCCTTGATGAGTTCGATTTTCCTCAAAAACCTCCACGCTCTTCTGTGAGACTGTTCTCGTACTTGATGATCGACACAGAACAAGAACGTGCAGGAAAAACAGATGCAATACATCTCCATCTTTCAGTTTGTAAACTAAGTGTTCCCCAATTAGCAGTCCACTTGTGGACAGCTAGAAGATAAGACACAGAAATAAAGTTATTGATTGATGAATGACGAACAAATCAGTCTTATGGAACCGCCTGAATTCAAAAGAAATTAAACTGTACGTTGTATGCCAAAAAAAAATGCATTTTTTCCGTTGACTGTTAAATTTTCATCTAATGGACCCTTGATGCTGAAGCCTGTCAAGAACCTCTTTCGACGGGGCTATTGTAGGAGGCGCGGTGGCCTGGTGCGCAGCGGCGCTGGACTCCGGATCAAGCAGTACTAGTCTGGGTTCGAGCGTTCGCCGGACGGTGTCACTGTGATATGTTCTTGGGCAAGATACTTTTCTCTCACAGTGCTTCTACCCACCCAGGAGTAAATGGGTACCCGGCGAACTGTTAGGGAAACCTGACAAAATGTTGGGGTCGTGGGTAACCTGCGATGGACTAGCATCCATCCAGGGGGAGTAGCAATACTCCTAGTCGGCCTTTATGCTACTTAATCCGTCAGTGTGGGACCAGTTTGGCCTGAGTGCGGCTTTACCTACCTTAATACCTGCCACTGAGACTCCCTTTGACTGTTGACGGCCTGACGGGACGATAAAAATCTGACGCGTTTCGCAGCCTCGTGTAGTAGCCTTAATACGATACTATGGGTAAATCAATGGGGATCCAGAAAAATGACACAGTGCTTAAGCTTTTCTTTAAAAAACGCATAAAATCTCGCATATATGCATATGTTAGGTAGGCCCTTACAAGCCAATTGCAGCCCCCGTGGAAGGTTGTTTTTCCAAACCGAAATATCGGGCAATATAATATTTTATTTTTTTATTTTCTGCTTCTTGTTTTCGTTCTTTTTTCTCAGCCGTAAGGGATCAGTCTACCGTTCAATGTTTATTTTCTCAAAATGACCAACACCGCCTGTCCGGATTTAATTCTTTGGAGAAGCGACTATAAGTATTACTCCTCCTCCTGTCAATGTATAACATTTTGTTCATGTAACGCAAGTTCTGATTGGAACCGTTTTATAGAACATCTTAGGGCCTCACACAGACTAGAGAGATAGTTGTCGACAACTGCGGTCTAGTTGTCGATCATAAAAAGTTGTCGATAACAAAAAAGCCAGTGTGTGAAGCTAATTATCGATAACTAAGGAAATGTTCGAAGAAAAAAATGAAGAGCGCCTGATCACATGTTATTAACTATAAAGCCCGGGCCAAACGAAGATGAGAGTTGTTGAGAGTTGCCTCTCATGAGAGTTTTTTAACTCTCATCACTAACTATGATGAAGCGTGGGTCAAACGAGAGAAAACTATCAACGACTCTCAAGAACAAATTGAGCAGGTTCAAATTCGGACTGAGGGCGCACGAGAGCGTATGAGAGTGTCCGCGAGCGCATGAGAGTTTCAGGCAAAAAGAGAGTGCAGAGAGTTGAACTCTCATCAACTCTCACCCTCGTCTGGCCCAGGCTTAAGACTTACGAGACTTTACGATGGCGTTTTGACAATTTTTTTTAATATTGTTAAGTGCCAGCTGTGAAACTTGCAATCAGGCGTTCTCAGTTTTTTCCATTGAAAGTTCGCCGGAAGAAAATATAAAGAGCGCCTCATTTCAGGTTAAGAACTTACAGGAACAGGCGCCATATAAATCAGTGCATTATTTACATGAATAATAACGAGTGAATTCTACTGGTAATGAGTGGCAAATCCACGACAGAAATGTAGAGGAGAAGAGTGAACTTCGCGCGTTATCTAAAGCGGAAAATCGCACGAAAGCAAGTTGCAATTCTCGATTTATGGGCGTGAGTGATGTTTTGGAAGTTCTCAAAATTGCACGAGCCTTTAAACACTCTATAATTCAGTTTGCACTCTACAAACTTCAATATACACTCGTTATTGAGCAATCAGAATCCAGAAATTTTGTTAAGTAAATTATAATATTTTAATTTATAATCGCGCACGAAAATTCACCAGCTGCCCGCAGGCCTAATATTAACTTATCATCCGCTAATCGCATCGTTTGAAACAATTAAAACTTATTTTTGAAATAGACTTTGTGCCATAAATCGTGTTAATCCTTCAATTATATGTTAAATCAACACTGTCGGAGGAATAACAATACTCCTAGTCACTTTCATCCCACATACATTTTACGAAAAGCCGTGCGCAGCCTCGTTCCCAGGGTCTCTCTTCTTCCCGCCAAAAGCAATTGAAAAGACTCTCGTTCGTCCCTTTTGGCGGGAAGAAGAGATCCTGGGAACGAGGTTGAGCCGTGGGTTCATAACAGACGGAGACGGTATAACCCTTGACTAGCCCCCAGATTTAATTAAACTGAGTTTTTTTCAATCCCTCTAATAAAAAAAACGTAATTTAATTAAATTGTTTTTGGTTCGCATTAGCCTAAACTGATAAAAATCTAATGGTTGACGCTCACATGTGCAAGAAATATAATAATGGTCAAACTCAAAGAAGTTATGCTTAATCCTCACTAAAGGCCGACAACTGAATAGGTCAAAACTTTAATCACAACCCTGTTTTACAAAATATTTAGTCAACTAGGAAAATTTATTGTTGAAATTAAAATACGGCAAGAGCTTGTTTCGGCTTCTGGGTAGGTGTGACAGTTAATCAGTGATAGGAGCCATGTTTCAGCTGTTTTCGCGAACCATTTTGACACATAGCTTTCGTGTTATTTGTTCGAAATAAAGTTACCTCGGGTTAATGAAACTTCCAGAAATCGAGAAATTGAAGCTTCGAAAACTGACGCCATTTCAAATTCACGATATAAATATGTCGCCAATAAGCATAAAATGCGAGAACCGGAACGACATTCAGTTTTACAGCACCAGCCCTGGCACCAGCCATGCTAACCAGGGGGGGGGCAGGCAGCGCCCTTTGATCGGCCGCTTTTCCCAATACATGATCAAAAAAGTAAAGAAATGTTCAATCATTCGAGAAAACGTACCCCTACGGGTTTTGCTGTGGAATTTTTCATCCCATGGTGTCCCCACAATGACCAAAGTTCAGTTAAACAAGCGCAGAATCGTTCCCCATAGATGTTTGGACGAACACAAACGGCACGTCATGTCAGCCATCGTCCGCCATGTTTTAAATTTTTAAAACAAACCCGTACTTAGCCCCGCCTCGCCAAATTTCTAAAAATGTGCCAATCATATATACTAGGTCCCAGGCCTCGCTGCTACGAATTCATTCTTCAATGTGTTGCATACGACGTCTAGAATTCGCCGGAGCGAGTTTCGCGATTTAATTTGTTCCCGGCTAAACTGACAATTATCTAGCCAGTGACTGTATTTAGTATTCAAAAAAGAATCCGAACAGACCCCCCAACTTGTGTAAGTTTAAACAAATATCCCTTTTAAAAGTAAAAGGCCCTAAACGATATGGGGAAAACAGAAAAACGGTATTTTCTAGACTGGGATAACTTTCGCAAAAGGGACTTTTGTCGGCAAATTCGAGGAAAAGTTGGTAAACACACTTTTCTAGATGAAAAAATATGCGATGAACACGAAAATTTGGTTTAACCAAGCTGGGTTTGGCCATTTTGACCTTCAAAATCAGCCATTTTGTATTTGCCATACGTAATTAAGACATGAAAGCGAGGCTAATATGTTGTGTCTCGTTACAGAAACACTCTAAAACATTTTGGAACTTCATCCAAATCAGCAGGGTTGACCAGATGTAGTATGGTTTTTAGAGGATTTGGGTTTACTGTATTGCTGATAACGTGATTTTCTGGTCACGTGACTCTTAAAACCCAAGGCCAGAGATTATATCCTTCTGATTGCATGGGGTGCAACATACGTTTTCTGCGGAACCAGGAAAAAGAGTTGAAAAAAACATAAATATTCTTAGTGTATGAAAAATACAGCCAAGGGTGAATGAATTTTGGGAAGTACCGCACAAACCATGGTAGGTTTTTGGGTTCACCGCGTGACTGACACGTGAATGGAGTTTGGAAACATCGCCGCTTGACCATACATCTTTAAAAAAAAAACAATCTGGAAAAATCTGGTCATCGCGGCAAATATTGGGGCGTTTGTAAGCATCTTCTGAAACAGAACCGCATTTTGGAACAGGATATTCTTGATAGTTGACATCTCCCCTTGTCCAACCAAAGAGCGGAGACAACCGAAATTTACATCAGCTGTTTGAACAAACCCTATTCTAAAAAATAATTATACTAAAAAGATGCTAAGCCATTTTACTCTAACTGTACATTCACCTTTTCCTTGGTTTTTCGAAAAAACGACACAATCAAATTAGCATCACTTTGGGCAGTGGCTATCTGTAGTACTTCTGCATTTGCATGCTCCTTGTGCATGAACAGTCCTACGTTCTGGCAGCTACACTTCTTTGATTTTGCATCCCGATTTGCAGCCCACATACTAGTAGTTAAAACCATCTTCATCACAGCTGTTCCAGGTACGGGGACACGAGACATCAGTCTTGCCATTCAGTTTTGTCCAATACAGTTCTCTGGTGGAAGTGGGAGTGCGGGGAGTGTAACATGCGCTTGTTCGCCCTTCTAATAATTATGCCATTGCGCTGCACACTCGTCGCGGGGAAGAGCTTCGGTGAACCAGCCCCAAAAAAAAAAAACGTTTGCGCGCGCTCCACGTTCAGGGTCAGTTACATGTATTTTCTGCCAAATGAACGTCTCAGCGGATTTCACTATTTGAATGATCCAAAGGTCACCATTTCTAGGTTTCTCAGCAGCATCGGTATTCTGTGAACGTCTTCCATGATGTTTTCTTGCTATGACAGCAAAAGTAGGAGACTGTTTCCTTTAGACACTCATGACCGGCGACTCATGATCAAGAATCGTGCGAATGGACAGATACTACGCTTCTTAGATTGTAGATATACCAGAGCGAGAAAGTAGTTTTTCACAAATTTATCAGCAAGGAATCATCCAATAGAATATTGTGTTGCACTCGAAATGATGCCTTCCACTAATGTCGGTCCGTCCTGCGAGTGGGGTGACCCGGGACGTTTCCGTCCCACTCGATAACAGCTTCTGTTGCCATTAATTATGGCTGAGAATTCGAGGGCAAATCTACTCTTCTACCAGGCCATCATACCCTGCTTGACTTGAAGGATGCTTCTGTCGGCCTTTGACAGAAGGCTGACGGCTTGACAATTCCCACCTTTTCTTTTAGCTTTATAAAGGGAGGAAAATTGTGGTCGCCTATATTTTTGGGCCAGTAGATCCCAGAGCTATCCCCCCCCCCCCCCCCCCCCACCCGGGCTATTTTCTTATGACGCCCATCTTCTTTTAGCACTATAAGCCTTTCCTTCACACTCCTGCCAAAGGCTGTTTTTTTCTAAATCTGTTGTTGTTGCCAAGTTTTCGGTGAACCATGTTTCTGCCACCTTTGCAGGTACATGTACCGTTGCCTGTTGTTGACATCGCAAACGTTTGCCTAACGCAGCACCTCGATCAATTTCTTCTCGTCGGCATTTAATTTTATTATCCCGCAGTTTCTTGACGGGTTAGACTCGTTATTCCTTGTTTATGCAGCAATATGCGCACAAAGCGTTTTATGACAGAGGACCATCTACCATCACAGCTGCGGTCATCCTTGCGTAATGCCAGCTATCCCTCTGCCTCTCTTGATCTGGATTGGCCTGATTAAAGTCGTTGAGACTAGCCTTTTACGGACCAGTTGCCTTGTCAAACTCGGTTTGTACCAGTGTTGGGAGCTGCCCCAATTGTGCGAGGTACCACAGATCCCACTGCGCGTAATTTGTGTGATTATAACCATGGAAAAAATAGCATGCATCTTGTGAAAAGGCATACCAGATGTATAGGTCCCATTACCCTGGGTGCCAGAGGTTTTTGTGGCTCGTCGTGGCTTCGGCCGCTTACAGTTATGGCCAAAAGGAAAAAAAAGGAAAAAAAAATCCCTCTGGCACCCAGGGTAAGCCGGTCACATCTGATAATATTTCCATCCATTTGAGCTCCTTGAAAACAGTAGAAGGATACGGATCATGTCCATGCACTGCCACCCAATAACACTCTAAAAATTGAAACCTTGATTAACTTTTTCTTGAATGAAAATGTATTTCCCTTGACTGACGCCTCAGCGCCTTATTTTGTTTTTTTCCAACACACATCAGTAAATTACGTTTCTGATCAGGGTCAAGACATATGAATGGGTTTTGTCTGGATGAAAACAAGGAATGAGAAAGTCGGACCAATTGTTAAAATAAACCACTTCAGACCTAGCACATTTAAAAAATTTACCTTAGTTTTTATATATTTTTTGCACGACTGAAATTTTGGAAAGCAAAGTTTTTGGCCCTTGCGCATACCAAAAGCAGTTGTTTCCCAAGTTCTCTATCCATAAAAACACAACGCTACCTCTTTTCCCAATGCATCTCAGGACAGCAATTAAAATCGAGTTAGTGGGCATACCGGTAGTCCCCATAAATGAAGTCTCGAGACCACATTGTTTCGATGTGATGTGTCTAATCAAAGCACCCACCCATCAATTTTGTATTCTGAGAATAAAAGAATATTAGAGTTAGCTGATTTGGAAAATAATTTTCGATTCCAAACTGGCTTTAAAAGAGGCGAAAAAACAGTTTAGCCTCGTTTCCATGATCAAGTATTTAGGTCCCGTTTTTTTAAAAGCCCATTATTTCAAGGTTAAAAAACCAAAAAATCCAGCTTGGTAAAACAATATTTTTCGTGTTTAGCCACATAATTTTGATCTAAAAACGTGTATTTACCAACTTTTTCCTCGAGTTTGCCGACAGAATTTTAAATAGAAGCCTTTCTCAGAAATTTGTCCCAGTCTATTTCTAAGTATTTTGCTTAAACTCTTAAGGTACCAGAATTCGCACTGAAAAACGCATTTTTGGGTCACGGAACCCGTTTTCTTGGTGCTGTCACCCGAAGTTGGCTAACCTTTGCTAAAAATGCCATTTGGAGAACTAGGGAAAGATTTTAAAAAGGTTTTCGGGGCAAAAACCGCTCAATTTTATCGTTGGTGCATAGCCAAAGAAAAAAGACTTGAAAAGAGAGAAGGAAAAAATCAGAAAAAAACTTTTTTAAAGTCTTTTTACTCCCCCTTTCTTTTCTTGCTATCTTCGGCGCTTGATACACCTCCTATCAGCTGGAAAGGTTTTGACCTAACCTTTAAGGGAGCTAAAAAAATGAACCTGGAAGTATGTTGGGTGTGAGAGCCAAATTTGCCACTGATTTTTCAAACAAAATTGAACAGATTTTTCCACATAAACTCTGAAAGAATTTGTTAGATTTACAAAATTGATGCACGGTTACAAAGATCCATCCTTTTTGCATCAGATGCGTGTCAAAATCTCGTCACGTGTTAAATTGATGACGTCACAATGGCTTTGATGTGTAAGACTTCCAACTACGCATATATTGCGTAGTTGGTACCTTAAGGGTTAAATTTTCTCGTTGGATCCCTGTTGCAAGGTAATAAGTGTCATCTAGTTACTCCCACTGAGATGGAATGCAAGTCCAATCCAGTCCATCGACCACTCTTCTCGCTCTTTGACTTCAGGTTGCACTGAGAATAGGGTCGAGGAACCTTGCATGTGCATGCTCCACTTAGACCAATCAGAGGCGTGTATTGTTTATTGTTTGAAATTGCTTTGTAGAGAACAATAGAGAGCCAGGGGGGGGGGGGGTAGAAAGCCGGCAGTTTCTACCCCCTGGAGACAACAAATATTTGTACGCGCATGCTCCCTGTTCCCCCTTATTCCTGATTTTTTTTAATTTCAGTGCCAACCGAAAAAGGAGAGCGGTCGAGGGACTGGAGTATCGCAGCGCAGGTTACCATGGGAACCACTGTTCTCTAACAAAATAGCTTTTATTATCACTATGTTTAACATCGAATTAATATCTTTCTGATTTATTATGTAAGCAGAGATCGATCACTAATCCCTAAACCACTAAGTACTATTGTCTATGGATCTAGAGACATGACGAAAAAATAAAACACAAAGAACATGTTCGTTAACCTGGTTATACCACTGAATAGGGAGCTTAAACGTCGCAAAACAGCAAGGTTTAATGAGCAGTGCAATAGCTCTGCACGTGCGTTATACGTATATGGTGTGTAAAACATCCAAAAATGTCTATTTTAGTGACAGTCACGTTTCAATCATGACGTCATACACGCAAAAAATGACGGTCATACATTTAGAAAATCGACCATCTTGGATTTCCTGAAAGCATTTATCTTGGTACATTTCTTAGCCGTGCTCTGCAAAACAACAACGTCAAAAGACCCTGAAATCCTGCGTATTTTGGAGAACGGCTAATGTTTCTTATTTCCATTTGTTAATATAACACCGTCCTTTATACATTCACTGGGAGCAAGTTTATAACTGAAAAGATAATTGCGACATTCTAAACATGTCTAAAAGTATAAAATATCAATTCAATTTTTAATAGGCGGTGCCCTTAGCTTCGCTGGCGTCATTGCTCATGTTCTCTAATCACTAAAGCAAACTAACCTAAGTTTTGATTGTATCTGAAATTACTGAAAGTTTTGAAATGAAATATGTAACAATACAATTTAGACGCCAAGCTTTGACTTAACATTATATCTACAACTTTCAGAGCTTCTGATCTACTGCTGCAATGGTTCCTTATGAAGACTAATTAAGTAATATAAGTACTGCTATATTTATTAAACGTTTCTGATGCTAGATAAGAGTACGTTTGCTACAAAATGTCTGGCAAATGACGAATTTACATTGCAGTTACTGAGTTAGCTATGTACGCTCAAACCAACGTATCATGTTCAATTCACTATTATCTCATTTCACAACATCTTTGCAGCTCTAAGTGCAGTTAGCAATAACTAGCTAGGTACGCTCAAACCAACATATGGTTTGTTCATTATTATCTTTACAACAAATCGAACGAGTCGGTTTCATCGTACTTCTTCCTACATGGAAACGAATAATGTATGGAGACCTCAACAACAACTATTTACACTTTAAAGAATATATATTCGCAGTCTCTACTAAGCATGTACAAGCCAATTTCTTATCATGGTGAAGAACTGTTCATCAAGTTATTCACTGACATCTTGATCAAGATACAGCACTAGCGTCTCTTCTTTGCTATATACCGTCTCTAAGTTCCGCACCTACGGGACCAAAATTACAACAAAATTATATTGATTAAAAGCTTGGAAACTTAACTTTAATAAAATACTTCTTATGGAAAGGGATTTAATGAGCGTCTATCCAGTATGCGGTATAACACTTCAACTGAAATAAATTTATTAACCCTATTCTGCCTGGGCTTTTGTTTTCGTTCGTGAACCGGAGGGGGGGGGCGGGGGTGCAGAAAGTACCCCCTGTGTATCTCCAAAAGTATTCACGCTATATATGAAAAATGAAACGTATATGGTGTGTAAAACATCCAAAAATGTCTATTTTAGTGACAGTCACGTTTCAATCATGACGTCATACACGCAAAAATGACGTCATACATTTAGAAATCGACCATCTTGGATTTCAAGAAAGCATTTAAAAAATTTCAAAATTTGATTTATGCAGTTTTGTGAATGAAAAAGCGAAATGGGGGCGACGAGATTGTGCTTGTCTCCGATGACGAAATTCCTCGGTTTCTTCAAGAGAACGAAAATTACAACACAGCAAGAAAAAAACCACTCAATACGTGGCGTTGTACCATATCACTGAGTCGTTCGAAGACTTGCTCCCTTCGCCTTAATGGTATTAAAAACTCGAGAATAAAAACGATATAATGCTCTTAGCGAGTTTGAAATCCAACATGGTGGATTTTGAAAGTAATGACGCCATTTTGTTGCTATGTAACATGAAAATTGACAAGTGACCACCACTTGCATCAACCACTTTGAATGTTTTACATAGCATACAAGTTTCATTACCAAAACATAAACACTTTACAGATACAGAAGGGGAGAGGAACTCCAGGCCCACGAATATAAAAAAAGGCTGAGAAAAATGAGGTAAAAATGCATTATTAATTCCCACTGTATCATCTCAACTAGTCTACTTACAATGAAACACATCTAATCGCCTGCATCAAAGTCCAGTGTGACGTCATCGCCAATGAGTACAAATGGAGCCCATTGCCTCACTTCTCCAAACTTGCCAGATTCTCTCATGCATCTCATTGCTTTGGTTCAGTGACTCCCCGGCACTTCTTCTTTTTGTTAAGTGTTGATAGAAATGCTTCATAAACTCCCGAGTGGCGTCGTCTTCAATCGCCCACAGCGACACCAGAACAGAACGACTACCAGCACCCATGAACGCTCGTCCAATACCAACCACCCCCTCAGCCTTAATCTCACCACGCCCACTATGACAGCAGCTTAGCACAACCAATCTTGCTCGCATTTGAACACTCAACACATCTCTCATTTTTAAAAGGAAGTCTTCCTCGTCAGAAGTCGTGGATGCTCGTGTAGGATTTGGTGCCAAGATAATTTCTCCTGTTTCCATACAGCCATGTGCAGCAATTGTGTACCAAAGCAACTGAAGACAGTCGTTTTAATACTTCATCCTTTGTAGCCTGTGCTCCAGTGAGGGGTGAAGTGTTGAGTATTTCCCCAATCATCTCTACTTCTTCTCTGGCGCATGGCAACGGCTGTGGCGTTCCTCCCCGATAAAGCACTTTTTTCTACACACGGATCACCCACGAGAAGAGCGCCTGTTTTATTGTGGTAGTCTGGTGGACAATCTCGGATCCATTTTAAGCTGGCCAGCGATGGAATCACTCTGATTCTGAAAGACTCATACAGGTACTTTGAATTAGAGTCCACGAATGCAGCATAAGGGGCCAAGCACAATGGACCTTCAGGAACAATTACAAGTTCATTGTCATGAACAAGATCGGCGATAGGGGCTATGATGACGTCATAAAATCTTTTTAAAGCAGTTGTCTTTGCCTTGTTTTTAAAGTAGCGTTCGCGATCGGATCCTGTTTTCTGGGGACCTCTTTTTTTCGGCTTTTCATCCGTCAGCGTATCCAATGAGCGATTCTCGCATTTAACACCAGATCTTACACCAATTTTCTGCATTAAGAAATGAAAGAAGGCTGCCAAAACCATCCTTAAAACCATGTTCACAGATTTCCTTTCTTCGCAGTTGAACATCTTTTCCGTCTTGAATAAACCAGTAAATTATTTCTCGTTTATCAACTGCTATGAAAACTGTGTTCGATGGGAGGAAACTCAATGTGTCAGGGTGGTGTTTTCCGGTTTGTGTGACTCAGAGTGTGCTTTACCAGACCCATACGTCGATTCCATAAGATCATTCAGAGCTTGTGCACGTCCTTCCTCAGCAGCAAACAGAGCCTCTGCTACTTTGTCTTGTTTTAAAAAAAAGACGCCATAGACTAGTGTATGCCTCTATATGCATATTGCGGTAGCTAATTTTTCCACTCATCTTTAAGCTGAAGAAGACTCCTTACATCATTAAACATTCTTATACTGGATTGAAAAACAATCAAGAGCCTTGAGTAGAAACCCTTGGGATATGGCCTGTCCAGCTCTGTCTCCCTTCTTTCGCCATTTTTTATATCACATTCATGGTAGTCGATGGGTGTTTGAAATCTCCCAGACTGTGATAAGCGTTGCCAAGATTGCAATACGACTTTCCTTCTGTGACTTTGTCTCCCACTTCTTTCGCAATTTTTTAGACAACGTTCATGGTAGTCGATGGCTGTTTTGAAATCTCCCAGACAGAAATAAGCGTTGCCAAGATTGCCATACGAGTTTCCTTCTGTGACTTTGTCTCCCACTTCTTTCGCAATTTTTTAGACAACGTTCATGGTAGTCGATGGACTGTTTTGAAATCTAACAGACTGTAATAAGCACAGCCAAGATTGCCATACGAGATTCCTTCTCCGAGTTTGTCTCCCACTTCTTTCGCAATTTTTAGATCACGTTCATGGTAGTCGATGGCTGTTTTGAAATCTCCCAGACTGTCATAAGCGTTGCCAAGATTACCATACGACTTTCCTTCTCCGGCTTTGTCTCCTACTTCTTTCGCAATTTTTAGATGACGTTCATGGTAGTCGATGGCTGTTTTGAAATCTCCCAGACTGTGATAAAACAAAGCCAAGATTGCCATACGACTTTCCTTCTGTGACTTTGTCTCCCACATCTTTCGCATTTTTTAGACAACGTTCAAGGTAGTCGATGGCTGTTTTGAAATCTCCCAGGACTGTCATAAGCACAGCAAGATGCAATACGACTTTCTTCTCCGGCTTTGTCTCCTACTTCTTTCGCAATTTTTAGACCACGTTCATGGTAGTCGATGGCTGTTTTGAAATCTCCCAGACAGACATAAGCGTTGCCAAGATTACCATACGACATTCCTTCTCCGGCTTTGTCTCCTACTTCTTTCGCAATTTTTAGACCACGTTCATGGTAGTCGATGGCTGTTTTGAAAATCTCCCAGACTGTGATAAACACAGCCAAGATTGCAATACGAGATTCGTTCTGTGACTTTGTCTCCCACTTCTTTCGCAATTTTTAGACAACGTTCATGGTAGTCGATGGCTGTTTTGAAATCTCCCAGACTGTCATAAGCACAGCCAAGATTGCAATACGACTTTCCTTCTCCGGCTTTGTCTCCCACTTCTTTCGCAATTTTTAGATCACGTTCATGGTAGTCGATGGCTGTTTTGAAATCTCCCAGACTGTGATAAGCGATGCCAAGATTGTAATAAGGGATTGCTTCTCCTGCTTTGTCTCCCACTTCTCTGGCTTTCTTGAGACTGTTTTGGGCGTTGGCAACATTGTCGTCTTCTTCAACTTTGTCTTCTACGTCTTTGACAGTTTTCGATAAAGAATCTTCACTTTTCTAGACATAAACATATTTTATTTAAAAACAACATCATGAACATCAATCCTATATAATTATACCTTGTATGTCGCTCGATTTCTCAGCTTTAAAAAATCAACGTAATTCTGAGAAAACAATTGTCCCCTGAACAAGCTATGAACTTTCCTCTCGTAATTAAAAAAAAACGGAATGTTCTAATTCAACACATGTATTGGCGTGTATGCGAGCAGTTCAGCTGCCGAGTTCACGATGTAAATGAACAAGCGGAAGACAATCAACGGCACATTTGTTGCGTACAAATTCATTTCAGGATGATCTTAGCCTGTTCCAGGCGTCCGGATAGAGGCCGGGGGGATGGGGGGTGGGGGGGGGGGAGTAGAGAGCGGGAACAGGCTTAGGATGATCTCCCGGGAGAAGTCAGTACTCCCATAATTTGAAAGCTATATCGCTATGTACCGCGGGATAGGGTATGGTTTTTTGAGGTGCTCAGTCCTTAAATAGGGTCTCCTTTTTGTATTTTTTGTCTGGTGATCCTTAGATAGGGTTCCTTTAAATTTTATTAGCTAAATTGCAGTACCTAAACGCCCAGCTAAAACGAAAAAGATATGGTCTGTTAAACTGAACTACCCGTTAAAGTATTAACGAAGTGATTTTTAAACAGAAAATAAATAAAAACGACCTGTTCACACAGTTTTGAGGTATCGTTATTATAAATTATTATAAATTTTCAATTTCGATTGTCTACCCTTAATAGGGTCAGGGTTCACGCACCTTTGCGGCACACACACCCTGGGGATGATCTAAAAAAAGAGTACCAGTTATATAATAAGGCTATAAATGAAGTAGTTTTTCAAGAAGTTGATAATTATTTTATTAAGTCATGACCGTGTCATTATTTTCTAAATTATTTATTATTTACATAAGACGCTCACGTCAATAGAAATCGGGATCTCAGTATACCGATAATTACACTGAAGTATATTGGTGGTTTTCATCTAATGTCATCAAAATTCTAAAATCTAAACTGTTAATTCCACAAAACTATTCTTTTCACATAATCTAGATATACAAAACATTAATCTCTATGCAAAGTTTAGTATCGATTCAGTGCTTCGTTTTGAAAACAAAGCATTTTGAAATTTGTGATGTCCCGCATGAACGTGTTTTTGAACTGCCCCCAAAAAACGGATAATTGTACGTAATTTTTTTAATTTTCAGACGTGATAATAATTGAGAAGTGATATCTAAAGACCTTTGAAGTGAAAGCTGATGATAATTTCTGGTAGAATCTATTCTACTTCTTGTGCAAGTTTATGGCCACCATATCCCTCTGAAGGACACCAACATGGCCGCTGCATACTAAGTACTGTATTTTCTGAAATTATTTTCGTAATGACTCGGTTACGAAAAACGCTACAAAGCCATAAGTTGGACACAACGTTTCTTCCTTCCTGCTATATAAGCTGTTAATTTTCTGATGTTGTTCATGCAAGCAAATGGTTGTTGTAACATTGATGAAAACCACCAATAGTTGTAAAGAATAATTCTTGCAAGTCAGCTTGTGTGTTTTTGGGCTTTGAAATTCGACTGTAAAATAATTGCTCCGAATTGCGAAATATTTACTGTAGTCTAAAGTATTATAAAATACACTTGTCAATTGGCCGTTCGTTCAGTGACTTTTTCCGCGCTGCTTGATTATTTACGTCGTGAAACTGCATCAGTCTGCCGGTCTCGTTGATTTTTGACCACCTCGGGTTTTTCACGAGAGGAAAACAAAACTACCAAATTGTACAGTGTGTAGTTTTACGTAGTTTAATCTTATTTTTTTATCTATACATCTGTATAATTAAATTGAGTAAATATAAAATAAATAAGAAAAATAAATAAATAATATACTCTGTTCAGGGGACAATTTATATGTATTCAGATCAAGAGAAAACAACGATATATACTTATATATTCACAATATAAATGCTGGCCGTAAAAATTACCTGCATCTACAGTTGCCCGGCCGATCAACTGTAAATTGTTACAATTTACCGTAGAACAGTTTTTCCGTCAATATTTCTCATTTCGGAGTTGCTCAAAAGCTCAAAAGTTAGCCTGAAAACCAATCAACCATAAAAAAAGCAACTTTATCTTCCCCACAAGCGATCTTCAGCTTCTGGTAGCTGTTACAATCCTCGACTTTTGATTGGTTGAGGTGCACACCCACGAAATAATGTGAATTAATTAAACGTGGTCACCTTGCTGTAAATCATCATTCAAGAGACTTTCGTGTTCGGTTGACCTTAGAGTCATGACATAGTGTGGCATATAGTTTATAGGCCGCTACTCGCATCAATATACTTTTTTATTTTTTCTATCCATCGAAGGCTGTAGGCTGGCAAGACTTTTATGTGTTTACTGAATGGCTACGATGCCTCAATGTTTACAAAATTCATCTTCGATCCTATGTCTCTACACTTTATTCGAAGCAATCTTCACTTATCTATTACAATCAATTTTTTTCGTTTTTATGTTGTTTAGACTGTTTGATATAGGTTAAAAGTGATTTGTGCATGGGTGAAAAGCAACAAAAACTCATTTTGATTATCCTGTCAGTTAAGGCAACATAATATTTTCTTGTAACAATACCAACCTGGCCTTTCACAGTGTGAGTAACACATCTAGTCCATAAATCTAGCAATGTCTTGCTATTTCTGTCAATCTTCTTAGAGTCAAGTCACATGACATATTATTTGGAATTCGTAAAAGTATTGGTAGTACAAGGTATCACTTGTTTAGTTTCCGGGAAAAATATTTGAAACTTTATCACTTTTCCTTCGAGTTTTAGCAAGAGCCTAGGGATTTCTAATTCTCACGCGCGGTTTGGGGACTGGCACTAGTTACGCACGCACAATGTGCATTTTTTAACACTAGGTGTCCATTTAACAATTATTCCACGAAATCGAGTCGTACATTAACTCAAAGCCAACGAGGCGCTATGGGTTAATTTACGACTCGATTTCGTGGAATAATTGTTTTATAATATACTCACCACAGGATATTACAAATTAAATTTACAGTTTCTGCATCTTTATATTTTTTTCTTGATTTTTTCAAATCAAATTTGGACATTTTCTGACATTTCCGAAAAAAAATTGAAATCCAAGATGGCGGATCAATGATGGCGAATTTTTGGACGTATGACATCATTTTGGCGTGATAGCCCAGGCAGAATAGGGTTAACGAGATTCTGGTATCTTTTATGAGTTCCTTCAAAATTTTCCACGATCATCGCCGTAACTATCACCTGGGAGTCCCCCCCCCCCCCCCCCCCCCCCCCCCCGGCTGAGTTCTGTTAACAATTCCCTTTACTTCCCAATCTCCCAACCGAAAATACCGGAATTCTTGACTAAATGAAAAGCGCTCCTTGAGTGCGGTGACGTTGTTTCGGGTTGAAATGGGAGATATTGAAGAGTAATTGAGTACAATGGAGTACATAATCAGTGAAGATATAATGGCAAGGTAAGATCAGCTCGCATTACAGTGAACAGACAAAAGGAACAGAGTTGCGTTGTATGTTTGGTTGAAATGAGTTGCACTACTCAGCGAGATGTAGAACTCGCATGGCATGGGACCGAAATATAAAAAAATGCATTATAATTAATTTTGAAGATGTTGTCACGGCGTAAAGATATTTCATTTTTGGCCAACTAGAGAGAAACATTTAAAAATACGGGGGCTGCTAGGATTTGAACCGCGGACCAGGTGGTTAGTCGCGCAACCATTTAGTAAACCATTAAACTACTGGGCCCGGTTGTTCAAAGGGTCGATAACGCTATCCAACGGATAAATCACTATCCAGTGGATAAAGTGTTAACAAAACAAACTACGCTATCCGCCAGATAGTGATTTATCCAGTGGATAGCGTTATTCACCTTTTGAACAACCCGGCCCTGGCGTGGTGGTTTGAGCACCACAGTAATTCATATTACATGTAGGGCCGTGATTATCAATATTTATATAAACTAAATTCGATTTTGAGACGACTTTACGGCTTTATAATGACGGCTAGTTGGGAGAAAATATATTCCGTATTGGGCGGAGTCGCGAAGCGACGGAGCCCAATACGGAATATATTTTCTCCCAACGCCGTCATTATAAAGCCGTAATGTCGTCTCAAAATCGAATTTAGTTTTGTATCGCGATTCAAACATTTTTGGACAAATTAAAAGGAAAATTAAGATCAGTTGTTGTTGATTGAAATAGAAATTCCCACTATACGCGACGTAATGTACACGAATTCTGAACGCGAAAGCATTTTATCGTCTCGAAGAAAGTGGTACTTTTTTCGCCGGTAAATTGTTATGGAAACAAAATAAATTCAGAATTATGTCCGACAAAGTTTTCTTAAGTACCAAACAGCAATGAAATGGGAAAAATAATCCAATTTTGCACCGAAAAAGTTGATTTTGCAACTTAGCGCGTGCACATCGCGAAAGCAAGTGAAAACGGTAAACAAACTCTTACAAGAAATAAATGACTTTTAATACTCACCATACGCTAACTTTTAGATTGAGAAAGTTGTACCGGCGAATAAAGCACTTCATAAATGAGCAAATGACAAGATATAAACGATTGCCGACGAGTTCATCGAAGAAAACTTTTGAATTTTGATTCTTACGTGAGGAAACCCAATTCAGTGCCCCGGTGCCAATCTGTATCTTCAGAACCAATCACCGGCCCGCATTTGAGACGACATTACCGCAAAATAATGTCGTCTCACTCGTAAGCAAAACTTATAGGTGGTCGCGATACCAATGTATATATACCATGATTTAGTAAGGAATACCGAATGTTCACACGGGACCGGTTCCAAATGGATCTGATAGGCCTTTCGTTCACACGAAACCTGCTATCCGTACCACCTGTCCGGTCCCGATCTTCTCCGATTTTTGGGTCGACCTGCAAAAAATCTAGTCCAATTTTGGAACCGTACTGGTCCCAAATTTGACCGGCCCAGTGTGAACATCTACACCAGTTCGTTTTGGTACCGGCTGCGCTATGCTCACACGGGATGACCGGTTCGAAATTGATTCGGACCCCTTAACTTCGTATAGTCTGCGCATGATCAACTGGTAGAAACAACTGACATTCACACGTTGATCCTGTAGTGCAGTGAACAGATACTCATAAAAGGAACAGTCTCGTGTGAACAGACCTAATCGGGTCAACTATCGAACGGATCCATTTCGTCCTTAAAAGGTGTAAAGAAGTTATAGACGAGATTTTACGGTATAGGAAGTAGTCTGGAAATCTTGGGTATAAAATGTCCTCCTCTCACTAAAAATGTGTCACCAAGGGAAAACAGCTTTTGGAAAGTTCACATTAAGCTGATGTTTGCCGGAGTCCAGAAAGATAACATGAATCGTTATGTCAAAGGATACTACCAATCCCTTTTCACACCAAGTAATGGCTTCTTTGTAGCACTGTAGCTGCACACAAGCACTCGCTCCTGAAAATCATTCAAAGTTTGATCGAAAGTATTACTGTAACATCTCAGTAGAGGATGATCTAAGAGAAGCATTCGCCCATACATGGGTCTCTTCCTGTGATAATTTTTTGAAATCTATTTTTAATTTTCAGTCCGTAGCTGAGCGACCTGATTGGTCACTGACTTCGAGTAACGTGATGTCGGAGCCTCGATCAGAAGGAAATAGAAATATTTTCACAGCATGGCGCGAAACTATTTAATTGATAATTGATCATAATTTCAAAAAAATATCATAGGGCACGGGGCACCCTTCTCTATGATCCTCTTCTTGATTAAATCCATTATGAATGAAGAAATTTGTCTTTTTCTAGAATTTGTTGTGCCTGTTATATCGTCGATCTGTTAAGTGTCACGTTTTTTGGTGATTTTGGAGGAAAAATTCCAAGTTGTTTTGTGTGTATCTCTGGGCCAATTCAACGTTCCGTGCTCTGATAGGCATGCTTTGTTAGCAATTTTCCTACTCTATCAGTTGAATATCAAAGACATCCTCTGGCGCGAACAGTGATGACGTCGCAAGTGGTACAAGTCCGTGGTCTCCTCTTGGCCTGTTATGGCCGGTTTAGGTGTAAATGTGTTAATATGAGCCAATTTCCATTTCTTTCACCAGCTGGTGATAGATATCCCGTTCCTCCCGTCGAGCAATCCACTCCCGCATATAAACTTTGCGATTTTCGCTGACTCAAATAAATCAAGCTTTTGTGTAAAACGTTTCGGTTAATTATCGACTTTGGCTTTTGGTTTGATCATGTTAACTGGACAAGTAACTTTCAACTTGGGTCAGAAACCATTCTTTCAAACGACCGAAGAAACTACCGTACATTATCCTGTCGTTTTCAAGATTTAAATGTAAGATGTCTAGAATTTTTACTACGAGCCATGTCGAATTAAGAATTAGGGTTTGATAACTTTGGTAATAATGAACGAAATCACAACACAACTTTGCTGGACTGGTGTCAGAAAAATTTACCTGGATTTAAAATGACTTCTTTTGTAGTTTCAACTAAGCAAAGAACATAAATGGTTGTCGATCATTTTTCAATGACGTTCAAGCAGCAATGAAGAAACGAGTGAAATCGAATATTTAGTAGGGGCCTAGTCTTTTCATCTCGGGATATAGTTAAGCCTGGTTTCCATATGATCGCAACGATCGCAACGATCGCAGTCACAACGATCGCAATGATCGCAAGAGTGGTTTCCATATGACGACTGCGATTGTTGCGATCGTTGTGACTGCGATCGTTGCGATCATATGGAAACCAGGCTTTAGCTTGTAGTGACTTATTTATTGACACCTGAACGGGCAATTTTTTTTTACGCCCACTTCAAGATGGCGGCCATTTACATTTTTGTATTTTTTTAAGCGACTAAATATTGTTTCAGGTTAATCAACAGTTTAGAATTTGAATTTAGCCAACGTTTTACTGTTTGGGGTTTAAAAAAAATGGTTTAAATTTTGATGTTAAGTAGCGATTTTTTGATTCGTTCGTAGTAAACGGTTAGTATTGGTCAAAATTGACGTATGTTACGGGAGCACGTTATTGCCTTAAAAAATAGTGTTTCGGGCAGCTAGCGGCTCGATTGTGTTGTGTTAGGGAATAAGGTTATTGTGGGTTAGAATCAACTCAATTCATTAACTGTGTTCCATTTTTTGTGGAAAAGTCTTAACGCCGCCATCTTGCCGCCATCTTGAAGTGGGCGTAAAAATTGCCCTGAACGGTAGTCGAGCCATATTCCAACTCAAAATAAAAATACGGAGAACTTTTTCCTACAACTGATTTATTTTCTTCCCAGAAGAGTCAGTAAACCGTTGTTCCTTTTCGCTTATAAATAATCTGGAAATCTTGTAATGAATCCCTCGAGCTTCTATTTATACGCTGGGAAATTACTAGCAGAAACATACTGAATAAAAGGTTAGTTTATCAACTTTCATAATTTTAATGCTGTCAATATAACGTTTGGGTTTTTAGGATGTAAGCAAGTGATCTTCCAATACCGGATATAAAACCATCCCTGTCAGAACTGAAAGCCAAACTATACTCGAATCGAATTATTTGCTTTAAAAATAGAAAAATCTGGAATCTGGAATTTCTGACGTCATCTTCGCGGGATATGACGTCATAATCGACACGTCAACACTACTTGTACTTTTAATGCTGTTTTGTAAATAAAGGTTACTATGAAGTGGATTCCTTGCATTTTGAGAAGGTGTGCTTGCATTATGCTCAAATCAACAGAATGACAGCTAAGAAACATACCTCTCTCTATGGCTTTAATCAAAGTTGGTTCCAACTGAATGGCGGTTTTGGCGTCATTCAGTGTTTCTTGATAATTTCCTGGTAAAACAAATTAAGAGTGTCACCTCATTTGCCACATGTCGGGAAATATTTAAAAAACAAAGATAAAAACTGATAAATTAGTAGCATTTAGTTGGATGATTGTCCTTTTTACATTTAATTAGCCCACCATGCGAGAGCCCGGAAACCGAGAAAACTGACGTCAGTGATTCATGATTCATGTTGGCATGTAGGCAAAGGTCCTTCTCTTCCTTATAATAGAAGTATTTTTACAACTTCTGGTAACCTTGATCTGTCAGTTGGTTTTTTTTCAAACAACTTTTCCTCTTGACCAAAAAAAACCAACAATAAACAGTAGAAAGCTCCAATAAATCGGTAAAAGCAGTCAGTGATTTCGCCTCGTATTTCACACAGCTGAAAAATACTGTCTGGGAAATTAAGGAACAAAGTAATACAGCATAACCTCAAAACGACATTTTACCTGAATAGAAATAAGCTGTTGCTCTGTTACTGTAGAGTTTGGCATTCAGTTTAACATCCTTGCAGTTCACTTGAATTCCTTCTGTGAAGAAGTATATGGCGTTGCTGAGGTCCTTTTTGCGGTACTCGCTGTTACCTTCATGAAGATACACCGCGGTTATTGCTAAAATAAAAGAGATGATTTTGTGATCGTGAATCGTAACCAGATAAGTATGTATAATTAACCATCGGCTTTTAACTCTGTGGGAGACGCGACCTCGCCTAATCAGCGCGTTGGACTCCGGATCGACGGGTCCAAGTTTAAGCCCTGGCCGGGATCACTGTATTGTGTTCTTGGGCAAGACACTGAACTCTCGCGGTGCCTCTATCCACGCAGGAGTATAAATGGGTACCGGCGAACTGTTAGGACAACCTAACAAAATGCTAGGGAATAAACTGGCGTTAAACTAGCCGCCACCCCATGATTGGCATAATTGCCACTACAACTGAACAGCTTGGGATGGTTTGCACACCATAGCATTAATGTTTTTGGAGATACAGAAGGATCGCTTCTACCCCACCACAATCAACCAGGCACAGGAACTCCAAAAACGGCCAGGCTAACGAGAATTAATTTTCGAAAGGGACTCAGCTCAAGTAGAAAATAGCCTCATTGCATTTGTCCAGGTTAAACGTATTGACTCGCCTCTCACTAAAAGAGACTTTAATCATAATGCATTCATTTCTCGTTATTTGTTCTCACCTCGTAAAGTGTCGTCATCAAATTCAGTGTTCCCTCAGAAGGTGGGATGACGTCACCTTCACTAGTAGCTTTCATTGGACTTTCCGCCATGAATGCTGGGGTTTTTGTAGAATCCTCCAACTCGACCCTTCAATTTAAATACAGTTTACATCAGTAATGCAAACTCTGCACCAACCTTTTTTTTTTTTTCGAGGAATTTTTAGTAAAACTATTGCTATTGGGATGATAATAATAGTTTTGCCAGTATCTCCACATTGTTTATCAATTTTAGCCATCAGATCTTGTCCTTCAAAGCGGGAACTGTTACCATATCCTGGTAACAATTCGGAAGGGCAAGATGGCTAAAACTGAAACCTGAAACTCGCAATGCAACTCTAACAGACCTATACATCACTCGAGCGGTCCGTCGCAATTGTTAATTGGGTGTGTCTTTGACCATTCGTCCCATTTTATTTGAACTAGAGTATGTTTCACTGGCATTGATTTTGTTCTCGGTATATAAAATATATATTCAACAAATTCATTAAGAGTGTGAGGGGTTCCCAAATTACAAGAAGGGCCATAAAAACAGTGAACTCGTTTATTTATTCAGATAATTATAAATTCTACATCAGTGATAACGTTATCCACCCTTTGAACAACCGGGCACATATCATGATTTAAGGCGGTTTTTGCGACATTTTTCGATTCTGTGTCTCTTCTTCGTATAAGCAAAACATCGGCAAAAATATTGCTAACACCGCCTTAAAACAGCAAAGCAACAACAAGTAAACACCGTGGAAGAAAGGTAAGGCAATTTTATTGAGAACTTTGCTGTATTCCTACCTATTAGAATCTATCCATTACTGCTGACGCAATATGGCATCTCATATAAGCCGACTCGACATAACGTGGGTACGGCAATGTGCCATAAAAGTTTTCTTACCTTTATTTCTAAAAGGGGAAGTCGAAAGGAAAATTTAACACGTTTGGTTTCCAATGTTTTAATGAGCAAGCGTTTTCCTCGCTAAAAATAACTGATAGTTCTTACGCCTTAAATAACTATTTCCAACCAGATGGAGTTATTCGCCAAATCAAATGTCGTTCTATTAGAACTGCTAATATCATGTGCAATGATTGCACGGCAGAATGAATAGCTGAATGATGCTACACATGCCTCCCACATCCGTGCGAACAATGCAGAAAAAAACTGTGTAACAGCAAGAAACAAAACGCGAGTTTCATTTGTTTGGAAAATTGAAAAATGAATTCGAAATTTCTTTCATTTTCTAAATTTGAAAAATGAAATCCCTAAAATGTCATTTCAATTTTTTTGAAACATTAAAAATGTTTTTTGGAAAAACACATTTTTTCAACAAAATGATTTTTGTTTTCATTTTCTATTTTGTCAGAAATAAGAATGACCATGAGATCATTTAAGATCAATTGTCGGTCACGAAGTTCAAAACAGGACTGGGCTGAGCTGACTCGACATAACGTGAGCTTGGGGCGCCTGTGCTTAAGCTGTTATTTGATTGCTCGCAAAAAATTCTCATAGTGTTCAATATTTGCCTATTACCACTCCAGAAAACTCGGGTTTTTCTTTAATTTGTAGACGCAATTATTATTTTGTACCATGAAAACAATCGTCAATTTTCGGTACATTCTTCACAATTCGATCACAATACCTATATATACCTAATCATTCAATTTTGGTACGCTTCGGCGATATATCAGGCGCGTCAGTTTAGTCGAGCCATGGATCGTATTTTGGCAAGACGCCCCGCTTTACGCAAAAAACCTAAGTCTCAACGCGACCCGAACGTCGATGTCGGTGTGTATTTGTACCCTGCAGTCCTGATTGTTTATGGCTTGAATATTAACTGTTTACGGTCAGAAGTTCCATCATCTTACCTTTAATGTTTCCTTCCTTTCTCCAGCGGTGAATTTGACGAAAACACTGTCGAATATTGTCGTTTTTGAAATATTTTGTTGACTTGATATCGCAGAAATTCAAAATATATAGTAGATAGAGCTTCTGAATTTCGGTACTGCAATGTGCCATAAACGTTTTCTTACCTTTATTTCTAAAAGGGGAAGTCGAAAGGAAAATTTAACACGTTTGGTTTCCAATGTTTTATGAGCAAGCGTTTTCCTCGCTAAAAATAACTGATAGTTCTTACGCCTTAAATAACTATTTCCAACCAGATGGAGTTATTCGCCAAATCAAATGTCGTTCTATTAGACCTGCTAGCTAATATCATGTGCAATGATTGCACGGCAGAAAGAATAGCTGAATGATGCTACACATGCCTCCCACATCCGTGCGAACAATGCAGAAAAAAACTGTGTGACAGCAAGAAACAAAACGTGAGTTTCATTTGTTTGGAAATTGAAAAATGAATTCGAAATTTCTTTCATTTTCTAAATTTGAAAAATGAAATCCCTAAAGTGTCATTTCAATTTTTTGAAACATTAAAATTTTTTTTAGAAAAAACACATTTTTTCAACACAATGATTTTTGTTTTCATTTTCTATTTTGTCAGAAATAAGAATGACCATGAGATCATTTAAGATCAATTGTCGGTCACGAAGTTCAAAACGGGACTGGGCCCAGTTTACCCATTGTTCAAATTCTTGGTTTTAACGTGACGTCATCAAATTCTAAAATTCAAAACCGCGAGGCCTGCAGAATTTTTACCTTCATTCAAGGAAAGATTACCTAAATATATATCTTTTCACAATTTCTTATCTCGATCTCATGCTTCCTTTTGAAAATAGAACGGTTTAAATTTCCGAGTTTTCATCGTACGTGACATCAGCAGGACGGCCGTGACAGAGCTGTATAAAACATTACTCTTCGGGTGATTTTCAGCATTCTAAACAATTTAAGTTTAAGGAGAAATATTTATCTAAATATTCGAAAGTTCACAAGAGAAAACAAACCTCCTTTCTGGCAAAAGTGAACTCCAGATGTTTTTTCCGATTTCCGGCGGCCATGTTGGAGCCCCTCAGAGGGACACCAACATGGCGTCTCCATACTGAGCTCTATAAATTTGTGTGGAATATTTTGACAAATAACTCGAGTACGGAATACCGCACAGACCTGATTCCTTATTTATTCATTATCTATGACATGTCAATTCCTTGACTTCATTCATTGAACGGTTTCGATTTTTTTTATTTATGGCGTGACAGTGAAAACCGAGAATTGCGTCCTGAAGTTCAAGGCCATGTCTTCGACTACTTCATAAATATTCAACGCCTTCCGTTTTAATGCTTCATTTATTTCGACCATCGTATTACAAGCTGCACAGAGCGACTGATCGAGACCATTTCTTTGCAAAAACCATCAATGTTAGTTTAATGTAGTCACGAAGACTTCAAGAATGTTATTTTTCATGATCAACGACATCTAACGAATATACATCTGTCTACATCTGACATTGTTCATCAAGGCAATATAATACGATAAGCAAACACATATCGATAACCTACCTGCAACTCCAGTTACATTCTCTTATTTACCACGATAACCTATAGGGAAAAAGAACGAAAAAAGCTTACACTTGGTTTTAAATTCAACCGCTTTTAAGCTTGCTCTAAAACACGGCTCTCAGTCACTGGCTGTAAAGCTAAACACCAAAATGCACACGTAATTCAGAATTTTAAACTAGCTTAGGGGTTTGGAGAATTGGGCATTTTCCATGTGCATTTGAGTGGCAATGCATTGCTGAAGTGTAGAAATTTTTCTTAAAATTGTTTTGCCTGGGTGATGTGAAATCCTTGCTTTTCCGAACACCTTAGATGGCTAAGATTGATCTTTGGATTCTGTATCTTTCCTTCGTAGGGCACAAAATCGAAAATATTGCTAAAAACCGCCTTTAAACACAGCAAGACGATAGTCTGACGCAATACTCGGCATCTCATATAAGCTGACTCGACATAACGTGAGCTTGGGGCGCCTGTGCTTAAGCTGTTATTTGATTGCTCGCAAAAAATTATCAGTGTTCAATATTTGCCTATTACCACCCCAGAAAAATCGGGTTTTTCTTTGTAGACGCAATTATTATTTTGTACCATTAAAGCAATGGTCGAATTTCGGTACATTCTTCACAATACCTATATAAATTTACGCTTCGGCGATATATCAGGCGCGTTTGGTCGAGCTATATGGTTCGTATTTTGGCAAGACGCACTTTACGCAAAAAAGATTTTCCTCTAAATGTGTCACGAGCTCCGAACGTCGATGGCGGTGTGTAATTGTACCCGCTGTCTTGATTGAATTAATTGTTTACGGTCAGAATTTCAATCATCTTACCTTTAATTTTTTCCTTCCTTTCTGCAAAGGTGAATTTGACAAAAACACTGTCGAATGTTGTTGTTTTCGAAATAAATAGTAGATAGAGCTTCTGATTGGTTGGTTCCTAATTTGGTACGGCAATGTACATGTGTCATAAAGTTTTCTTACCTTTATTTCTAAAAGGGGAAGTTGAAATGAAAATAAAACACGTTTAGTTTCTTATGTTTTAATGAACAAGCGTTTTCCTCGCTAAAAATAACTGATATTTCTTACGCAATAAATAATTATTTCCATCCGCAGATGGAGTTATTCGCCAAATCAAATGTCGTTCTATTAGAACTGCTAATATCATGTGCAATGTTTGCACGGCAGAATGAATGATGCTAAACAAGCCTCCCACATCTGTGCGAAGTAAAATAGCTGAATGCAGAAAAAACTGTGTAACAGCAAGAAACAAAACGCGGCAAGTTTACAGTTGGACGGAGTAGTTGATATTTGATTAGTACCGGCCACGAGTCTAAACAATGAGAAACACAACTATAAAAATCAAAGTTGTACCTCTAAACGAGCCCACCTGCACTCAAATGTTTCCAGTTATTTCAGGTGAAAATATCAGGTGTCATCTTCGGATATATCTTGGGCACGTTTCAACATCGTGTGCTTTGAAAGGGTACTGCACGGTTCGCTTCATCTAAGTCACGTCCCAACGCAGACCGAGCCATCTGTCCTATCGTAGCGAATTTTTAGACCAAATTATTCAAAGAAAAAATCGGGACGATTACATCGCCCTCCTACAGTAGTATTGAATACTTCGGAGGCGATACTTCAATTAACTGTTTCATTCGTATATGTTTTTTGATCGTCCAACTCCCATAAACCGGCAGCATCGTTGGGAAAGAAGTACTCCAGTTATGAAAGAAATACTCCAGTTTTGGAACGTTTTTAGTCTTTTATACTAAACTGTTGATATCACTTATCAGCACTCCAGGGTCAGGGAATACGCTGTTTTATCGCCCAGTCTGTGTATCTGACAGTGTAGCCCGCTCTTTAGCTAGTTCTCATTGGACTTATTATTTTGATGAGATTTGATGTTTTGATGTTTGATAAGGATGAAGATAAGCTTAAGTGTGTCTTTATGTTCTAAATTTCTTGAGTTAGAAAGTAAACCCCTTCTTGAATGTTTGCTGTCGGCTCGCTATCACCCTGACCAAGTGTTCATACTCATTATTTCACTGAAAACGGAATGATCCAACATAACAGCTTAATAAACTTGAGTGGTTAGTGTTGATTGTCGCTTATCGTATAATCAACTCACAGTTTCTAATAGATTTGGAACGTTACCTACAATACCAGGCCCCCCATATCAGGCCCCGACCCACCATATCAGGCCCCGACCTACCATATCAGGCCCCGACCTACCATATCAGGCCCGATCATATTAGGCAGTTTTACCCATTTTCTACGTTTAACAGTCATGTGATGTTGAAAGCGAAGGTTATCTGAATGTTTATACATCGAAATAGAAACAAGAGTATGTATGAAATGGCAATTTTGTAAAAGATATCCATTGTGACTAAGATATCCATTGTGACTCAGTATTGATACACGCACTTCGCTCGACTCGAGCACACGGTAAACAACGGCTTGACTGTAGAGCTTTCCTTTCATTCAGTAAAAGCGTATTATACTAGAAATAGATGCAGGAAACGGTCTCGGGCATCTGTAATTGTTTGATCTTCGTTGGAATCCGCAACACAAAGGGATATCCGTGAGGATCTCTGCTTGACAGTCAGTAGTGACCTGTTGACACCGCTTGGGATATAAAATTTCACAGTCACGCAAAGTGTACCCCCATGATCTGTATTTAAAATTCGTTGGGAAATCACATTTCTGAGAAATAAAAATATCTTCACAATTCATGTAGAATCATAGGCCCGAGCCAAACGTGAAACTTTCATATGTCTATAAACTGACTATAAAGCGAAGTTATAAGTTAATTCACCAGAAGTTCGACCGGTTTGTCTAAATTACGCGTGATTAGTTTATTTGGATCGTCATACACGTTTTTCCCCCTTCTGAAGTAGACGTAAACGACGATGACTGATTGAAATTAGACGTTTGACTCCACATACGAAATTAAATAATTATAATTTCGTTCCACTCATGAAAAGTTCGACGTTTCGCCCCGGGCCTTCATATAAGATATACATGCAGTGATTATTTTTAAAAACTAGTAATACAAGCTAATACATGATTCGCAGGTCCACGCGAAGCTGAGAGTGATAGAAAAGGTTATAAATCCAACAAAACTCTTCTTGGCATGCACCACACTCTTTCAGCCGCACGCGGTTGCGTGACACCACTCAAATTAGAATATTTCTGAATTTCCTACGAATTTGCATGAACCCCTTTCCTTTCCATTTTGAAACGGTATTTTATGTTTTCAACGCCGTGAATAATGTTCTAGCTGATTATATCAATAACTCGTTATCTGAATACTCACGTTTGACACTGCTTATTTTTTGGCTTATTTTACATAATTGCTCAAATTATAAGCTGAGGCCACCATACTGAAACGTCAACTAAATAAACCCTGGACCTCGATTCAACGCGGAGGGGGCTTATAAGCAGCAGTTTACGGTAGTTTTGTCTTAGAATTGGTACCTCTTAGGGGTGAAAATGAATTCGAGCCATACCCACAAAACGAGATTTTGATACCTTTTTAGGGGTTCTTTTCAAAATGTCTGGCGATCACCCCCGTCACTTTTATAAGGGAGTCCCCCCCCCCCCCGGGGGGTTGCAGCCTGCAGGTTCTTAATCCACAGTTTCTTATATTATGCGGGTTTAAACTCTATTTTAACACTTCTTAAAAATAATGCACGGGCAGATTCCATGCAGTCAGTGATCTATATGACAGCTATTTTCGAAAAAAAATTTTAAAAACACTCCATTTATCTGAGAACATTCGAAAATTTTCGTGTTTTCTAAATTTCTCGATGTTTTTAAAATTCCCGTCGTGTTTTATGACAGTATAAAATATTATAAACACTTTTTAAAACTCTTTAAACGAATTTTTCCAGACTGGTTGCAAATCATATTTTCTGTGACTTGATCGTACATGTTAGTTTACCGATAAACGCGCGCAACAGTGCTTTAACGACCTGTACTGCCCATGCTATGGGCTTTGTCTTATGTTACCATTAATGTAACGGGGTTCCACTGCACTTAAATCGTATTCGTTGCTACCGAAGTGAAAGAGACTCGAATTATCACGGGTCAAAACTGTGCTTCAGTACCTTTTCTTATTTACAAAATAATTCTAGAACCCCAAGAAAAAGGAATCAACCAAATTCTTGAAAGAGGAATAAATAGTGATCTGATCTAGTGCATTTTGGAAACGAAAATGCGAGAACTTGAAAAAAAAAATACACTTTTCAAATTGCAATCCATTCCGATTATGGCCGGAGACACTTATTTTTTTGTGCTATTACACTGGGATGGTAATTTACAAAAAAATTTGACCATTATGTTTAGGTTTCTGTTAATAAAAAAACGTTTTTTAGTTTTTTAAATTACATCAAATCCCCTCCCAATCATCAAACGGGTCTTCGTAATTGCCCAACACCCGAGCACAGAACTCCGAACAATAGCCAGCATGTCCCACATCTTCTGTATCTGAATAGAATACCAAGGAACCTCTGCTGCCCTGGTATCCAGGCATGCTCTTGTAGCGTTTGTTGCAACCAAAGCACTCGCCTACATCATACATAACGTAGTATGTATCATTGAATTCAGCAGACGCTTTTTGCCAGTCGTGCAGAGTCGAAAGCCATAGAAAGTGGACACGTCTGCGAAAATGATCTGTTCCGACCACTTCTTTCCATCTGCGGCACACCAAGCTCAACCTTGCAATTGCAGCATCGCCGTCACCTTCATGTACATGTTGGAAGATTTCTTCAAGGATCTCATTTGAAAGGCTATTCATGCCTATGGGGTTTCTTCCTATCATGAATATAGATTTGACATCAGTTGTTTTGATTTCATATTCAGTCCAAATGTCGCGGTTGATCGCCGTTTCTTTTCGAATATTCAGTTACAAGACGTCCAAGGTAGAATAAAATAAAAATAAATAAATCAATCAACTTTATTTATACACGGTTTGTGTTAAAGCTAGAAGCTTGTGGGGCCGTGTATAGAAACAAATATTTCAAATAAACATAACATGGTTGAAAATCCCAACTGACAGGAGGCAGACCAGTTGGTAGAATATTTTGGGCGGGTTCAGTAGAATAAACGGTTTAATTGAAAGTTAACGTTGACTGGTTTTGGTACATTTCTTAGGCATTACTTTCAAACTTCTGTCTCTTTTTATTTTATGCCATTTTAATTTCACAGAAAACTCAACTACAATGTCATACGTACCGTCAGTCTTCGACGGTTCACACTCGCTTTCTTTTGTTTGTCCTTTCCGTTCCTAAAATGATTTTAATATAGCTATTGTTATCGGGTTCTTTATTTAAATGATGTACACAATCTTTTTGTTTCTAGTTTTTGAATGCAATTATAATTATACGAACGCCTCACGCCTATGATGAATAATTTTTAGCAAAACTACTTACCGACGGTTGAGATGGCCTATCTAAGATCCATTCTCCCGATTTGTATTTTCTCTGGAAAAAGAAAACAATACATGTAATAGAATGATATTTTTTTCGATAGTCCAATATAGAAAATATACGTGTAAATAACTCGTTGTCATACGTTTAATCTCGACTTTCTCCTGAGTTTTTTTCTATACTCAGAAGAGCTCTGCTTCCTTTGGATATTTATTTCCGCAATGTCTTCCTTCCCATCTCTCTTCATTTTCGTTTCCTGTCCGCCCTCTGTTAACTTTCTCTCTGTTTCCGGGTGCGTCCTGTGTAAACAGTATAGATAGTCAATTAAGGAAATCTTTCTTATCCGTCTCATTAACGTTATCAACTGTACAAACGCGATTTCAAGGTTAGATCATGTTATACGTACTGCCTTATCAGGGTGATACATTCTTCTGTGTGAATTATGACATGACCTATGTAGACCCGGAGTTCGTAGGCATCTCTCTGTTGGGAATAAAAATACCTTTAGCTTCTTAGTTAATGATTCCGCATGAAAAAAAAAACAGTTATCACTTTGTGCATTTTGTTTATAGATTTACCTTCTGAAGTAAACATTTTTTCAGGTCAGGCTACATTTCACAATGTATTCATACAGAAATAACACTTTCTTAGACGAGAAAAACCTACCTGTGTAAATTCAGGCTGCACTTCTCTTGCCAGGCATTCAGCCATCTGCGCATGAGTTAAAAATTCAGATAAATAGTAATTAATTAATACAAAATAATTTTCCAAAAAATGAAATATATACATTCCATATATCAGTATAACTTTTTTCAGACCTTCAGCATGAATATCCCGCAGCTCTTTTCGTCTGTTTGAACTGCATGGTCTACGTTCACGTCTTTCCAAACATTGTGGTCCATAACGCTTTGGTCCTGGAGTCGACACTTTAAAAACAACCTGACGATTAAAGTTACAACAGTTAAAAAGAGAATGCTAGGTTGACACAGCAGACTTAAGACGATTTCCGCTGGACGTTCGAGCAAAAAGTGCAACAAATTAAGTTACCAAAAAAAATACTCATAGCACGGTAACATTTTGAATAAAGTTAAGAAGAAATTAACGATAAATTAGCTCCCAAGCTGACCCCGCGAGAGAAGTCATTACATATTTTAATGAAAAAGACGCTTCATGTCAGTTCAAAACAAAATGGCGTGCGTTTTTATCATTTTTTATGATGTTTGACATTAATTTTCTCGAGAATGCTTGAGAATTTAATTGCGGGGTCACTTGGAGAAGTGAATTAAAGTGATATGTTTTAAATAGTATTCAAAATGTTACCGTGCTATGAGTAGTTTTTTAGTAATTAATTTTTGCACTTATTGCTCGAACGTTGAGCGGAATCCGTCTTAATATCTTCGTACACATCAACTGATTTTACCTTATGTTAAGACTAAAATCGGAACAATCTGAAAGACCATCGCCAGTAGGGTCGAAGTAGATAATCTTCTTCTTCCTAAGGTCCACACCCTGAATATATAATTTTCGAGAAAAGAAGAAATAGGAAAAAAATTAATTCGTATTAATTTATACATAGACATGCAGTGAATACACGCAAACCAATAAACAAATGCACAGCATTATATTAAACCTACCCCCAAACACCAATGACATTTCCTTCTGTGTAGTGGCCACAATATCAGGTCTGCTTGTTCTAAATCTCCATTAAGCAGGTATAAAAAAGATAACACGAATACCGTTGAATATTACAAAGAACTAAAAAAAAAACATACATAATTTTCTTAGGCTGGCTTCTCCTCATTGCCCTTTTGTCATTAAGGTGTTTAATGTGTCTTGAGTCTTGAACTATGATTTGGCCAATCTCCAGCGCGAAGCTCTAACGACTATACTTATTACGGGGGTCACCATTTTACCTTTGATTGTCGTATCGCAGATATTTCCTGTCCATTCTTGATCGATTGTTCTAATTTCGTCCAAAAGAATGAATCCAAAACTATGACTCTCTGGCATCCCTACAAATGAAATCAGAAACATGATACTGTAATGCGTTGTGGTTGCATTTTATCGAAATTACGAGATATTGGCATGGATAATGGTAGATCAAGAAAGGCATGACTTACTTTTACGTTTCTTGTAAATGATTCCTCGAGGTATGCCATAAAGTAGTTTACAACCTGAAAAAAGAGGCACGCACTTCACTGATATATCGTAGAAAAACAAATACATGTTCTCTACTCACAAACCCGCCGGTTGCTCCCAGAACAGGAATTTCGCGAAAGCAACAAAGAGAGATGGCCTGGAAGGAGGCTAGTATACGCATGCGTTACTTTACGCATAAGCATGTTTTCAGTTTTCACTAAAAACGTATGTATACAGTCTCTCAGTGGAAGAAAAGGGAAAACTGAACAGCGACTTGATCTTACCTCATCGTTAATCCAACCGTCCTTTTCGTCATTTTTTTTGGTTGCCTAAATCATCGTTTATTGTGTTGAAGCTCTGTGCTGTTATGGGTATGTTATACCGCCATGTCAAAATTTTATCGGGTTCCATTGTTTCACAATACTTCCACATTGCTATCACCTAAGTCCGTATGAATTATAAATATATTAGTTGCTCTGCTTTCCTACACACAATGAACAGCAAAAAGATCCGCCTAACACTTTTAGATGCATGGAGGTATGTACCGCTTATTATCATCACGAATAGTGATCACGTCCTTTTCTCCACCCGGGCAATAGGGATATTAAAATAACTAAATAATAATGCCTTGCTAAACGGGATAAAGTTCAAGTCTCACTGTGACAAGTGTTTACCTCATCTTCGCATTTCGATCGCACCGTTGCCTCACCAGTGGAAGATGAATCTTCGCCGGAAGTCGAGTCAGATTCTATCAAAATATGAGTTTAAATAAACTTTAAATCAAAATTCTAGCAACTCGATATATTTTCCAACTGCATCTTACGCCCGAGTTTGAGGTCGGCTACTACAGAAGAAAAAAAATGCAATTATATTGAGCAATTCAGTTCGCTCGATTGTTCCAAATTAACATTAGTTTTTGATATATGTATACCTTGCACATCTTCAGGGTTGTCAGGATTTTGGTCGGCACTGCGGTCCACCCCTACAGAACAAATTCACTTATATTGAGCTACTTTTCTTGATCATTCCAAAGTAAAGTCCTACATGCATCACTGTTTTATATATGTATACCTTGCACATCGCCAGGGTTGTCAGGAGTTTGGTCGGCACTGCGGTCCACCCCTACAGAACAAATGCACTTTATTGAGCTACTTTTCTGATCATTCCAAAGTACAGTCCTACATGCATCACTGTTTTATATATGTATACCTTGCACATCGCCAGGGTTGTCAGGAGTTTGGTCGGCACTGCGGTTCACCCCTACAGAAAAAATGCACTTATATTGAGCTACTTTTCTTGATCATTCCACAGTAAAGTCCTACATGCATCACTGTTTTATATATGTATACCTTGCACATCGCCAGGGTTGTCAGGAGTTTGGTCGGCACTGCGGTTCACCCCTACAGAAAAAATGCACTTATATTGAGCTACTTTGCTTGATCATTCCAAAGTAAAGTCCTACATGCATCACTGTTTTATATATGTATACCTTGCACATCGCCAGGGTTGTCAGGATTTTGGTCGGCATTGCGGTAATCTGCATCTGCAGAAGGAACAAAATTCAATTTTTGTCCGCATTGAGGTCGACTCCTATGTACAGAAGACAAACTGTAGTCACTTTGAGCTACTTAAAGATCGTAATGACCACTCCAGTCATTCCAAATCGATATTGGTGTGGTCTCTATTCTATGCGTACGGGGCACCACCGAGGGTACTAGGCTATACGTTACCCGAAACCAAGACAGGTTCTACCACGATGGATAAATTACAGGCGTTATTTAAATGATATATAGCGATCAAGTAACTCCGTTTAGAATTTGAGACGTCATATGTCCTTATAGACAGTTATCCCATGCATAAATACCTTGCACATTGCTGGTTAGAATTATTAACTGGTTCCAAGCTCACGTAATGGTTCTCGCTTAGGTGTCCTAACAGAAGTGGCGCCCCTTGCAGACCCCCTGCCTCAACGACAATCTCGAAGTTGTCCGTATCGAGGCTTGAGACCACTCTTATTGTTTTACCGAGTGCATCGGCTAGTGCAACAAGGACAATGTGGTCGCCCATGTTCCATCGTTGCTCATATGTTTCAAATACGATTTTAAGTCGTTGTTAGGAACATATGAAGTGATGTCATCAATCTGAAATAAAATTATATCATTATTCGATCATAATTGGCGGGCCATTATACTCAATCAGCGACGAAGGCTAGTCACTACACTACAATTCAAGTAGAATTATTTAATCCGCATCGTTTTAAGTTTCCACTGAAAAACATACGAATTTCACATATTATATCACATCAAGAGAGGATGATCTGAGAGAAGCATTCCCCAGTGTATGGGTAGTCTCTTCCAAGGATAACATTTTTGAAATCTGTTTTTAATTGTCATTTCATTTCAGAGCCGGTGATTTTAATTGGTCAGTGCGAGTAACGTAATGTCGCAGCCTCGTCGAGAAGTGAAAGGGGAACAATTCTCTTATATCGCCCTGACACCTTTTTGGCCTGTTGATAATGATTGGCCATACGATATTATTGAACTTACACTGTGTAAGCCATTTTTCAATGTTTCGACAGCAAGAGTCCTCAGGCTGGTATGGTCGTGGCTACACTCTCCCAAGCGTTCCATCTGGTCAGCGATCGCGTGGAACAAGCAATTCCCGTCATTTGGAATTTCGTCTCTCATTTGCAGACCAGAACTACGGATGTGTTGTTCCAATCGCCGTTCGTTTTCTCGCAGCGCTTTGTTTTCTGTCATCGATTGTTTCATCGCATCCATCATGTCACGCAGAAAACGCTGAGAGGAACATTTTTTAAGAGAAAAAACATAAACAGACGTTTAATATGAATGTTTTTTATGTAAGCTAAATATTTCACTTAGAATATTTTTAAATGAAGTCAATGCAACGTTTAATATTCAACTTTTGTGCGCTCCTCATCACACGAATTTACAACTAATATTGAGGAGGGAAAAATTCGATAGAATTAAATAGCCATTGGACCGCACTTTATAAAAACTACCATTAAACTTCCTACCAGGACCGGGTTTCTTCTGTTTGGTATCTCTGCTTTTATTTCGAGCTGGCTTCTGAAAAGAATGAAATGAAATGAAATGAAATGAAATGAAATGAAATGGAATGGAATGGAATGGAATGAAATGAAATGAAATGAAATGAAATGAAATGAAAATGAAATGAAATGAAATGAAATGAAATGAAATGAAATGAAATGAAATGAAATGAAATGAAATGAAATGAAATGAAATGAAATGAAATGAAATGAAATGAAATGAAAATGAAATGAAATGAAATGAAATGAAATGAAATGAAATGAAATGAAATGAAATGAAATGAAATGAAAATGAAATGAAATGAAATGAAATGAAATGAAATGAAATGAAATGAAATGAAATGAATGAAATGAAATGAAATGAAAATGAAATGAAATGAAATGAAATGAAATGAAATGAAATGAAATGAAATGAAATGAAATGAAATGAAATGAAATGAAATGAAATGAAATGAAATGAAATGAAATGAAATGAAATGAAATGAAATGAAATGAAATGAAATGAAATGAAATGAAATGAAATGAAATGAAATGAAATGAAATGAAATGAAATGAAATGAAATGAAATGAAATGAAATGAAATGAAATGAAATGAAATGAAATGAAATGAAATGAAATGAAATGAATGAAATGAAATGAAATGAAATGAAATGAAATGAAATGAAATGAAATGAAATGAAATGAAATGAAATGAAATGAAATGAAATGAATGAAATGAAATGAAATGAAATGAAATGAAATGAATGAAATGAAATGAAATGAAATGAAATGAAATGAAATGAAATGAAATGAAATGAAATGAATGAAATGAAATGAAATGAAATGAAATGAAATGAAATGAAATGAAATGAAATGAAATGAAATGAAATTTTTAATTTTCATTTTGAATTTCAAATTTCAAATTTCAAATTTGCAACTAACCCTAACCCTAAACCCTAACCCGTCAGAATTGTTTTATCACGTTTAAACAGAAAAAGACTCGATTAAAACCCAACACGTATTGTAACTCTGCTATCATGACGGAAAACTTTCAAAATGCCTGTAACGAGACAGAATGAAATTAAGTTTGGTGACCTGAATAATCATATATTAGCAATTCTACCTTTCGTGCATCCATCTTTGATGACCGAGTAGCGTTATCGTCAGTACCGTGTGTTGCGTGTCCCCTGGGTGGTGTTTGTAGTCCCTGTCTTTGACGCTCCAATTCCACCATTGACTGTGGCGGTGTCAGGGGATGATTTCGACCTGCTGGCTCTGGTGTCATTTACGTGGCGCTTCATCTCTAGGGGGGTGCTTTTTAGAAGTAATATGCCTTCAGAATCATGTAGAAGGCTCCTATTTGGACCAGCGTGGACACGCATCGCTTCCTCTAGCTTCACCTTGTACACTTCATTGATGCCCACATTACGAGTGTGTATTTTGATGCGCATCATTAC
Source organism: Desmophyllum pertusum (assembly GCA_029204205.1). NCBI lineage: Eukaryota > Metazoa > Cnidaria > Anthozoa > Scleractinia > Caryophylliidae > Desmophyllum > Desmophyllum pertusum. The sequence goes on along the minus strand of MU826390.1, from coordinate 147,899 downwards.
GGAAGCTTCTGTGTTTTTTTTTATGCCAAATTTATACATTGAAGATAACCTGCGATCAGGCCAATTTTCCGCGCTCCTTACATTCTCTTTATGGGTGTCCGCTAAAAATGGGCCTGATCCAATTCTTCTACGGATTGTCTGCAAATTACAGATCACGTCCAGATTTTGGACGTGATTTTAATGAATCTGATTGGCTGATTCAACAATAGAGCTCCGCCGGAAGTAAAAGCAACTGCGCGTTTCGTGGAGAGTCAAGCGAAATCCGCCATGTTGGAAAGAGTCTTGTGTTCTTGTTCAACTTTTTTCATCAAAGGTCGATGAAATCAACCTTTTCAGGATTTTTTTTCGGTTTTTGAGTATTTTGGGAAGTTAACAAGGCTTACAGTTACGAGGTTACGTTGGATTTTCAGTCCACGAACGACTGGAAGACTCTGAATTTCCGAAGAATACAGCTAAGCTTGTATGTCAGCTATTACCTATACATGTAGCTGTCTGTTATTTGGTTTTGGGTGCTTTACATGTACATGACAGCCTCTGTATTTGACCCTTGTTTCGTGGATGGAAGCCGCTACTTAGGACAAAGGAGTAAGCAGTACGAGAATATTGTATATTTTAATGAAGTGAAGTGAATTAAGCTTATTTGTTTCTGCGTGTTTAATACACTTAGTAGTATTCAAAGACATAAGCTTGCTTATGTAAAAATTTTCATTGAATGTATATAAGCTTATTAAGCTTTTGAAACGTACAGTGTAGAACGACTTATATAGCAAAATTGGATAGAAAAAAAAAATCGATATTTCTACAATAATAAAGTAAAGGATATATCAAGTTGCACAAAGTTATGGCTATACTGGCTTGAAAAATCCTTATTTGTTGACAGGTGTTGTATAAATTGTATAAACCGAATTATTAAACAACCTGAAATTTATCAAAACATAGTTGCTGGACTTTTCACTGACTATATTAATAAGACCACTGATCAGATGAAAATTAACCAACGTAATAAATTTCAATATGAAATTATAAATTCATCGGCTAGGCACTGGGGTCAAACCCCCGGACAACCAGGGGATATGTTGTAGCCTGTCCAGGCATTCAGATAATGAGAGGCGGTACGAGTAGGCGCAAGAGCATGAAGAGTGGGGCCAATCCCTTCGCCGCTCCCAATTATCCGAATGCCTGTAACAAGCTAGATTTGTTCGGGAATAGAAGGAGATGGATTTGATTGATTGCCCTTGGGTTGGGAAAATACTATACTTATTGTAATATAATTATTGGGTGCGTAATTCCATTTGACCAAAAATTCCAGTTTGAAATTCCTGAACGTTCGGACAAGCTTAAGAGGTATACCCAAATTTCTGCAACTTTTTTCTGGAATTTTGGGTTGAATGGAAAGTGTCCATGATGTTTTAAGTTCAATGAATAGGGTGGGGGAATTCACAAGTTTGTAAAATCATGGACAACAACGAGTCTATGATCCGGGACATATTACCGGTATATATCAGATGAAAACCTTACTATGACTTTCACTGACAATTATAGTGATGACATATCAATGTAAATCAGCTGTCTCAAGATGTTATTCTGTTTGATTTACAAATAAAATTTTAAAATGATCCCAGACTATCGCCTGGTCATGCATCACTGAGACAAATCCCTCTCTATTACCCCTTATATATAGGTGGATATCAGGGGGAATTTTTGTTGAGAAAACATCCCCTACCACTCGGTCAAGATTAACTAAGTTTATAATTCCCCTGGTTGTCTCGGGGGTCTACCCCAGGGGCAAGCTGATGACATGTGCAATTTGCTTTCATTTCTTTTCCACAAAACATTTTTTTGACCATAATAAGACAGTCTTCTGCATCAACAATACTCATCATCAAAACATGTAGCAACCTCCTGTCTACCTACCTAAGAAATTAAGAATTCTCTGACCAGATATTAAATTCTCCGAATTTTCCCTGATACCATGAAAAAAAATTGCTGGCTTTTTCACGCCCAGAAGCAACCATGCAAGAGTAGCTCTACAACTGCATATCAAGTTATTTTTGTTTTAAATCATTAGCAGTGTCCGATCCTGTCAACCCCTCATCCATAAAGTTCATGCCTCTGGGTTTAAAAAATTATGTCAGACAAGAAATTTGACAAGAAATTTGTGTGCAATAATATTATTATTACACACAAATTTCTGATACTTGGCTAAAATTCCCTAAAATCCACTGTGTGGCCAAGAAAGGAATATGTTTCAAAATAAAATAATGGGATTAGGAAAAGGATATTCCAAGAAATCACATTCCTTGATCCAAAGTGGCATAACATTTAATAATTATTTTAAAATATGTTTAAAATGCTTTCCATGATTGCTTTACAAATTATCTATCGCAAAATCCGGGCGCAAAATAGTTTGTCCATTCAGTACAAGTCAATGATCTAACAATAAAATCACATCAATCTATTTATTAGTTGCTAAAGAAAATGAAGCACATGCCATCGCGTTGTAGTCGATCGCAACAGCCACAGAGTAGGTTCGATCGATCGATCGATCGATCGAAGATAAGCTTACTATTCCTTCGCTTGCCGTGCTGTTTACTCACATAATATCTAATAGTCCTTCCTTCTTTCAATGGCAAAATCTCCCATGTAGATATAAATACCGGGAAAATTGAAAGATTTGATTTCAAACGTTTCCTCTCGAAACATTCACAACAAAAATGGCGTCCAAAGCTGTTTCGTTCCACGCGTGGAAATCCGGCATTCTCGCGAGTGTCGCGTATCGGAAGTAATTTTTGATTGGCTATTTAGAAGTCATGTCAATCAATGTCAATCCATCACGAAAAGGGGGCGGAAGGCATTTCGTTAAGGAATTGTGTCAGGCGTTAATTTTTCAGCGCGACCACGTAAAGACGAAGAGTAAAAGAGAGCGCGGAAAAATTCGCCTGATACTCAGGTTACATTGAAGAACAATATACACACACATGCTACATAATTGAGGGGCATTTTGAGTTTCGGACACGTACCGATGTAAGTTAATTCCTTTAGCTCAAGTTCTTGTTCCCTCCGATATAAAAAAAATATATTCACTGTTCTCTTCATAAAAATCGTCGTTCGAAAGTGTTTTTGTGTGACTAACCACAAAGTTGTCGCAGAGCTTTCCGTAGTGATTATTATTTTTATAATCACGAAGTCTAAAGCTTGAGAGCTTTGATAATTGTAAAACAAACATGTTTTGACAGCAAATTGGTTAATAAGTTGAAGCTATTGTGTTCGTTAAATGTGATCTGTCACACCTCTACACTGAGTTGGCATCTAGTTTTGAAAAGATTTTGGATAACACAAAAGAGAGTAAATTGTCAAACGTCCATCACAGCGAGCCGAAAAGACTAACAGCCAAGGCTTGTCACAGTGTACATTAGCTCTAATGCTGTAAGACAAAGGGTCCCTTTACCGCTTATAATAACGCAGACAAGGTAAAAGGTCTTTACTAAGCTGAGCTTTCGTCTCGATTGCTGACACAATGCGGAATCTGAGCGGTAAAATGGCAGAGCAAGAGTTAACACCTGCCGAGAAAAGAACATCGTGCATGAAAAGCGTCCATCTTGGTGTAGAGTTTCACTTGATTCACCAGGAAACCAACTGAGCATCCATTAGCGTGACTTGCGTGTTGTCGGTAAAAGGTTATTATTTACTTCGTATACAACGTGCAAATTAAAATGTGCATTCGACCGTCCTTTGGGAGTATTAATCCTTTCACTGCCAAGAATGTCACGGCTCAAAACAGGGAAAAATCCTAATGCCATTTTTGCAAAATATTCCGAGAAACGGTACCTCGTGAAAGTACTACACTCAATAGCTTTCAATTGGATGGTCACACACTAGGGTTTCATCCACAGACTCAAAAGTTAGAACCACCAGCATAATAAACAGTACCACAAGAAAGTACTGTTCAATAGCTTTCATTTGAATGGCCACACAATCTAGGGTTTCATCCACAGACCTAAAAGTTAGTTAGAGTGTGGGAGCGAAATAAATCAATTTTGACAAGTTAAGCTCTCTATCATGTCACGTGACATCCACTTTTTCCGTTTGTACCACTGAAGAAATGGGCACAGTTAGATTCTCCATAAAAGTGGCAAGCAAAACAGTAGTATATACACTTTTCCCAATCATTGCTTTTTTGGATTCTCTGTTCCAGGCTCCCAGTTCGCTCCACTGCTTGGCCGCTACTTAGCGCGCTCGCCCACACTAACTGAAAGCCTGGTACAGAGCTAGCTGTGACCTGGTTAACCGGGTGACAGGTCGCGACAGTACACTGAAATTCAATGTTCGCGCTCATCAATGAAAAAAATATTCTCAGTCTGATACTATACATCTTCAACTTTTAAAAAAAAATCAAATTTAATATAATGGTCGAGTGTGCTTGCGCATGATAAATTGCTTTTGAATTCGATGAATTACCGTAAATCCTCGAATAAGCGATCCTCCTATCGGCCAGAATTTGAAATAAGCACCCCCCCCCCTTCGTTGAGTAAGCGACCCCCTCCCCTCCCCCTCTGTTTTTTTTTCTGGATGAGAAATGAGACAACAAAAGTTGAGTATTGTGTTGGTCATGTTTATCACTCGTCATTTTGTATAATCATCGGTAATTCAGAATCAAAGTTGAACTACTCTTGACTACTATACGAACAGATTTGCACATTAATACTCGTTTCAGTTTGTGAACATGTTCGTCGAACCGAAAATATCCTCTCCTTCCATACCCCATACCCTACCCCAAAGAGCTTGCTAAGAATAAGCAACCACCAACTTAAGATTGAAACCGGTAGATATGAAAACATCTCAAGGTGTGATAGACTTTGCACTCTTTGTGATCTCAATAATATCGAAGATGAAATTCATTTTTTGTTTCATTGTCCCAACTATTCATCAATTAGAGATGGCTTTTATAATAAAATAGATAACAAATTCTCAAATTTCAATCAGTTACCACTCACAGAATTAATGATAGAGTTATTGAACTCCTCTGATTATTTTATTAACATACAGTTGGTAAAGTTCATTTCCTCCTGTATTGATCTGCGAAACAAATTGATATCAGCCTAGTTTGATAGTTAAGATTTACGTGTAATTCTCTTTTCCATTGTCTTTTTTTTTTTTTCTATTTCTATTTTAATTTCAGTTCGTTTTCTATCTATATTATTTTACGCTTTAGCAATACTGTAATGATTTATGGTCATACAAATAAAGCTTATTGTTGTTGTTGTTGTTGTTGCTACGCAGGCTAAAAATATTTACGAACACCAACGGTGCCGCTATTAGAACTATACATATAGCTTTGTATATTGATACTCAGGTTATGTTGTTGTTTACATGCAAATGTTATATTACAAAAATGAATGACTGTTTGACCAAGATTTGCGTCCGCAGACTGCACATGAAAATAGCCAATCTCGTTCCCAGAGTCCTCGTTACCCTTGTCCAGCGGTGGAACGGCCAAAAGAACCTCTGGGATAGAGTGATCCGCATGACTTGCGCAGTAAGACCGGAAGTCCAAAAATCTTAGCGTCCGTTAGTTGAAACATGGGGTCGAACACATGCGCAGTAGAGCCGGAAGTCCAAGAATCTTGTCACGGCGGATCGCTTTCCTCCAGAGGTCCTTGTTGGCCGCTCCACCGCTGGACAAGGGTAACGAGGACTCTGGGAACGAGATTGGAGAATAGCTGGTCAGGTGTAGCTGCTCTACTTTCGCGGATATGTCTTCTATGACGTCGCTCTTCTGCTTGATGAGTTCGATTTTCCTCAAAAACCTCCACGCCCTTCTGTGAGACTGTTCTCTTACTTGATGATCGACACAGAACAAGAACGTGCAGAAAACAGATGCAATACATCTCCATCTTTCAGTTTGTAAACTAAGTGTTCCCAATTAGTAGTCCACTTGTGAACAGCTAGAAGATAAGACACAGAAATAAAGTTATTGATTGATTGAATGACGAACAAATCAGTCTTGTGGAACCGCCTGAATTCAAAAGAAATTAACTGTACGTTGTATGCCGAAAAAAAAATGGCATTTTCTCCGTTGACTGTTAAATTTTCATCTAATGGACCCTTGATGCTGAAGCCTGTCAAGACCCTCTTTCGACGGTGCTATTGTAGGAGGCGCGGTGGCCTGGTGCGCAGCGCGCTGGACTCCGGATCAAGCAGTACTAGTCTGGGTTCGAGCGCTCGCCGGTGTCACTGTGATATGTTCTTGGGCAAGATACTCTCACAGTGCTTCTACCCACCCAGGAGTAAATGGGTACCGGCGAACTGTTAGGGAAACCTGACAAAATGTGGGGGTGGGGGGGTGGGGGGGGGACTAGCATCCCATCCAGGGGGAGTATCAATACTCCTAGTCGGCTTTATGCTACTTAATCCGTCAGTGTGGGCAAGTTTGGCCTGAGTGCGGCTTTACCTACCTTTAATACCTGCCACTGAGACTTCCCTTTGACTGTTGACGGCCTGACGGGGATAAAATCTGACGCGTTCGCAGCCTCGTGTAGTAGCCTTAATACGATACTATGGGTAAATCAATGGGGATCCAGAAAAATGCACAGTGCTTAAGCTTTTCTTTAAAACGCATAAAATCTCGCATATATGTTAGGTATGGGGCGCCGAACTGGTCAATATTGCATATATATTTATATGGTCTGTTTGTCTTTTCATATGGTCAGCCTGACTTTTTATGTGGTCAACTTGACTTTTTATATGATTAACTTTTGACTTTTTATATGGTCAACTTTTAACTTTTTATATGGTCAACTAATGCATTGCGCACACGCGCGTTATTGACACGCAAGAAAATGGCGTACAAGATGGCGTACTGATTCTGATTTGAAGAAATATGAGTCGAAATACAGCCAGAGAAAGAAACGAACATGGATTGTTTTTATTCTTTGACAATTTCACGTTACATTGCCCAATATTAGGAGTTAATTCTTGGATTTCCTGAACTAGTTTCTCTAAATTAGCATCTGAAATCTGTTTTCAGCTTGCGTTCTCGTACCCAGTCATGCCATATATCAATCTCCTTCTCCTGAGAGTGCTCTCGCTTATCCCGGAAGTAAGTCAGATATTTTTTTCCAAGGAAAATGCAGTTCTCTTAAAAAAACGTATCTGCTCTTCTTCGATGACATAACGTGGTCGTCCTGGACCATTCCCTGTGGTAGCAGTAGGGCTGCTATATGCTAGTTAGGCCCAACACATTGTTTCTGTATCGCTGTAGTTGATCACTCAAGTCCCTCACCTTAGTCAGAGTCTGAGTTAGGATTGATGTGACATCTGTAAAAATCGCTATTGTTTTCAATATCTGATATCAGCAACCGAATGGTGTCTGCAGCAGCCAGCAGTCGATCAGTAGCCTGGTCAACATCCTCCAGTGACAAGCTCTGGGACCTATCTGCTTCTTCAAACGATGCTATTGTCGACAGCAGTAACTTGAAATTGTCAAAGAATAAAAACAATCAATGTTCCGTTTCTTTCTCTGGCTGTATTTCGACTCATATTTATTAAAATCAGAATCAGTACGCCATCTTGTACGCCATTTTCTTGCGTGTCAATAACGCGCGTGTGCGCAATGCATTAGTTGACCATATAAAAAGTTAAAAGTTTGACCATATAAAAAGTCAAGTTGACCATATAAAAAGTCAAAAGTTAACATATAACTATAAAAAGTCAAGTTGACCAAATAAAAAGTCAAAAGTTGACCATATAAAAAGTTAAAAGTTGACCAAATAAAAAGTCAAAAGTTGACCATATAAAAAGTCAAGTTGACCACATAAAAAGTCAGGTTGACCATATGAAAAGACAAACAGACCATATAAATATATATGCAATATTGACCAGTTCGGCGCCCCATAGGAGGCCTTACAAAGCCAATTGCAGCCCCCGTGGAAGGTTTGTTTTTCAAACCGAAATATCGGGCAATATATATGTTATTTTTTATTTTTCTGCTTCTTGTTTTCGTTCTTTTTTCTCAGCCGTAAGTTCAGTCTACCGTTCAATGTTTATTTTCTCAAATGACCAACACCGCCTGTCCGGATTTAATTCTTTGGAGAAGCGACTATAAGTATTACTCCTCCTCCTGTCAATGTATAACATTTTGTTCATGTAACGCAAGTTCTGATTGGAACCGTTTTATAGAACATCTTAGGGCCTCCACAGACTAGAGAGATAGTTGTCGACAACTGCGGTCTAGTTGTCGATCATAAAAAGTTGTCGATAACAAAAAAGCCAGTGTGTGAAGCTAATTATCGATAACTAAGGAAATGTTCGAAGAAAAATGAAGAGCGCCTGATCACATGTTATTAACTATAAAGCCCGGGCCAAACGAAGATGAGAGTTGTTGAGAGTTGCCTCTCATGAGAGTTTTTTTAACTCTCATCACTAACTATCATGAAGCGTGGGTCAAACGAGAGAAAAACTCTCGATGACTCTCAAGAAAAAATTGAGCAGGTTCAATTCGACTGAGGGCGCATGAGAGTTGATGAGAGTGTCCGCGAGCGCATGAGAGTTGATGAGAGTGTCCGCGAGCGCATGAGAGTGGTTGATGAGAGTGTCCGCGAGCGCATGAGAGTTTCAGGCAAAAAGAGAGTGCAGAGAGTTTGAACCCTCATCAACTCTCACCCTCGTCTGGCCCAGGCTTAAGACTTACGAGACTAACGATGGCGTTTTGACAATTTTTATTAATATTGTAAAGTGCCAGCTGTGAACTTGCAATCAGGCGTTCTCAGTTTTTTTCCATTAAAAGTTCGAAGAAAACATAAAGAGCGCCTCATTTCAGGTTAAGAGTGTATGACTGAGAAATCCAGGCAGAGGTCGAGAAGAAGGGGGGTCGGCCGATCTCCATCATATTTATGTTGGATATTGGCCTTACCCAACTAGTAACCCTGGTAACATTCATTTCTTGATTGGCTTTATTGTTTTCGAGAACAGACCACCCCCCCAAAAACTGCCCCAGCAGCACAGTGAAAGCTGTGATTTTAGGTCAACTTTGGCAGCGTATATCTCTCGATTTATTAACGCAACAGATACAATTTCACATCAATATAATACATGGCTCTTGGCAATTTCAATGTATATTATAGAAAAATTCATTGCCTGAGGAGGGAATTCCACGTTAAATTTCACTTGAAAAACCGATATCGCACGAATCGCGAAGCGATGAGTGCGATATCGGTTTTTCAAGTGAATTGTAACGTGGAATTCACGAGTCAGGCAATGAATTTTTCTTGAATCCCATAGCCTTTTATAAAAGGAAAAGGAATTATTTTTAAATACTTTAATACAACAGCGCTCGAGAGAAAGCCATTCAACGTCAACTGTCAGGACTGTCAGGAGCAAGCGAACGAATAAGAATCAAGCTAAAGATTCTGTCACAAACGTTATATTTTATCCTCGCGGTAGTAGTTTTTCCATTTTAATGGGGAAACTTTATTTGTAGACCTTTACGGGTCTGTCAGTAATTATAAGAACTCCGGCAAGTAGCAAAAACTACATAAGCTTATTACTGAAGACAGAATGATGAACACTTTTACTTCGGCCGCGGCACACTGAAATGAATCAAAAGAAAACCCGGGAAGAAAAGCTTTGGAAAAGACGTCAAGTAATGCTGTAAGTAAGATTATGCTTTATACCTTGAAAGAACTTAAGCTTATTAGCGTACAAAATTCTACGTTCTAAATTTCAATGGCTTAGTCCATCCTTGGTTTTAGAGAGGTTTTTAGACCTCGTTGACTTGTTTTCGTTTCGAATGTGAATTTATTTTGTACTCAGTGCTGCGTAAACACTTGTTGATCTTCGAGCGGTTGTTTTTGTAGCTTCAGTTAGCACAAGAGAACTATTACGGTCAAGCTATCGAAAGTATTAGTCAAAGAATGTAAACTACTATTCTTTTAGCCGAAAATTTTGACTATTTCGCTACAAACGGAACTGAAAAAAGTGTCATCAAATGTGCTTTTAGCGAGTTTACCGAAAAAATCGCCACGCGGTATTAAATGATTGCTGTTTTCAAGTGGGTTTTGAAGTAAGATAATTTTATTATGGTCAAACTATCGACAGTGTCACTTCAACAAAATGGAAAGCTCCGGGAAAATTTGGCGTATTTTTTTTCTAGCCGGACGTTTTGACGACGTTTTTAAAGTACTGTTATTTACGTGTTTGAAATTGTTCGCGCAGTACAAAAAGCTTAGGCTTATTATTTTGTAGTCGCATGTGGTTTAACGACCAGGTTTATCCGCTACATCTGTGGCTATTTCTCTGACACTATGAAGTCATTTAAACGTTTTACTCTTTACTTTACTGTACTACTGTTTCTCCCGTAGTTTTAGCCAGTTTCCTCTCTTCAGGTTCTTGTACTTGCAAGCATCGATCGATGATTGCGCTTCTTAAATTTCTCGAGAGAGTTGAGTTTGAGTTCAAAGCTGGCTAACTCTTATATCTCGCATTGGAAAAAAAAATCCTCATGTTTGCTTTTGGCTTTTCTGACATTGATGCTGACATTGAAACCATACGAAAACCGCATTTTTATATTTTAATTTGCGATGCCGAAAGTAAACAAACACAATCTCGCGTTGGGCCTCGCTTTCAACTCACTTCAATTCATGCAATTCAGCTATGCAATTCAACTTCTCAGGCATGCAATTCCACGTTGAATACCTCGCATCGATAGCCAATCAGAGTGCGAGAATTCTCTGAGCTATGCGATTCTACAACTAATGTTCACTGTACCTCGGACACGTTTTGTATGCAAACTAAGAATGCATGCTTCGCAACATTTTCAAAACTCGCAAAACTACCCATTTTAAAAAGCCCGTTTCTCAAATGTCCGGGAAGATACAAGTATAAAACAATTTGCAAGTTACTCACCATACATAGGACGATATTCTAAGCCAGTGTTGAAATTGGTCCACTGAATTTGAATTTTTTAACAGTGCACTGTTTTTATAGCCTGCGTCGCAGACAGCCTACACCGCGGTATACACACTCTGCGCAACGGCGCCCGAAAGCTTGTTCTGATATCCCGCAGGTTTGCAAGGATATGTGTATCCATTTTTGATTGGCTAGATTCTTACGCGCTTTGTGATTGGACAAAATCTTGCGTAACAGATCACGCACTGCTAAAAATAAATTACTTTTGTACAACTTTGCATTTCAAAAGATCGAGAAGGCTATGTCTGATTCGTCCGTTTATTGTAAAACGAAAGAGTATTGCTCGCAAAGAGATGGAAACAATTCGAGGTAATCGCCGAAATCGAGAGTCTGAAGATATCTTTGAGAGCGATCGAAAACAACGAGTACATCTGCAGAAACTGTGTTGCGAAACACAAATTCGAGCCGCAGAAATTGTCTAACATTCTCTCGCATGTACGAGTTAAAAGCGACTTAAAGTACCGGCAACTGATGAGATCCATTTGTAGGATCGAAAACATGGTCTTGCCTGAACAAAACCAAATAGTGGCATATACAACGCGCTAAACGGTCGCTAGACTAGCGTGAAATATTTACATTTTTAAACCGAGCGAACAAAGGTCAAAACAATCACACCACGCGCCAGTACTATTTGTGCTTGGCCTGTCAACACCTTTTATTTCATTCATGCAAACCCGCGGGATATCAGAACAAGCTTTTGGGCGCCGTTGCGCAGACGGTATATATACGAGGATTTTGACACCGGATACCGGCTGCAACGCAGGCTATGTTTTTACCGCTTCCATGGATTTTAGCTTTCCCGGGCCAATTACAGTCACCGTGACTTTTTCGTTGCTGTCGATCGAATTATCCGGATTTTGCCGTTTAAACGTGTCCAAAATGTGTGTACAGCTAATAGTTATGGTTCCATTCATGATTCCGGTGTGGAAAATATTCATTTCAAGCAAGATAGAGACGAGAGAGCCAACGACACGTTACGCTGGAAGATTGCGTGACAGCAGCTGACACGTAGCATCGAACCAAAGCAAGATTATCCGCGTAGATAAACAAAATGTTGTTAAACGACTTCCTTGAATTTGACTCTTGGTTCATAGAAATCTTTCAAAACATTCCATAAATGAGCCCCGTAATTCTTGTGGTCGACTAGCAAGAAGTAAAGCTGTCATCTGTTGTCCGCAATTAAACAGAAAACACTGTTTCCACTGTTGATGTTTGCTTAATTGTAAAATAATCGGTCACGGTTTCACTGGTTTCCATCATCCTGTAGCTGAGTTTCGGTTCCGTAACTAGTAACTAGTCAGACAATTCCATGGAACTATAATATTATAAAGAACGGTAGAAAATTTGCACAAGTTATTGCAAAACCGGCTGATGCCTCTTCGAAGAAAGTAAAGCTTAGTAGCCTGGCATCGGTGTCATTAAAAACTGGACTGTCGGATGACCGGAATTGTCACCAGGAGTGGGCAAAGTTGGATTAGTTGGACTGCCTTTTGTTCAATAAAGACAGACATTGAAACTGATTACCAACGTTTGATTTTCAAACAAATTGAAATTAACCTTTGGGGTGCCACTCAAGTGAGGGGCAGGACAAAAAAAAGAAGGATATTACAAAATATTATAAACGAGCTGACTGTTTATAATGTTGAACACTGCATGGATTCAATTCGCAACGCCAACGCACTGCATGTGTAATTTCTTCTTGTTCAATACCAGAAGGCCATGGAACAATAATACTAGTTTTATCTTGGTGGAGGTACATGTAGCATTCTTGCGATGAAACAGTAACCTGCGTTCAGGCGTCCTTTATTAAGCGGCCGATGCATCATGGGCATCGAGCCGCTTCAATAAATGCACTTTTTTTTCCATGTCGCTAGCCTTAGTCCTCTCACGGTTGACATGATGTTATCGCATCTCGATCTAAAATTAGCCAGTAGAGAATTTCTCTTCCACATTCTTTCTGTAGTGTCGTGTAAGTGCGTAGATGTATTTAGTTTATTACAGTAATCGCATGGAAAAAGCAAAGACAAATGTCCCACAGCAGCGAACAGCAGTGTTGTTGCAAAATGTGCTAAATTTTGTTGTGTGACCTTTTCTCGTTATTCGATCCCAATGTTGACATGACGCAATCTCTGGTCATGTAAAGATGATGCAATAGAGGTATTGTGCTATGAGCATGAAGCAATCCGCATTGGGATTTCTCTTCCTGATCGCAGTTACGATACCCCGTGGTATATGTTTTTGTAAACGTGATTAGTGTCCTTGGATTAGTGGTATTAAGATAAATTAAGGTATGTTTTCAAATGACTATTTGTCATTAGTTGATGGCATTTAGATATATATTTCAGTTTCTACACAGTAATCTTAAAGTGTATATGACAGATATTTTTTAATTTGCTTGATCGAATCTACATAGGATCCTGATATGAACATCGAAAAAAAAAAATTCCATATCGCTTTTCTTCACCGCGTTTTAGCCGTCTAAAGACGTGAAATTTCATTTCCGATTAGGTAAAAAGCCGAGCGAGGTGGAGTCCTGGACCGAGTCGGTCGTGACGTCAAAACCAGAACCGCCTTCGACAACAACGCAAAGACAGCGAGGAGTTTCGTGGCTTGTAGCCGTGTATAACCAGATATTTTTAGTTCAAATTTTGTCTAGAACCGTCAAAACTTACACAAAGTTATGTCTACGGATGATTTTGAGTTTGGGAGCGATTCTGAGCGATCAGACGCATAATTCAGTGTTTCTTCGACTGTTGATGAAGTTGAGTGCTGGCGATGAGTTTTAATATACAGGTTTATAGAAGCAGCAACAGACAACTCAGACCCAGAAGGTCCTTACGATGAGTGGCTTCAAGAGTACATGTATACCGCTAGCAAATAACGACAGCGATATAATTTCTCATTCTGAAAGAACGTGAATTTCGGAGCCCGGACATGCTGGAAATGCGTGTGTATAACTACGCCGTAAAAATAACATTGTTTGTTTACACAATTGCGCTGTTTGAATCGAAATGAGTTGAATCGATTTGTAATAAGCTTTTTAAAATTCGCTTGTAGTTTATCTTGAGTTTTTCTCTTTTCGAGGACTGTTCATGAGGGGCGAAGGGCAGCAACTCGCGAAGCGGCGAGCGGGTTTGAAATCGAATGGATCTTTAGCACGAAGATCGCGGCACGCTCCAAATGTAAATAGTGTCACAGAAGCGGTCACGACTAAACAAGGTTTTTTTCCTTCTTTTCGCTCCTAAAGGTATTTAAGAAAAATGGTCATTGAATTTGATAGAGTTTCTTATTCATCTTTAGAAAGAATGTTTCATGGAGCAATTATGTCCCGGAGTCCCAGACAAGTCAGAAACAACAGCTGCGTGATTTTCATTCAATGCGCTGTTGTGATGACTTGGCCTGAATCGCTTTTCATAAGCTCTCACTAGTAGTTTCTCAGTCAACAGTGGTTTACTTTGGGAGGCAGAGGAATAATTTATCTTTAAGAAAACCGGAGTTGTGATTCAGAACCATTTTTGTCCGGTAACGTTTTCGCTCAGTTCTGAATAATTTTTCGACGCTGGGCTCGCGATAGTAACTTTATTTATCCACATATCACATTGTACACATTGGTCTGCCTCTACCGAAGATTGTGCAGTTGCATTTGTTGCTTCTTCCGCAAGGACAACAGACACTGAAATCAAAATTCAAACAAAATACCTTTAGGAGCGAAAAAAGGAAAAAAACCCTCTTGTTTAGTCGTGACCGCTTCTGTGACACTATTTACATTTGGAGCGTGCCGCGAACTTCGTGCTAAAAATCCATTCGATTTCAAAGTTGCTCGCCGCTTCGCGAGTTGCTGCTCGCTTCGCCCCTCACGAACAGTCCTCGAAAAGGGAAAAACTCAAGATAAACTAACGAGAACTACAAGCGAATTTTAAAAAAGCTTATTACAAATCGGTTCAACTCATTTCGATTCAAACAGCGCAATTGTGTAAACAAACAATGTTATTTTTACGGCGTAGTTATACACACGCATTTCCAGCATGTCCGGGCTCCGAAATTCACGTTCTTTCAGAATGAGAAATTATATCGCTGTCGTTATCTGCTAGCGGTATACATGTACTCTTGAAGCCACTCATCGTAAGGACCTTCTGGGTCTGAGTTGTCTGTTGCTGCTTCTATAAACCTGTATATTAAAACTCATCGCACTCAACTTCATCAACAGTCGAAGAAACACTGAATTATGCGTCTGATCGCTCAGAATCGCTCCCAAACTCAAAATCATCCGTAGACATAACTTTGTGTAAGTTTTGACGGTTCTAGACAAAATTTGAACTAAAATATATCTGGTTATACACGGCTACAAGCCTAGGCTCGATTTCCGCCGCTCTCTCGAGTCCGTCCTTCATTCCTCTCCGAGAAGAACGGCTGGACGCGTGAGCGAACAGCCGTGTCTGTGACGTAATCAAAAAAATTAATTTATGTAACGCTACTCCGGCTCGTGACATTCATTTATTTTCCATTATCTCTTATATTTTCGAAAGAAAAAGGATCTGATCAGAAATATTCCGCGAAGGATGTTGATTTCTCGCCTTTATTGTGAAGCTATATGACTGAAAACCCGGGATAAAAAATATTACAAGATCTAACATGACCAGTCCGTGACAAGAAACAATGTTTTGATGCAATTTCGCCAGAGATGTCGCGTTCTGGCACCACACGATTTTACATCAAATCCCAGATAAAAATTCATCACACAAGTTAACCGACTGTTTTATGTATTGTATAGTACATGTCGAATGTCCAAGTGGATCTCATTAGTTTGCCTTGTGCGGTTTTAGTGGCTTCGCTCTCCGGCTTAGCGCGAACTTTCCGTGATGTATTTCCTTCAGGTGCGGATGAAAAATCCATCCTGTCGGTTGAATTACAAAGACATCATGCCCATTAATTGACCTTAACGATTCCTATTGCATACATCTTCGAGAGTTTCAAGGCTAAATGTCTCTTGAAGACGATCGAACGCCGGCCCAAACAACTGCTTTGCATCCGTGAAAGATAATTTATGCCTGCTCGATTCGTGCAGGCACATTTCTCATTGGTGGAAATTAACAATGCCAAGCTCACGACTCCAGCCGTGCCTTCGGGGGATGAGCGCGGGCTCATTTTCCCGAACAGCGGCTGGTAATCGAGCCTACTACAAGCCACGAAACTCCCATTCTCGTCCCCAGAGGCCACGATCCTTTTGGTCAGCACCAAGAATCGAGACCTCTGGCCGGAACCAATTTGTTGAACATGCGCAGAGTACTCGTTCTATATTCTCAGCCAATCAGATTTGTCAGATTTGACGGTAGTCCGCGATTCGCGGACTTCCGGTTACTCTGCGCATGCTCAACAAATTGGTTCCGGCCAGAGGTCTCGATTCTTGGTGCTGACCAAAAGGATCGTGGCCTCTGGGGACGAGAATGCGAAACTCCTCGCTGTCTTTTGCGTTGTTGTCGAAGGCGTTCTGGTTTTGACGTCACGACCGACTCGGTCCAGGACTCCACCTCGCTCGGCTTTTTACCTAACCGAAATGAAATTTCACGTCTTTAGACGGCTAAAACGCGGTGAAGAAAAGCGATATGGAATTTTTTTTTTCGATGTTCGTATCAGGATCCTATGTAGATTCGATCAAGCAAATAAAAAAATATCTGTCATATACACTTTAAAGTTAACCTATGAAGTCTGGAATAAGCTTATTAATCGTTTGTCGTGAAAGGTTTTAACATTCACACTCTTCCTACAAGAGATGAATAATTCAAATACTTTCTGTCTAGAAATCAAAAATGTGTGCATAAGAAAAGTGATTATTTTTAATACTAATCTGTGAAGCTGAGCATCTTAAAGTTAACCTATGAAGTCAGGAATAAGCTTATTAATCGTCTTTTCCTACAAGAGATGAATAATTCAAATACTTGCGGTGGAGAAATCAAAAATATGTGCATAAGAACAGTGATTCTTTTTAATACTAATCTGTGAAGCTGATCATGTATGTGCTGATGCAGAGTTTCAGAATGTAGTTGGATAACAAACAAAAAGTCGTCTTTCTTACTTCAGCAGAAATGAAACTTGATGACTTGAAATGACACAGGGAGCAGAGGAGTCGAATTGCGTTACTGCGTTATTCGATCTTGTTATTGTTTTCTCTTTGTCGTCCCAGCGGGTACTTAATGATCGAATAATGTAGTAACGCAATACACCGCGTATAAAGCCGAATAGATCGACTCACAAAGGTCATCGTATAAAGCATATAAATCGAAACTCGAAAAAGTCCAATTTTGATCCTCTACTGCCTGTGGAAAATATTGAAAATGTTTACATACGGTAGCTTCCTGATCTCAGTCTTTACATATGGATGGAAACGAATTCAAAAAAGCACCACACACGACATAAACTTTGTTGAATCATAGAAATCAAGATTACTCTTTAATCAGTAGTAGTGGACCAAGTCATCTTGAAAATGGACTACTTAAACACAGGATTATCTGTCTGTGATCTTTCTTGAGCTTGTCACAAAGTTCCCTTTTGTTGTTTGAATCGGAAGTGAGCTATCAAAATAATCATTGATAAAAACAACTGTTTTATCAACTGCCACGTATTTGAGTTGTATTTTAACTAATCAATCATTTTTTGTTCAATTTATTAAGCGGCCGATGCCCTATATGGGCATCGAGCCGCTTCAAGAAATGGACGGTTTTTTTTCATGTCGCTAGCCCTACCTCATTAAACGAACGATAAAACTCGGTCCCAAAAACATAACAGTTTTTCTTACACAATTCCACAGCATATATGTCATTCACAATTTATTTTCACGTTGAGCGAAAACACATCTGTGCCCTTGTTGATTATGATGCAATTGAACATTAGCTAAAGTTTTCTACACAGTAAACTTGCCTTAAGCTCAAACTTACGCTAGCCAAAATATTGCATCACCCAGTCACGTTTTTCGTCACGCAGGTTCGAAGTTGACTCTTAGATTTGGCGGGAGAACCTCAGAGTAAACTGACCGAGGGGGTGGAGGGGTGCATTGTTCTTTCTCCCCTCAAGGTGAAATTGGCCCGGGAGGGTTCTCCCAAAAAATTTGGGTGGGGTGTACCGCTGGGCTATAACAACCCTAATTTTTGCGAACCTGTTTCCAGACTAAGGGCCTGTTTTACATGGAGGGAGGGTGACCCGGGTTCCCGGGTCACCCTCCCTCCATGTAAACAGGCCCTAAATGTTGAAAAAAGATACCCTATTCAGGACGATTCTTAACGATTTTCTTTCTAACCCAAAAGGCTAAACTACTAAGCAGCACTACGAGTTGTAGTTGTAAAGCTTTTTCAACACTCCTACGCGTTTCTTTTCGTCTGACTACTACCCTATGCCAGAGTATCAATTACCGATCTTCATGCCAACTCCTGGGAAACTGATACCCTGATACCCAAAAAATGCCTTTTGGTATACCCTGTTCCAGACCAAAATGCTCAAAAACCATACCCTGTCCAGCTGCACGTTCCTATATAGCGAAAATAAGGGAGTGCCCCCCCCCCCCCCCCCCGGGAAATCGGCCGCTTGTAATCCCTTCAGGGGTTCTTGTTTCCCCTAAAATTAAAAAACTGAGGCTTAAAGTGCAACTAACCCCCCAAATTTTTTTTTCTCTCATTAAAATCTATCTATTGCCCCGATCACGTCTGCGAAAAAAATTATCGTGATTGATAAAATCCCCGCGTTTCTACAGTTGTTTAAAGTCAGGCTTTCCATGTTCACCACCGCGCAAATGGGAGTCCTGGGTCGAGCAATGTGACGTCAAAGCAGGAGTGTGATTTATCATGTTTACAAGCATTTGACTGGGAATCCTTCGAGCGTAGATATTCTTTTCGTTATTTCCGAGCCGTTTTATTTCGAAAGCCACAGAATTTTAACACAAACTAGATATGTCATCTAGTGACTCAAATTCGGAGTCTAGTTACAATTCGGAAGACTATGACACAAAAATGTTGAGATCGAAGTGGAAGAATTTGCACGGGTCGCAAGCTTCCCGTGATGATCGAAGCACACAGATGGGATGGCTTTCGCTTATGCCGACGAACCGTATGTGGACGAGGAATGGCTGAAGAAATACGAAAAGGAGGAAGAAGAAGAAGAGAAGAAGCTAGAGGAAGCAATTCAAGCTAGACTTTGACGGCAAAGAAAGAGTGGATTCTTGTTAGTCTTATCACTAATACTTGTCAAACCAGATGTAAACAAATAGACTCGCAATCGATACTTCAAGCAGCAATGAGTAAGATATCTTCTTGGATGAACTGCCCGGTCACCTGGAATGGACAACTAAATGCGAAAAGGAGATCAAAGCGAACGAAGAGTCGAAAAGAAGCACAAAGGACCGCTTAGATAGCACTGAAGAAGTCAGTCAATGGTAAGCAATTATTGTCACCTATAGTACTCCCATGCATCGATATGCGCGAGCCGTATGATCATTTTATTTTTGCTTTAGCGAGTATGTATTTTGTAGTGAATTTTTCGCTCGAAGTCGAGCGATCGTAAGTGAAACACGAAAACAAAGCTCAAAGAGTTCATGTTTCATTTACGATCGTTCGACTTGACGGTTAGTAAGAGCCTTGGTGTAATGTTAGTAAGAGCCTTGGTGTGATGTTAGTAGCAGCCTTAACTACGCTTCTTTTACTTCCGGTTGGAGCTCTGAATAGTAAACAACTTGATGTAATTTTTAGATAATCTTCACTGACTGTTATGTAAGAAATAGAGTTTCTTCGAAACTTTTTTTTTATCTATTTTTTATTGGCTACATTGGTTATTATCTATGCTTTAAGCTGCCAGCCTCAAGAAATTCAAATACGCAAATACATTTTGAGGTATTGGTCAGAGGTTTTTGAAGGTATTTTGATTGTCGGAGTTTTTCATCATTTTAAGGCGTGCGGCTTAGAAATCTGACGTGCGCACAAAAATGTATGAAATACACGCCATCTGATTGGTCTGGGTGGAGCATGCGTATGCAAGATTCTCTCGACCCCATTTTCAGCGCCAACCGGAAGTAAAAAAGCGAGAAGAGCGTCAATTGACCCAATTCCGGAATAAGAATATATTCCGGATTATTCCAGAATAGCCATTCCGTTCGTACGTCAATCAAATGATTATTCCGTTAGTGGAATAATAATGGCCCGCGATTTCCCTGTAGAAAGAACATTCCTCTTTAACATTTCCTGAAATAATGTTGTGGTCACAGCACTTTCTAAATGCGAGTGTCAAGCTTTTCTATTTCCCTTCAATCTGCTCAGTCGTGCAGGGGTCGTGCGCAAAAGTTTGGATTTTTTTGCCGTCGAACTCACTGTTATTAACTCCCACGCGCTTTCTTTTATAATTTAATGCTGCAGATAACAAAGGATTATCAAAGATGCAAGAAGATTAATATAGCAAACACTTAGCACTCATAGCACAAAACTCATCCATGGCCATTTTGCTTGAGAAACCTCGTGGGAACGGTGAGCATGCGCAGTATGCTTTTTTCAATTCGACCGCTGTTGAAACAAACCGTTTTGTATATTGCGTATTTTACAACCTCGTTCCCAGGCTCAACTCCGCTTTCAAGATGGCGGCTGGGCGCGGAGAAGACACTGGGACACGCTGGCGAAATACTCCACGAATCGTGGAGTATTTTGTCACCTGACACACGATCGATCGTCTTCGCTACACTTGACCAACGGTTCTAGGATCAAATATGATGATATTTGATATTTGACATTGACGTATATTGCGTACATTGGGTTGCGTTTGCGTATTTTACAACAGCCACGCCATTTTTGTTTCCAGCGGAAGAATGACGTCATTATTAAGTTAAGTCGAGGTTTTTTTAACATGAGTCCCTGGCTCGGGAGATTGGGCGACCACTCCCACCGTTTATCGACGTTTAAATAAATTATCTTGTCTGATTATTCCGGATTATTCGAGTATTCTGCTCCCCAGAGCAGAATACTCGGAATGCATTCCGTGTATTCCGGAATCGGAAAAGCGACTCAATCCAACGGATATTCGGGGTTGTTCCCGATTTATTCTTATTCCGGAATAAGGTCGATCAAACGCACCATTAAGCAACCATGTTTCTGAGTGTTATGTTTGAGCTCAAACAGACAAGCTTTCATTGTGTTGAATGTTCACCACTGAATTGATTATTTAATTTAGCATTACCGTGCGTGATTGTTGCTGCTTTTTTTTCTACAGCCAGTACACCAGTGTGGCTGCGGAGATGGACTGCACTGCGTCGATGCAACTTTCTTCACGATTCCGTTCACTAACATCAGATTCCCGTCAAACAGTGCGTCTAGTTTCAAACACCAGCTAATAATGTAATGATAATAATAATAATAAATAATAATAAATACATAGCGCTAGTACCTTGTGATTCAGTAGCGTTATACCAATACCGTATTTCCTCTATTCAGCTCTCTCCCTCTATTAAGTCCCTCTCCTAATAAGCCCCCTATCAGGGAAAATAATATTCAAAATAAGCCCCTTCCCTCTATTATAAGGCTCCCCCAACCCGGTTTCAATCAGACGTTTTCGCATCGTGTATTGCCTGTAATGGCGGCCGCAGTCGTTATTCGCAACGCACGAATTACAAACGATAAATAGGCGAACATAACGTTGAGTAAACAAGATGATATTCATGGTGTAAATAATATGTGTCATGAAAGCTTGTATTGACGGTGGATATCAATCATTAAATAACCAAAGATAGATAGATAGGTAGAAAAACTTTATTTACGTGTCAAGCCTTATAGCCCTTATAGTCAAGCATGTCACTGCGACTTGAACGTATTATTCGCTAAACCTCTTCTAATAAGACCCCCCTCACCGGTTAGGCTAAATAGAGAAAATACGGTAGTTTAAAATACTAAACAAAAGTAAAATAACACAAATCAGAAGCGGACATAAAAAGGTGTTTTTAATTTTCCAAAGGTAGTTGCTCTGATGAGACAAACCTGTATGTAGAAGAATAGAAAGGTAAAAATAAATGAGCAAAAAGATTCCAAAATAAGTCTGCATGGCTCATTATTTATAATAATAACCGTTTCGAGTGATAATCCTTATCGACCGATCCGATCCTGATATTGGCCAGTGGACAAAAATCCTGTACTACGACGCCATAAGCTTTCACGCTTAAACTAGACATTCATGAGCCATACTTTAACGGTATTCACCAAATAATATAACTCCACAATCCTTGAATTGCTTTCCGCCTTGAGTTTCCCCCCGTGAATTGGTTGAGTCATGAGAGGTGGCAGCCATGTTTAAAAAAATATGGCGTCTTAAGAGCGGCCCTCTGTAATTATCGCCCGGAGGCGTGCAAAATGAAAAAATCGAAATTCCTCAAACTTTTACCAGAATATAGGTCTAGTTGAACTATTGCTAGAAAAATAACTTTCAGTTCCATCAGATTTTTATTTTGGGCGAACGGCGCCCATAACGGTTTTCGGCTCTCGCATCAGTTTTCACGGGGTGAATACAACACATTACTAAACGTCTCCTAAAAAAATAGGCAAAGGAAATATCCAAACACTGTATAGTTTATTGAAAAGAAGACACATTGGTTAATTGGTTAAATGGTTATTTAAATAATTTGATAGCAAACTTAATATTTGAGCAAATTTTAAAGTTTTAGCTTATTTTGACGATTTTGGCAAGGCAAATTAAGCCTAAATTGAGAGGTAAAAAAACCTAATTGGTACATGGCGTGGGGTTATAAAACTATAACCCAATGAAAGAGCAATGTTTCTTCTACAAATATATGTAATAATATTTTTGGGCTACTGAAACTACGAAATTTGAGAGCGCCAAACGAAAGTGCTCCCGAGGTCAAAAATTACCTTTCCGTGTCACGAAATGCGTATAGCTAAAATACACAAGTCACACTGGAAAAATTCTAAGATAGATTTCCCTAAGTAGTTTGTGCTACTGTGGAAGGCTAGCTATTCTTAGATAGATAACGTCTTGATTTTCTGGTAAATTTGTGTAAAATCTTAGCTTTTAGAGGTTAATTTGCAGCCACTAAAATGTAATTATTTTCGGTCCGAAATTCACGAAATGAAAGGAATTCACGGCACAAGACTATTTCCATCACTCTTCTATATATTAACAAAACCTATAATAAGTGAGACTTAAGCCCCATTTACACGACATTCATTTTGGGTCCGGCACTCCTAAATTTTGGCACGCGGGCCGATAGTTTAAGGCACGGCCCGCTTCATGTACACGACAAAATATGTTCGATTTTTTTCAATGTTCATTTCTGAGCAGCACCCAAAAATAAGAACGGCACTCTTAAATTTGTGAGTCCCCGAGATTATTTAACAGCGGCTCACACAATTTTTAGCAGATTCGTTCAAAATCAAAATGCCAGATACGCAATGTCGATTGCCAAAAGCAATTTTATGGCTTGATGCCTTGAAAAACGAAAAGGCCTGACATAAATGAGGGACGAAACAAGGCATGTCAACACTTGTACCGTGGCATTGACGAATTCTTGATAAAACAGTGTAATATATCTGTATCAAATAACACAGCCGACCCAAAATTAAGCCATATATTTAAAGCAGACAACGGCATTACAATACTAAAAACCGCATTTTACGGAACAGATTATTGAAATACCGAGGGGTCAAAATTAAACATGGTGCATGATGTGAATTTATCAACATGCATACTGATACATTACCTCCAAAATATGCTACTGCTACGAATGACTATTCCTCGAATAGTAATTTACATGAAGCAAATTACAAGGGTCGAACAAAGCCGTAGTTCGGTGTCCAAAATGGAAAACGGCACAGACAAATCAGTTACGTCGGTTAAAATACTCGCTAAAAGAAACAAGTTTTACTACCCGTTGTTGTTATAAGCCTTATAATAAAAATCTATAACTTCGAATTCAAACGAGTGGAAATCCGACTGATTACTCTGTCTTTCAGGCCATTTATATTCCTCTTTAGGCAAGTTTTTTTACGGCATGAAGACATATCTCGTCAAGACACACCGTTTGCGCATGTGTGATTGAAATTTTGGCGCCCCTTTTTTTTTTTCTCCGTGTCGCCGAAGGCTCTGGGAACGAGAATGCATCTCTTTTTTGGCACGCGGGCCTCTTTTTAGGCGGGCCCGAGACTACCTCTTGAGGTGGTCTCGGCCCCGCCTAAATTTTGGGCACGCGTGCCAAACATTTTGCATTTACACGGCAAAATCAAGCGGGCCGTGCCCTAAACTATCGGCCGCGTGCCAAAATTTTTTAGGAGTGCCGGACCCAAAATGAATGTCGTGTAAATGGGGCTATAATATCGAACTATTTACAGTTAATAATGGCATCAGTACCTGTGAAGTCTTGGAATTGAAATGTAAGCGCCAACAGTGCTCAATGTTTGTGCTCCATGTTTGCCAGAATCAACAGAGATTGCGTTACACAATTCACGGATCCAACTTTATCGTGGGTGGGGGCGGGGGAGAGTAATCATTACATTACAGTCGTGTTTTTTCGCAATATTTGTGAGAACAAATGTATCATAATATTTTTTATACCTTATTCTCACTTATTTTCGTGAGTATTTATTTTCGCGATGTAGCAAAAACGCGAAAACTGAAAGACGATATTTTCGCAAATATTTTAAAAATAAAGCCTCGCGAAATACGGATCAGTCGATTTAGCCAAATAAGTACGCGCCGAAATCAGTGAGAATATTAAACGATAGACATTCATGGAGGGGTGAGCGGGTGTGACCAACGGCCCGTGGTTGCGAGGAAGATCGAAGGTGAGTGACCGGTTTGGAACTTTTCAGAAACCGCCACTGTAAACAGTTCATTTCCGGTTTCGATTCATTCAACCATCAACCATGGCATCGTGTGGCTACTCTGCGTTTGTCGGAGGGTTTTGTGGTTGCAGTAGGTCTAACCCCGCGAATGCAATGTGCGTGACAATCCAGAGTTGCGGCAAGGATGTAAAAAGTCATTTGAAGTATTTCACCTGTCACGATTCAACTTTAAAAACAGAAACATATCTTCTTCTCGCCAGAGCAGGTAACAACATGGACAACATGCATATGTTTATATTATGTCTGTTTGGTTATTAATACTACTAGAGAAATCAAAGCATTATAGAGCTTCCTAGGCTCTACCTTAAGCAATGTTTCGTGTAAGTGCGTATTAAAGTACATAGAAATTATTGTAGCAGCCGATTGCCGAAGACCGGCGGAACATTTTTCGCTCCGAAAAGGGGGGGGGGGGGGGGGGGGGGGGAAGGAGCGGCCATAAATTGGTGCTTTCATAGGCCCTATGAAGCACCAATTCTAAAGCAAAACTAGTTGCTGTCGTAGTTAAACTCTTACATTGGTCTTACATTGGAATTGACACCTAAAAGGTACGATGATTACTCCGTCACTTGCCGCAACACTGGATTGTCACGCACATTGCATTCGCGGGTTAGGGACTGTGCAATAATTACCAGGAGGGGGGGTTGGAAAACCAGAGGGGGGGGGCATAAAGTAAAATCAAAGCAAGGAGAGGGGGGGGCTCTAGGTAAAATAAGTCACTCAAGAGAGGGGGGGCTTAACATTTTATTTCAAGTACATATTACATTGGCGAATCCATACCTATTTATAAGGTGGGGACCGAAAAATTTTCCGGCCCTTCGGGCCTAGCTAGCCTTCACCGGACCTGAAAATAACACAGATGCTCTTTTCCTTCTGCTATGGTTCTGTTGAACATTACTACGGAGGTGATGTTTGTTCCAGACGCGGATGTCCAACAATTAAACATGCTTCTTTTCTGTTATAAGATTTTAATCCACAGGTGCGTGTAGAGAAAATGTAGCGTACTTGTATAAAGGTGTGTGTATACTGTGAAGGGGGGGGGGGGGGGGGGGGGGGGGTCGTACATAATTTCTGACTGATTAGAGGGGGGGCAATAACCTAAATTCACTCCTTTAGGAGGGGGGGTATTACCTAATATTTGGCTACATGAAGCCCATTTTCCAACCCCCCCTCCTGATAATTATTGCACAGTCCCTTAGACCTACTGCAACCACAAAACCCTCCGACAAACGCAGAGTAGCCACACGATGCCATGGTTGATGGTTGAATGAATCGAAACCGGAAATGAACTGTTTACAGTGGCGGTTTCTGAACAGTCCCAAACCACGGGCCGTTGGTCACACCCGCTCACCCCTCCATGAATGTCTATTGTTTAATATTCTCACTGATTTCGGCGCGTACTTATTTGGCTAAATCGACTGATCCGTATTTCGCGAGGCTTTATTTTTAAAATATTTTGCGAAAATATCGTCTTTCGCGTTTTTTGCTACATCGCGAAAATAAATACTCACGAAAATAAGTGAGAATAAGGTATAAAAAATATTATGATACATCTGTTCTCACAAATATTGCGAAAAAACACGACTGTAATGTAATGATTACTCTCCCCCCGCCCCACCCACGATAAAGTTGGATCCGTGAATTGTGTAACGCAATCTCTGTTGATTCTGGCAAACATGGAGCACAAACATTGAGCACTGTTGGCGCTTACATTTCAATTCCAAGACTTCACAGGTACTGATGCCATTATTAACTGTAAATAGTTCGATATTATGTCTCACTTATTATAGGTTTTGTTTAATATATAGAAGAGTGATGGAAATAGTCTTGTGCCGTGAATTCCTTTCATTTCGTGAATTTCGGACCGAAAATAATTACATTTTAGTGGCTGCCAATTAAACCTCTAAAAGCTAAGATTTTACACAAATTTACCAGAAATCAAGACGCTATCTATCTAAGAATAGCTAGCCTTCCACAGTAGCACAAACTATTTAGTGAAATCTATCTTAGAATTTTTCCAGTGTGACTTGTGTATTTTAGCTATACGCATTTCGTGACACGGAAAGGTAATTTTTGACCTCGGGAGCACTTTCGTTTGGGCGCTCTCAAATTTCGTAGTTTTCAGTAGCCCAAAAATGTTATTACATATATTTGTAGAAGAAACATTGCTCTTTCATTGGGTTATAGTTTTATAACCCCACGCCATGTACCAATTAGGTTTTTTTACCTCTCAATTTAGGCTTAATTTGCCTTGCCAAAATCTTCAAAATAAGCTAAAACTTTAAAATTTGCTCAAATATTAAAGTGCCTATAACCCCAAAAACTTTTTTCAGTTCTAAAAAATCTATACATTTTTCTGAGCAGAACGCCGAAAAGAAAAATCTTTTTGGTTGAAACCGCGATTTTTTATGAATTTTCAAAGTCTCGGAAAATCGCATTATTTAAAAACATGACCGAGTAGCAGAACCATCTGAAATTACTGGATCTAGCCCAATTCGTGACGTCATTCCAGGCCATCAATCGATCGCTCGCGAGCCTTGAGCAGTTGAGTTGTGTCTTCGTTCTGAGCTAGAAATGCGTGCAACATTGAGCCGAGCCGTTCTTTGCCGTTGCCGTTGCTCTTACCACTTCAGAGATCAAGATTTCATGGTCAAGTTTTCTGGGTTGATCGATCGGCGAGTCTGCAGCGAAGATTGAGTAAAGATGAAATTAGAGTTTCTGTCTTTGTACAAATTAAGGTGGCCCGCGGTTATTTATTGGAGCGGAGGTTTCCCTTTTTTAAAACTACTTTTCGGCAGGAAAGCGTCAACCGATTTCTGTAATTTTTGGTATTCAAAATAAGGAATCTTAAATTATAGAAGGCTTTTAATTTTAGGGCAAAACGAAATTTAAGATTTAGAGATACAAGCGCTATTAGAAAACCTTGTTTTTTACGAAATCACGAATATTTTCATAAAACGAAGATAGATTTTTTTCTAATTACGTTCAATAAGTTCCAAGACTTCAATGTTTACTATGAGCAAGTTTCCACAAAAACGGCTGCATAGAAATTGCTGCACAGTTCACTGCTGAATTTTAGCTTCAAAATAATATGCTCGTGTATTTGCTTCATCTGTTGCAAGAACGCTTCAATAATGCTAAGATCGCACCTATTATTAGAAAGCTTGATACCACCTAAACCTTTGCTGAATAATCGGAAAAGATCGGAAATTCCCAGTAAAAGTTATAAGCAAATGACGAACAAGATGTTTATGGTGCGTAATTTTGTGAATTTCAAAATATTCACGTTTGTTTGACTTGTGAAAAAACTACCGATTTGTTTTCCTTAATTTTTAAGTATGATAAATCCAGCATATATAAAAACAGCCTCGCCTAGTTTTGGGCGTGTAGCCTCGACGAAGCCTCGGCGAATTAAATCGTCAAGTTGGCTACTTCATGTCCTCCATTTTACCAATGCTTTGAAAACCCCTCGTCTTCCGTAAATTATTCAAATATGCCGCGTTGGTGGGATTTTCACTTGGGAATTTTACGGATCATCGAAAATTTCCTTGGAATGTCATTGATCGTTCATTATCATTTAAATTTTCGATGATCCGTAAAATTCCCAAGTGACAAATAAATTCCAGAAAGCGGCAAGTTTGAATAATTTACGGAACACGAGGGTTTTCCTAGCATTTGTAAATGGAAGACATGAAGTAGCTAATTGACGAACCAAATTCTCCGAGCTTCATCGACGCTACACGCCTGAAACAAGGTTAGGCCGTGTGTATATATGCTGTATTTTATCATACTTAGAAATAAGCGAAAACAAATCGGTAGTTTTTTCAAAAGTCGAACACAACTTGAATATCTTGGAAATTCACAAATTACGCACATAAACATCTTGTTCTTCCATTCGCTTATAGCTTTTCCTTCGAGTTTCCGATCTTTCCGATTATTCAGCAAAGTTTTAGATAACATTAAACTTTCCAATGATAGGTGCGATATAATAATTATTTAGCGTTCTTGCAACAGCTGAAGAAAATACCCAAGCATATCATTTTGAAGCGAAAATTAAGCAGTGAACTGTGTAAGCAATTTCTGTGCAGCCATTTTTGTGGAAACTTGCTCACAGTAAACCTTGAAGTCTTGGAACTTATTGAACGTAATTAGAAAAAATCTATCTTCGTTTTATGAAAATATTCGCGTTTTTTTAAAAAACAAGGTCTTTTAATAACGCTTGTATCTCTTATCGTTTATTCCCATTGCCCTAAAATTAAAAGCCTTCTATAATGTGAAGATTCCTTGGTTTAGATTACCAAAAATTACAGAAATCGGTTAACGCTTTCATGCCGAAAATTAGTTTTAAAAAAGGGAGTCTCCGCTCCAATAAATAACCGCGGGCCACCTTAAGCTTATAAGGACAGGGCTTCAATTTGCTTCGTTCGGGTTCCAGAATTTTCGTAGAATTCAAGGTAATAATTTATTCTTGCTGAACCAAAATATTATCTTTGTTAAGATGCATCAAGCGATTCTAGTACAGTGAGCACGGCTGATTTAATTCAGACTAATTTGCTTAGTCTGTTTATACAGTGTTTATACTACGCGAACAATCCGGCGACACATTTCATTTGTTTATACTTTACTGATCTGGCGACATCAAAGGAGGACTTCGACATCTTCGGCTTTAGCATTATTTCATGAAACTGCTAAGCTAAATCATTTAAAAGCAAAGTAAGATATTCCAATCGTAACTTCGAACAGAAGCTTCAGAATATTACTGTCTGAATAGCGCACGGCTTCCGTACGAGTATCCACTGCAAATAATTCCATACATGAGTCCAGATTTTCGTTCTAGAACTTCCATGCAAATACTAAGCCAGTTTCAGTATTTTCCATCGTTGTTTAAACCTGTGAAGCGATTCTGTTCATTCAATTCAGCTGTATGTGTGTTGCCGTGTGAATGTCATAATTTCCCTGTTGAGCGACACCGCGTGGACTGGTGTTTATTTCGGCTCGCGGACGGTCTCTCAAGCAATTAACTTTTGGGGTTATAGGCACTTTAAGTTTGCTATCAAATTATTTAAATAACCATTTAACCAATTAAACCAATGTGTCTTCTTTTTCAATAAACTATACAGTGTTTGGATATTTCCTTTGCCTATTTTTTAGGAGACGTTTAGTAATGTGTTGCATTCACCCGTAAAACTGATGCGAGAGCCGAAAACCGTTATGGGCGCGTTCGCCCAAAATAAAATCTGATGGAACTAAAAGTTATTTTTCTAGCAATAGTTTAACTAGACCTATATTCTGGTAAAGTTTGAGAATTCGATTTTTTCATTTTGCACGCCTCCGGGCGATAATTACAGAGGGCCCGCTCTTAAGCACCACGTTTACGGCAAACGTCAGCTTGCACTCAATTTTCCGTTTACTTTCCTCCAAATCGTTAAATAAATCCATCAAAAAATCGAAAATAATTCACACGTTCACAATAAACGCGAACTACTCACTTTGATGTACAAACGGCAAAAAGCCAGTCGGCAAAAGTGGGATTTTTGCCGTTTGCGGGAAAAACAAACGTGATGCTTAAGGGGGGAGAACCTAAACAACAAGGAACCACAAAAATGTTGCTAAGGAAATCTATAAACCTCCATAACTTTGGTTCCTGAAAACCTCCAGTGGGCATCAAAGTTTGTAGTGTTTGTTTGATTCACGTTTCCCTTAATATTTCGAACCATGCCCATATTTGGTGTGTCACGTGACAAAATGAAAAATGTCTAAAAAACTCGGAAGGATTTGATCGTTTTCAAATTATTATTTTAGAATTTGCCGAAGAAACGTCAATATCGACAACTTGTAGCATGCGTTTTGATGAAATGTACAATATTTCGGAAGTTATAAAGCTTTAAAACACTTAAAGCTTTATAACTTCCGAAATATTTGTAACATTTCATCAAACGCATGCTACAAGTTTTGTCGATATTGACGTTCTTCGGCAAATTCTAAATAATAATTGAAAACGATCAAATCCTTCCGAGTTTTTAGACATTTTTCATTTTGGTCACGTGACGCACCAAATATGGGCATGGTTCGAAATATTTTAAAGGAACGTGAATTGAACAAAACCTACAACGTTTGATGCCCACTGAGTCCAGGAACCAAAGTTATGGAGGTTTAGAGATTTCCTTAGCAACATTTTGTGGTCCTTGTAGTTTAGGTTCTCCCCTCTTAGAGAGGCACTGCATGTTCCCGAAAAATCATACAAAGTCAAAAATTATTGGCAAGTGTCGAAAAATGGATTTCGCTTATATTCCTAACTTTTCTTATGTGAAACAAATCACTGCATACTTAGTTTGGCTGGATTTCATATCGATTTGTTTCCGAGAAAATCGATAACAAAATGTAATTTAAATGTAATTCGACACATGTTTTAATCTTATTTAAAATATGTCAAACCTTATCGTTTAATTTAAGTCATGTGCGAAGCGAAATAATTGGTCCAAAGCTTTTGGTGTATGAAAGACGAAGGATTGTTGTTTCGATTCCAAAAGGGGATTATCTGGGGATAATGATTCAGCCGCGAAACTGATTCCGGAGAGACCTTTATGTAAATATTTCACGCAAAGTTTTTTAAGTTCAACAATTTCCTAGAATTTAGACGATGTAACTGCTTACCTTGATGTTGCTGAAGAATAGTTTTAAACACGTTGTAGTCTTCGTTTCATGATGAAAACTCAAGCCCTGCGCGAGATTTCTTTTTAGCGATTTCTCAACGAGTCCATTGTTGAAGTGCCCGTTTTTGAAGTGACATTAGTTTACATCCATTCTAAAAGCAGGCCAGTCCAGCCGCAAAGTGATTCATATAAGGTTAGGGTTTTTTGCTTCACATCAGCGTGGAACTGAAAAACGAAGCACGATAGATCGGATTAGGCAGGGACTTAACCTAAATGTCATTTTTCCGTGACTTTACATAAGGTTATAAATGGAAATATCTCGTTCCACGTTTTCAAGCAATCGAAAACTGATATGCTCCATCCCACGAATTCTATGTTATGGGGTGTTGTGTAAATTTTTGGGTGATTTTTTGGGCAGATTTGGGAAGGAAATAAGTTTTTTCTGAAAGGAGTTGTTAAAACTTAGGGAAATAAGAAATATTGAAGATTTGATGTAAGTTTTTTTATAAATGTTAGAATTTGAAGTTAAAAATTAGTAGATTGACACCAACAGGACGAGTTGATAACCAACGCAAAGAGACACCCGCGGTGGTTATCAACCGTGTCTGTTGGTGTTCTCAAAAATTATTTTTCTTTCTTCCTATTCTCTTCTTTAAACCTTCTTAAAATTTTCCTTGAAATTTAGGTGAAAGTCCCCCCTATGAGTTCCTATTTCACATGGAGAGAACAGTTTGTCCCAGTGTGTGAAGCTAGTTGTCGATAACTGAGGGCCCTTAGTTATCGATCAACTAACTTCACACATGGCACCGGCTTTTTTTTGTTATTGAACAACTTTTTATGATCGACAACTAATAGTCGTCCGACAACTATCTCTCTAG